>CANQJN010000040.1:1697500-1905000 GCA_947623535.1 Coelioxys conoideus
TGATCGGGTACCGCACGATCTATTAAAAAAATGTCGTAACAAAAATAAGGAAGGATCATAAATAAAAAAGATCGTACGCGTGGTGTATCCGTCGTTGCGACGTCCGAGTTAAAAGGAGGAGAGATTTTTTCGAAACGGGTAAATAGATACGCTCCCAGGAAAGAGAGAAACGGAGAAGACGAATGAGGAACGTAGTATAAAAATGACCCGCCGTGTTCATTGATGTATCTCGACACTTTTCTTTCTGTATCTCATATATTTTTATCCACTTGATTCGTGTTGCGTTCGCTCTCGTCGCAACTGAAAATGGAAAAAATTTTTGTGCGTGTTTGGTAACGAGAATGCATGGGTTGCGAAAAAATTTTATTTTTTTTTTTTCGCCCGCTTCGTGAGAAACCGCCAGATTTTTTTTTCCTACTTGTGTTTGTCCGATGGACGGAAACGGGTAACCTGGAAATGTGTAAAATCGAAACCGCTCGAACATGAGTCGCCGTTTCACGAGAAAAGTTATTAGTGTCTTCGCCTGTTTACAACGGACGATATGGTGTGTGCGTATCGTTTACGGACCGGCTGCGAAGCGACGATGGCGTGTCTCCGTGACCAAATTATTATTTGTCACAGTGTGTAAGACCGATCGACGCCGGCCGCGAGTCCGTGACGATATATGTACACTACCAAGACGTCGCAACGAGAAACAGCGAACGGAAGACCAGAATAACTACTCTGTTTCGCCCGACTCGCGTGTTTCGTTTACCTTCCCATGGTTTTTGAATGACTTTATCACCCATAGTGTTTAATAATTACATTATACCGTACGAAGAGAAACGTGCCACTGGGCGTTTCATCGGCGGTTGTTTGTGGTGTTAAAAATCTGCCCACGGACGTTATCGTGTCGCCTATGATGAATATCAGACCGATTAAATCGGCGTCGTTAGCTCGGGTAAATTTTTGAACAGAGCTGCGGCGGGGCGACGTCCGAATACCGATACTCCGTCGTGCGCTGGACCGTGAGTTAGTATTCTTTGGACAATCGAATAAATGTATATATATATAATCAGTTTGTGAAAGAATACAATACTGGTTTTTAGACGCTGAGTATAAATCCAACCAAAAATTTTATACGATTACCCTGAACGGTGGATCACTTGGCTCGTGGGTCGATGAAGAACGCAGCTAATTGCGCGTCAACGTGTGAACTGCAGGACACATGAACATCGACATTTCGAACGCACATTGCGGTCCACGGATACAATTCCTGGACCACGCCTGGCTGAGGGTCGTTTATACAACGAAAGACTGCTTGCGTTTGCCTGGTAGCAGCAAAATGTTTCTCTTCAAACAATTTTTGTCGTCACCGCCGTCGTTCGACCTAGACGAATAAATAAAACTTGAACGCAAAAGACAGGTTGAACGTTTCGGAGCGGGACGATGGTCGAACGCGAGAGAGAAAAAACTTGCGAAACCAGGGCGACGTACGAGCGATCGTTGGACATTTCGTCGGCGTTTGAAGCGGTGAGGTTAAAAAGACACGGCTCCCGTAGCCCTCTTCGCATGATAAAATTAAAAAAAACAAAGTGTTTTACAGGCGTCAAAGGAGAACAATCGTCTCGAGAAATCCGTGTATTTAGGGTATATCGGCGAAAGCGCTTTTCGTACGCGGCTTGCGTGAGTCTGTAATAAAATAGAAATTACGACCGCCCGCGAAAAGAAGAGCGCCCCGAAAGTTTAACCTTACACGAGTATTAGACGAGAAGAGAAGTTTCTTCGCCCTGTATGGTTGACACAATATTTTTTTTTTTTTTTTTATAACTGCGAGAGGCGAGCCATTACGGACCGTGTTTTTCGCCGCTCTCCCGACGTTGTCCGAAATGATTATTGTTGATTTTTTTTTTTTTCTTTACGGAAAATAAAAACGGAACGGTGCGAAAAGTTACGAATATTAAACGTGTTAAAGAAGCTCTCTCGATGTGGTTAAATACACAGACACACGAGATCGAAGCTTCACCACGTTTTCAATACACGCACGCACGCACAGAAAGTTTCGTCGTTGTTGTTGCGTTGAGAGAAGCGAGACCGCGCGATCCCAAAATTGGTCCCCGGTCGTCCAGTCCTCGAAGCTCGTATTCCTCTGACAAAAAATGGTGTAGAGGACATATTTGAGCCGAAAGGCATACGGACGGACGTTAAAATCAAACCGGAGGGACCGGTCGAACGATATTTTATTTTTGGGATCGTCTTGCGAGTGTTTCGCTTCGTGTTCTCGTGATAAATTTTTTTCTGTCGAACGCAAACTGAACAGCAACCAGCAACAGTTCGGAAACTTCTTGCTCCAAACACAGCGTGTCGCGTGTTTTGTTCGTTATACGCTTTACACCGTGCCAAAGAAAGAAAAATATCGACGACCTCAGAGCAGGCGAGATTACCCGCTGAATTTAAGCATATTACTAAGCGGAGGAAAAGAAACTAACTAGGATTTCCTTAGTAGCGGCGAGCGAACAGGAATGAGCCCAGCACTGAATCCCGCGGTTAACGCCGCTGGGAAATGTAGTGTTCAGGAGGATCCGTTTATCCCGAGACATCGAATTGCGTCCAAGTCCATCTTGAATGGGGCCACTTACCCATAGAGGGTGCCAGGCCCGTAGTGACCAATACGCGTTTCGGGTGGATCTCTCCTTAGAGTCGGGTTGCTTGAGAGTGCAGCCCTAAGTGGGTGGTAAACTCCATCTAAGGCTAAATATGACCACGAGACCGATAGCGAACAAGTACCGTGAGGGAAAGTTGAAAAGAACTTTGAAGAGAGAGTTCAAGAGTACGTGAAACCGTTCAGGGGTAAACCCGAGAAACCCAAAAGATCGAATGGGGAGATTCATCGTCAACGACGCCGGCTCCCGTGTTGGTGCGATAGTGCCCCGGATGGTCCCGTTTCGGCGGGTATCCTATCGTCGGTGGGCACACCACCCGCGGTGAACGTTCCGGCGAAGTAGTCGTGCACTTCTCCCCTAGTAGAACGTCGCGACCCGTTGCGTGTCGGTCTACGGCCCGAGGCGAAGACTGTCCCGTCGTCAATCGACGTTCGGTGAACAGCCCCTTGGTGTTTCCCGGCCGACTGCGCGACGGTACTCAGACGGTATAGGGCCGCAAACACAATTTTGTCGAACGCGTGTGCGTCCAGGACCGCCGCAAGCTCGTTCCAGTCTAGATACCGGATGTACGGACTATGCGCCGTACCCGGGCCTGGCGGGCTGTTAGCAGGAGGAGTCCTTGGACAGGCCAAATTTTAAATTACCGGTCGGCGACGCTATTGCTTTGGGTACTCTCGGGACCCGTCTTGATACACGGACCAAGGAGTCTAACATGTGCGCAAGTCATTGGGATTTGATAAACCTAAAGGCGAAATGAAAGTGAAAGTCGTCCTTTGCGTCGACCAAGGGAGGATGGGCCTCGTTACGATTAGGCCTCGCACTCCCGGGGCGTCTCGTTCTCATTGCGAGAAGAGGCGCACCTAGAGCGTACACGTTGGGACCCGAAAGATGGTGAACTATGCCTGGTCAGGACGAAGTCAGGGGAAACCCTGATGGAGGTCCGTAGCGATTCTGACGTGCAAATCGATCGTCGGAACTGGGTATAGGGGCGAAAGACTAATCGAACCATCTAGTAGCTGGTTCCCTCCGAAGTTTCCCTCAGGATAGCTGGCACTCGTTCGAACGCACATAACGAGTCTCATCTGGTAAAGCGAATGATTAGAGGCCTTGGGGCCGAAACGACCTCAACCTATTCTCAAACTTTAAATGGGTGAGAACTCTGGCTTGCTTAAATCAAAATGAAGCCAAGAGACAAATTTTTTTAAATTGGATCAGAGTGCCAAGTGGGCCAATTTTGGTAAGCAGAACTGGCGCTGTGGGATGAACCAAACGCAGAGTTAAGGCGCCTAAGTCGACGCTTATGGGATACCATGAAAGGCGTTGGTTGCTTAAGACAGCAGGACGGTGGCCATGGAAGTCGGAATCCGCTAAGGAGTGTGTAACAACTCACCTGCCGAAGCAACTAGCCCTGAAAATGGATGGCGCTGAAGCGTCGCGCCTATACTCCGCCGTCAACGGCAAGTGCGCTAGGAAAGGGATTTTAAATCCCTTTCTCCATGAAGCCTTGACGAGTAGGAGGGTCGCGGCGGTGTGCGCAGAAGGGTCTGGGCGTGAGCCTGCCTGGAGCCACCGTCGGTGCAGATCTTGGTGGTAGTAGCAAATACTCCAGCGAGGCCCTGGAGGACTGACGTGGAGAAGGGTTTCGTGTGAACAGCCGTTGCACACGAGTCAGTCGATCCTAAGCCCTAAGAGAAATCTAATGTTGATGAGGTGTCCTAAAATTCACTCGTTGAACGCAAATGACAAAAACACACGTACGCTCGCACGCGCGTACGCGCGCAAAGCAAAAATTAATGAAAAAAGATCGCAGTCAAATATTACAAATTCGAACGCCTGAAAGCGATTTATTTTTCTGTTTTGCTGTCGAATTTTAAAACACGTCGAACGCAAGTCGTGTCGTATCGTTGCGTCGCTCGATGCGTCGTTGTTGTTTTTATTGAATAATAAATTTTGTGATTTGGGAGACACACACCCATCGGGCGAAAGGGAATCCGGTTCCTATTCCGGAACCCGGCAGCGGAACCGCATACCAATCGGGCCCTCGTAAGAGTGTTCGTCGGGGTAACCCAAAATGACCTGGAGACGCCGTCGGGAGATCTGGGAAGAGTTTTCTTTTCTGTATAAGCGTTCGAGTTCCCTGGAAACCTCTAGCAGGGAGATAGGGTTTGGAACGCGAAGAGCACCGCAGTTGCGACGGTGTCTGGATCATCCCCTCGGACCTTGAAAATCCAGGAGAGGGCCACGTGGAGGTATCGCGCCGGTTCGTACCCATATCCGCAGCAGGTCTCCAAGGTGAAGAGCCTCTAGTCGATAGATTAATGTAGGTAAGGGAAGTCGGCAAATTGGATCCGTAACTTCGGAATAAGGATTGGCTCTGAGGAGCGGGGCGTGTCGGGCTTGGTCGGGAAGCTGGCGCGGCTGACGTGCCGGGCCTGGGCGAGGTGAACGGTTGGCGATCTCGTATCGCGTCCCGGGATCCGAACTCGGTCCCGTGCCTTGGCCGCCAGTGGATCTTCCTTGCTGCGAGGCTTCTTGCGACGGCTTCGGCCGTCCTTTTTGCCTCTTCGGCCGCCATTCAACGCTTAACTCAGAACTGGCACGGACTAGGGGAATCCGACTGTCTAATTAAAACAAAGCATTGCGATGGCCCTCAAGGGTGATGACGCAATGTGATTTCTGCCCAGTGCTCTGAATGTCAACGTGAAGAAATTGAATTAAGCGCGGGTAAACGGCGGGAGTAACTATGACTCTCTTAAGTAAAAACCCGACGCAGGCAGCCGAACATATTTTAAATGGAACTACCCTAGATTCACCGCAAACGCCAGCCATTAGTGAGTTCGAAACTTACTATACTAATATCTTTGCCCATAATGACTTAGGCTGGAAGCCTCTATCACCGCTATCAAAATGTCTGGTTAATATTTCTTATCCTATAAATTCTACTGAAATTCATATGCACCTACGTAAACTAAAGGAGTCAGGTCCTGGCTATGATGGTATAAAGCGTGAACACCTCCGATCGATGCCTCGTGCGGACCTACGCGCTCTGCTTAACATTATATGGGGTATGAAAAGATTACCATCAGTCCTGCGCAATAACAGGACTACTTTAATACCTAAGTCTGATAAAACCATGGATTTAAAACAATGGAGACCAATCACAATATCTAGTAGAGTTTTAAGACTACTTAATAAAATAATTGCATATTGACTCGAAAACAAACTAAAATTAACGTACTCTCAGCGAGGTTTTGTAAAGACCGATGGAATCATGGCGAACAACTCTATCTTACAAACTGCGATTCGTACCATGCGAAGTGAATCGAAGCCATTCATCATCCTTTCCATTGACCTTGCCAAAGCATTTGATAGCGTATCTTTGACCTCCATCGTAGACGCTCTACGTAGACGCGGAGTAGATGAACATACCATCGATTACATCAAATGCAACTACAAAGATGTGACTACAATACTAGAATGCCACGGTGCACGATCTAAACCTATTCGAATTAACCGAGGTGTTAAGCAAGGCGACCCCCTATCGGGCTTTTTGTTCAATGTTGTCCTTGATCAACTTCTGATGCAACTAAAAAATAGATGTGGCATAAAGATAAACGATGCCAATATCGTTGCCTTGGCATTCGCTAACGATATTGTTATAATTGCTCCGTCACCTGTAATTATGCAGTCCCACATCCGCGTGCTTGAAGCCTTCTTCTCCCGTCACGGGTTCGATGTAAACGTGGAAAAATGCGCTACGTTTCAATATTTTTCTGTGCCTGGAACCAAGCGGCTGGTAGTCGAGACAAAATCGACCCTTAGTATTAACGGCAACCCAGTTCCTACGCTGGGTGTCAGTTCTCAGCTAAAATATCTTGGTCTCCAGTATGGATTTCGAGGTCCTGCATTTCCAACACCTGCAAAATTCGAAGAAATGTTGATGCGGCTAAAATCGTGCCCCCTCAAACCGTGGCAGAAGCTTCACGTATTACAGCGCTACATGATTCCCCGTTTGCACCATGGGCTGCAAACAATGAGCGTAAATAAGAAAAAACTAAAATATATTGATGATTGTATCGTGAAATTCGTTAAAACTATATTGCACTTACCTATAACAACGCCTACGGCATATATCCATGCACCTGTTAAGACCGGTGGTTTAGGAATACCTTCACTCCGATACCATATTCCTGCAGTTTATCTGCGTCGGCTTGAGAGAATAGCAGTCCGAGGTGATAAGGAAACTCGGTCCATAATGCGAACCGCTGCTATTCAAACTCTCTGTGCAAAGCTAAAAAAAAATAATAAATGGTCTGGATGTACATACTAAATCTGCCGTACAGAATTTTTGGGCCGAAAAATTGCATAGCTCTGCGTTAGGCGCTGGACTAAAACTAATGACGCCAGGCATATCTGAATGGATATTCCACCCACCTAAGTTTTGGACCGGCAGAGAATACATAGGCGCAATAAAGTTACGTATAGGACTCTTACCGACTAAGGATGCCCCCTATATGTCTGATACGGACTGTAGGAACTATTCATGCGCAGGGACAAGAGAATCATTGTATTATATCCTCCAGAGGTGTCCTATTACGCATTATGCCCGAATAAACCGACATAATAACATTAATAAAGTGCTAAAAACGTCGATAAATAAAACTGGAATATCGTGTGAAGAAGCGCCCCATATTAGTACTCAAAATAATAGGTATGTGCCTGATCTTGTGTGTATTAAAGACGATACAGCCTATATACTTGATACGACGGTTGCCTATGAGTCAAACATCGCATCTCTAGGTAACGCATTTAAAATTAAGAGAGATAAATATAGCTCGACTGACCTCGTATCGAAAATAAAAACCGAATATTGCGTATCAAAGGTTAAAGTATTGCCCTTTGTTGTTGGCGCCCGAGGCTGTTGGGCTGTAGGTAACGACCATATTTTAGAAACCTTCAGGTTGCCACGTGCTCTTCGATCTATAGCAACGAGTCTAGCACTCCAATGGGGTGTCTCGATACACCGCCAATTTATGGCGACCGTGTGGCGTCATCCGACCGGCGCTGATCCTCCTGGAAAGTGCCGAAAGAACTTTAAGAAGCGGAAGAAGTGACGCAACGGTGCACCATCTCACGTGTACTAACATCAACACCCTACGTTCTTAATTTATTATTATACAATGCTGTGCCTACCAGTGGGCGAATTAACATCTAAATTCACTGGACAAATTGTTATTGCGCTATAAATAACAACGGTAATAGCCAAATGCCTCGTCATCTAATTAGTGACGCGCATGAATGGATTAACGAGATTCCCAAACCTGTCCCTATCTACGGGCCCTTGGGCAGACCACAGTCTCAAGGGCCATAAAACTGTCGCGCAGGACGGCGCACGATCCCAGGAACCTGGGCAAAGAGCGATCTCCGACAGTAGGAAGATGTGGTATGAATTTCGACTCGATCCCCAGGGTTGGCGTGACGGGGCCGTCGTTTGAGGTGTCGGGGTTTAGCCCTAGTATCCGAGACGAGATCCTGGAGAGCACGCACCGCCAACCCTAAAAAGCCACCTACGGAGCTACCCAATCCCGGATCCCCGGGTAACCGATGCCATTGGTGTGCAGACTTGCGTGGAAGAGGTGACTCGTATGAGCTTTCGATTGGTTGAGTGCACGGCCGTCGTTTGAGGTGTCGGGCGGATGGACCTAGTCCAGCCTAGTATCCGAGACGAGTCCGTGATGCAGACAACACGACTCTTGACCCTTGAAAACTGCTACTACGGAGCTGCCCAATCTCAGGTTTCTGAGTAACGGATGCCACTAGCAGTATTAGAAGTGTTGTACAGGAAACCCGCCCTTCGGGGCCACGCCGTGGCGTACGACCTGTTAAGCGTGGCTGAGGTCAATTTCTCGCCGACACAGCTACTAAGGGTGGCGTGAAAGCCCCACCGAGTTCGCAAGGGCTCGGTGTCATGCCTATTTGGAGATGGACTCTTAGGGGTAGTAAACTCGAGGTCTGAAGTAGGGAAATGTTGCGTATACCCGACGGGCGAGGAAGCACATCCGAGTCCCATGTAGGTGGGCCGGATTTAAATTAAATTCTGTCCCTATCTACGGGTCACAAAGGTGCTGCAGGGGGGTCACAAAGGTGCTGCAGGGAGTGGTGCCCCCTGTAGCGCCAAGAGCCAACCCCAACCTCCACGAGGTGTGACCTGCAAACTCCGCTCTTTACGGGCGGTAGGCTAACGGGGCGAGGGCTACACGACTCTGAGAACTTTGCTGGGGGAGTCTGTATCCGGCGGAAAGATCATTGAGGCAATAATAAAATTCCTTGCAAGTGCCGAGTCAAGCGATGTCTTCTCAGCCGTTGATCCACCTTGTCCCTACCGGAAGCGGTGGCTGGCTGGGGGGGACGATAGGTAGTTTTATTGCGTATGCCCAAAGAGGCGAGGAAGCACATCCGCGTCCCATCTCGGTGGGCCAGATTAATAATAAATTCTGTCCCTATCTACTTTCTAGCGAAACCACTGCCAAGGGAACGGGCTTGGAAAAATTAGCGGGGAAAGAAGACCCTGTTGAGCTTGACTCTAGTCTGGCACTGTAAGGAGACATGAGAGGTGTAGCATAAGTGGGAGATGTCATGTCGCCGGTGAAATACCACTACTTTCATAGTTTCTTTACTTACTCGGTAAGGCGGAACGCCTGCACCGTGGTTTCGACCCGGTTGTCACGGAATTCTAGAACCAAGCGTTAAAGTGGCGTCTAGAACCGGAATTAAAAATTTTATTAGCTGTTTTTAAAATTATGTGTCACTTCACAATAATTCTAATACTAATAAATTCATTTCTCAATTAACAACAAATCCATTATGCCAATGTAAGATTTTATTGGTTACATTAAAAATTACGCATTAAGTCAAATTAACTTTAATACTAATAAAAAAAAATTAATAAATACGTACAAATTCTGTAAGGGATTTGAAATTTTATTAGCTGTTTTAAAAATTACGTCTCACTTCACAATAATTCTAATACTAATAAATCCATTTCACAGTTAACAACATATTCATTATGCCAAGGTAAGATTTTATTGGTTACTTTCAAAATTATGCATTACGTCAAATTAACTTTGATACTAATAAGCAAATTTCATTAATACCTACAAATTCTGTAAGGGAATTAAAAATTTTATTAGCTGTTTCAAAAATTATGTGTCACTTCACAATAATTCTAATACTAATAAATCCATTTCACCATTAACAACAAATCCTTTATGCCAATGTAAGATTTTATTGGTTACATTAAAAATTACGCATTAAGTCAAATTAACTTTAATACTAATAAAAAAAAATTAATAAATACCTACAAATTCTGTAAGGGAATTAAAAATTTTATTAGCTGTTTTAAAAACTATGTGTCTGTTCACAATAATTCTAATACTAATAAATCCATTTCACAATTAACAACAAATCCATTTTGCCAAGGTAAGATTTTATTGGTTACATTAAAAATTATGCATTAAGTCAAATTAACTTTGATACTAATAAATAAAATTTAATAAATACCTACAAATTCTGTAAGGGAATTAAACATTGTAATAGCTGTTTTAAAAAATATGTGTCACTTCACAATAATTCTAATACTAATAAATCCATTTCACAATTAACAACATATCCATTTTGCCAAGGTAAGATTTTATTGGTTACATTAAATATTATGCATTAAGTCAAATTAACTTTGATACGAATAAATAAAATTTAATAAATACGTACAAATTCTGTAAGGGATTTGAAATTTTATTAGCTGTTTTAAAAATTAGGTCTCACTTCACAATAATTCTAATACTAATAAATCCATTTCACAGTTAACAACATATTCATTATGCCAAGGTAAGATTTTATTGGTTACTTTCAAAATTATGCATTACGTCAAATTATCTTTAATACTAATAAATAAAATATAATAAATACCTACAAATTCTCTAAGGCAATTAAGAATTTTATTAGCTGTTTTAAAAATTATGTGTCACTTCACAAGAATTCTAATACTAATAAATCCATTTCACAATTAACAACAAATCCATTTTGCCAAGGTAAGATTTTATTGGTTACATTAAAAATTATGACATTGCGTCAAATTAACTTTGATACTGTAGACATAATATTAGATTTTTAGGAATATTGAAGCTTTTGACATAGCAGTAATAAAGTCCAAGGAACCGTTACTTGTCCGGTTTAACATTTGGTAGGCACATTGAGCCCAGGGTTGGCGTAGTAATATTTCTTTTTCGGTACGTGTAATTTTAAAAAAAAAGTCGAGGCGATCCTTAGGTTTATTACTGCTACGGTAATTTGTAAATCGAGGGACGGATGGGTCACCGGTCAACGATTTTGGGCCGGATGACCGCTGCAGGGGAAAGTGGGAATTTCCGATTTCGGAAGACGTCACACTTTCCCCACCCCGTGTTTCCTCCCTCTCAGAGTCCTGAGAAGTTGATAAAACACCTTGTATCAGGGGATGCGAGAGAGTCCTCATTGAAAATTTGAATTGCAAACATTAAACTTCCTTCGTATCCATTCTTTTTTTTAAATAGTTGTCGGCCTTTAATTGATTTCCCTACCTCTCAACCCGAAATAGTCTACAGTTTCAGAAGTGGGATTAAGAACTTGTGTTGTATTTGAATTTGGAACTTGTTTTTTTCTGTGTTCGGGTTAAAGAACTTGTATTTTTCTGTGATTAAGACATTGTGTGGACAATTGTATTGGTGAACATTGTTTTGACTCAGTGTGTAATAATTGTTTGTTTGTTGTGGTGCAACGTGGTTAGCACATTGTTTAGTGAGAGTTTTAGCGTGTTGGCGCATATTGTGAAGAAACTCGAGCGACGCTAATCACCTGTAACATGGCGAAGAATTACACGCTCAGCGAATTGAGGGAGTTCCTCCGCGTACGGAATTTACCTGTGTCGGGCTCAAAATCAGAGTTGGTCCTGAGATTGGAGGAGTTCGACAAGGATATTTGGAGCGTACTGGCGGCAGGAAGGGACAGGATACAGGAGGAAGATGAACAACCACGGGAGGAGGCCGAAGAGGAAGAAGCAGCAAGCAGTCCACCTGTCCAAGCTAGAGGAAGCCAGGAGACCGATTTCCAGGCACGGGAATTGGAACTCTTGCGACGGGAACGGGATCTCCTGCAGCGGGAAGTTGAGCTCCTGCGCCGTGAACAGGCTGGAGGACGTAGCACGTTAAATGCTAGTCCGGGATTGATGTCCACGATGAGCCAGGCCGCGACGACAGCAAGCTTGTGTGTTAAAGCCGTCGGTGATTTGCTGTGTGATTTTGATGGACAGGACGGTACTCTTTGGCGGTGGGAGCAGCAGGTGCGATTATTGCGGGACACCTACGAATTGGACGATAAGGCTACGCGGATGTTGATTAGTTCCAAGTTGAAGGGACGTGCCGCGAATTGGTTCCACTCAAGAACGGAGTTGTTAACCGCGGATGTCGAGACTTTATTCCGCGAAATGAGGAAGATGTACGACCGTCGACCGAATAAACTGGCCACAAGAAGGGCATTTGAAAGCAGAGTTTGGACGGCAGGTGAAAGCTTCGCGGATTATCACCACGATAAGGTGGTCCTGGGGAATCGGGTGCCGATTCCGTCGGACGAGATAGTTGATTATCTCATTGACGGGATTCCGGACTCGCGGTTTCGGGATCAAGCCCGAATATCACGTTTCCGGACAGCGGCGGATCTGTTGGAGGCTTTTGAAAACGTTTCCCTGGAACCGAAGAAGGCGGTTCCTAGTGAACGGAGGCAACCAGCTGAGAGGTCCGGTCAGCCGAAGGAGAAGACGGAGGCGCCAAGGAAACCGGTGAGGTGTTTCAACTGCGGGGAGCAGGGACACATCTCCACGAATTGCACGAAGCCGAGGACGCGGGACCATGGATCGTGCTTTGCATGCGGATCGACGGCCCACCGAATCGCGGATTGCCCGCGACGGCAGCCAATCTCGCGAGCAGGAAACAGCGCGCGGAGGGAACTCGCCGCGACCACGTCGACGAATATGGTCCACCCTACACTTCCAGCGCCGTACCTGCTACAGTTAAGTTATAGTGTAGTCGATGAAAATAATCATAGTTGCAGATACGTGTTGAGCGCAATGCTAGATTCGGGGTCGCCGATTAGCTTAATAAAAGACATTTTTGTACCGGTAGAAGCGCGCAGTCCGTTGCCGAGTCATACCCCCGAATTCGCGGGAATTAACGGCTCGCGGTTGGAAATTTTAAGTTTATTTAATTGTAAAGCGGTAGTTGGAGACGTGCCAATAGAGTTAACTTTTTACGTAGTACCCGGGAATACGATGGCGTATATGGCGGTACTTGGTCGAGATTTCTCGTCGAACGCGATGATAAAATTGTCATTTGAGGATGGACCCGTAGTGTCCTGTAGAAATAAATCGTTGGAAGATTTAAATACCGTTGTGACGCAAATAATGAGTATCGATTGTATTGGCGAACCTGTAATTGCGACCGAGAAATTACAGATAAACCCTGACATTGACCCCGAAATTAGAGAACGGATTAAAAAATCGTATGAGTTAGATTATTTAGAGACGATGAATTCAAGTACGGAACGCATTAACTTTGAGATGAAAATCGCATTGATGCATACCCAACCGATTAGTTGTAGACCGCGACGACTCTCGTACGCGGATAAGGGTAAATTACAAGATATTTTAGACGATTTGCTAGAACGGGGAATAATCCGGCCAAGTGAATCTCCTTATAGCAGCCCGATTGTTTTGGTTAGGAAAAAAATGGAGAGACACGACTTTGTATAGACTATCGCGAGCTTAACAAGATTACCGTTAAAGATAATTTCCCTTGCCAATTGATAGACGACAATATTGACCGGTTAAAAGGTAAATGTTTCTATACCGCGCTAGACTTGAAGGATGTGTTAGTATATAATGTTGGGGACTATGTAATGATCAGAAACGTGGATACCACAGCGGGTGTAAATAAAAAATTAATACCTAAGTTTAAGGGACCGTACGAGGTAAAGAAGGTCTTAGATTGTAATAGATATGTTATTGGTGACATGGACGGATTTCAGTTAACACAGATGCCGTATAATGGTGTTTTTGTCCCCGGATAGTATGAAACCCTATATTGCGATGTGACCGTAGAAATAAGGAAACAATGTATTTAGATTAGTGATCAGAAAGTGTGAATGGGTTATAGTATGAGTATGTGTGCGTGATTCAATAGGGTTAAAAAGTATTGTACTGGTTTTGGTATTGTGTTCGGTTTGTCTTTTGTGCTGGGTTAGCCGGGGCGGCTAACAGGTCAGGATGGCCGAACTGTAGACATAATATTAGATTTTTAGGAATATTGAAGCTTTTGACATAGCAGTAATAAAGTCCAAGGAACCGTTACTTGTCCGGTTTAACATTTGGTAGGCACATTGAGCCCAGGGTTGGCGTAGTAATATTTCTTTTTCGGTACGTGTAATTTTAAAAAAAAAGTCGAGGCGATCCTTAGGTTTATTACTGCTACGGTAATTTGTAAATCGAGGGACGGATGGGTCACCGGTCAACGATTTTGGGCCGGATGACCGCTGCAGGGGAAAGTGGGAATTTCCGATTTCGGAAGACGTCACACTTTCCCCACCCCGTGTTTCCTCCCTCTCAGAGTCCTGAGAAGTTGATAAAACACCTTGTATCAGGGGATGCGAGAGAGTCCTCATTGAAAATTTGAATTGCAAACATTAAACTTCCTTCGTATCCATTCTTTTTTTTAAATAGTTGTCGGCCTTTAATTGATTTCCCTACCTCTCAACCCGAAATAGTCTACAATACTCATAATTAAAATTTAATAAATACCTACAAATTCTGTAAGGGAATTTAAAATTTTATTAGCTGTTTTTAAAATTATGTGTCACTTCACATAATTCTAATACTAATAAATCCATTTCACAATTAACAACAAATCCATTTTGCCAATGTAAGATTTTATTGGTTACATTAAAAATTATGCATTACGTCAAATTATCTTTAATACTAATAAATAAAATATAATAAATACCTACAAATTCTCTAAGGCAATTAAGAATTTTATTAGCTGTTTTAAAAATTATGTGTCACTTCACAAGAATTCTAATACTAATAAATCCATTTCACAATTAACAACAAATCCGTTTTGCCAAGGTAAGATTTTATTGGTTACATTAAATATTATGCATTAAGTCAAATTAACTTTGATACGAATAAATAAAATTTAATAAATACGTACAAATTCTGTAAGGGATTTGAAATTTTATTAGCTGTTTTAAAAATTAGGTCTCACTTCACAATAATTCTAATACTAATAAATCCATTTCACAATTAACAACATATCCATTTTGCCAAGGTAAGATTTTATTGGTTACATTAAATATTATGCATTAAGTCAAATTAACTTTGATACTCATAATTAAAATTTAATAAATACCTACAAATTCTGTGAGGGAATTAAAAATTTTATTAGCTGCTTTAAAAATTATATGTTACTATACATTACTGCTAATACTAATGAATCCGTTTCACTATAACCAACAAATCCTTTATGCCAAGGTAAGATTGTATAGGTTACATTAAAAATTATGCATTACGTCAAATTATCTTTAATACTAATAAATAAAATTTAATGGGGCAGTCTGCTTTCGACCGTCAAACCGGCAAGACGTATTTAGCATCGTGCCGCGTGTTGTGTGTCGCGAGTGAATATAAATAAGAAATCGGTTACAAGTGTCTAAATTCTGTAGGTATACACAAAAACCTACATATGGCAGCTCCTGACTACAGGAGCTCTCATAATACTCTACCGACAGTCTCTCACAACAGCAATCCCAACATGCCTTTAAAACAAAGTTATGCGTCAGCGACACAAAGTTCCTTATTTCCTCAGAAAAACCAAGCAATAGTGCTCGATTCTATCGACGGCATCCCATTAAAGGAATATGTTAATGCAATCGGGAAAATCACAGATCCAGCAAATATTAGATTCGTATCAAGAATTTCAAACTCTCGTATATGTATTTTCTTATCAAGTAAACAAATAGTAGAGAACATCACAAGCAGTTATTCCAAAATCATAATAGGAAACAATACAATCAGCCTACGACCTTTAATAAACAGTCACAAAAGAATTATTCTGTCTAACGTATGTCCGGTAATTCCGCACGAGATTATTGAGAAAGAACTGATTAAATTAAACGTAAAACCTATGTCCCAAATAACATTTCTTAGAGCTGGGTTATCTGAACCTGGATTCTCACATATACTAAGCTTCCGGCGTCAAGTATTTATAAAACCGGAAGATGTTGACAAGTTACCACCATCGTTGAACATCTTTTATGAAGACACCAATTATTGGATCTACTTATCAGGAGACAATATTAATTGCTACCTATGTAAAAAAGAAGGCCACTTAGCAAAAGACTGCCCAGACTCAACAAATAAAGAAAATAATACAGCAATGGATACCTCAACCCTTTCATCTCCAATCCAAGTGACTACATCCCATAAACAATTTTCGGATCTCAACACGAGAGCTGAAATGACGCGACTATCACAAATTTTAAATAGGGACCCACCAAGGGAAACGATGTTAAGACAAAATAGTGCAAAAAGACCACTATCTGAAACAAGCTCCCAAAGCACGCAGAAAATAGCTCCGGAAGAAGAGGCTACAGATTCGTCCTTAATGGATGGTGAAGACTCCACAGATGAAATGAATTCGTTGTTACCACTAGCAAGACAACTGAGTAAAAAGAAGACGAAAGTGAGAAAAATTGGAGAACTGGACGCAGTAACCGTTGAAGAAATGATAGCTCCTCTAAAGGAACTACTCGAAGGCAACCCTAGCAATCACATCATGAATTATAACCAATTTAAGAGCCTCATGGAAAACGCCAAGGGAAACCCAAATGTAACAGAATTAGCATTATCATATACTACAGACATCCAAGCTCTCAGTGATATGATTAAGCAAATGTATCCACTTCTTACTGATCGCAAAATTAAAAATAGATGTACCCGAATGACAAAAAAGTTTGACGATTATATCGCTACAAAGAAAAAAGAACCCTCAACATACTCTAACAAAACTTCAACATAAGATATTCCCAAACCCCTATTTCCTCATTCAAATTAAAGAATAACCACCTATGAAAATTCTCCAGTGGAACATTAACGGATACAACACACATAAGGAAAGACTACAGATCCTTATAAACAACACTGATCCCGATATTGTCTGCCTTCAGGAAACAAATTTCAAGGAAACATATGCTGCCAACATAAAAAACTATTCACCAATTTTCACGAATAGAACTCACTCCTGTCACGCAAGTGGTGGGGTTGCCACATATATTAAAAATAATATTCCCTGTAAAGAAATCTCTCTTAACACAAACTTAGAAGTGGTAGCTACCTCAGTATTGTCTCTGTCTATGGAAATTTGCATATGCAACATCTACATACCCAATAGCTACGACTTTTCAATCTCTGAATTATCAAACTTAATAAATAAACTCCCCAAACCTTTTATCCTGCTGGGAGACTTCAACAGCCACAGTACACTGTGGGGATCCAACAAAAACGACCCTAGAGGGGAAATTATCAAATCGCTTTTGGATG
The DNA here is from genome assembly GCA_947623535.1 of Coelioxys conoideus. NCBI lineage: Eukaryota > Metazoa > Arthropoda > Insecta > Hymenoptera > Megachilidae > Coelioxys > Coelioxys conoideus. The sequence continues at coordinate 1,714,820 of CANQJN010000040.1, forward strand.
ATCCAGATCTTTTCTTACTCAACTCTACATCTCCCACCCATATAAATATATCCAACGGAACGTTAAGTGCAATTGATCTGTCCATCTGCTCCACAAGAATAGCACACTACTTCGATTGGGATGTAGCGTCAAATCCTCATGATAGTGATCATTTTCCGATAACATTATCTGGAGCAACACCTCAAGAACATGTTCCCTATCTGACACCCGCATGGAATACAAGAAAAGCAAATTGGGGTCTTTTTCGAGCACTTATGGATCAACGTGTAGATAACCTTCCTCCGGTCAACAGTAATAATAAGGAAAATATCAACTCAATAGTTGAAAATTTCACCAACATAATTCATGAAGTAGCAAATAAAACTATACCCCTATTTAATAATAAAACTAGAAAACGTACGGTTCCGTGGTGGAACGAAAGATGCAACAAGGCTATAAAAGAAGCCAATTACGCCTTCAATGTCTTCAAGAGGCATCCATCTATAGAAAATAAAATTCAATACAAAAAGTTACGAGCTATAGCCCGAAGAACTGTCAAGGAAAGTAAAAAACAATCCTGGATGGACTACATAAGCTCCACAAACAACAATACCTCTTATAGTAACTGTTGGGACAAAATCAGGAAAATTAGAGGAACAGCACGTATCTATTCCATACCTACACTCCTAAACCACGCAAACCAAATTTTCCATCACCCCCAAGATATTGCCAATGAACTAGCTAGCTCCTTTTCTAAAAATTCCAGTAACGCCAATTATGACGAAAAATTTCTTCAGAATATCGAAAATTACCAAGAAATAGGAGAAGAAAAAATTTTTGTAAATTCGGAACAGCCTTTCAATTCAATCATTAAACTTGAAGAAATTAAATGTATACTTAAGAGATGTAAAAATTCTAGTCCAGGTCCAGACTTAATTCCCAATGAGTTCTTAAAACAACTGTCGGATAAAGCCTTATCATATATCACCGATCTATTTAATTTTATTTGGACAAACATGGTTTTTCCTGAAAAATGGAGAGAAGCAATAGTTGTGCCGGTGCCAAAACCAAATCAGGACATGACAATAGCTAGTAACTACCGACCGATTTCCTTAACATGCACGATGTGCAAACTTTTAGAAAAAGTGATTAACAGAAGACTTAGGTGGCAATTAGAAAACATTGACTTCTTTTCCCAGGAACAAAGCGGTTGCAGAAAATTTAGATCTTCAGTAGATCACCTTATTAATCTTGAAACAGCAATATGTGACTCATTTGCAACCAATCAACATTTAACAGTGATATCCCTTGACATCGAAAAGGCATACGATATGGTATGGCGGCCCAGAGTCATTAATATTCTCCTTAAACATCATATTACAGGTAGAATGTTGGCATTTATTTATAATTTTCTAAAGAAAAGAAGAATAAGAGTAAGAGCTAATGGGATGCTATCTGAGAGCTTTGAGATTCAAAATGGTGTGCCACAGGGGTCGGTACTAAGTGTAACGCTATTTCTTATTGCAATTAATGAAGCACCTAAAGTTGTAAACTCACCTGTCAAATGTGCCCTATTTGTTGACGACTTAAATATCTTTTGCGGAGGGAAAGAAAAGGAAACTACAGAAAAACTCCTTCAGGAAACAATAAACGCCCTCCAAGCATGGGCAGAAAAAACAGGTTTCAAATTCTCGACTCGGAAAACGAAATGTATCTCGTTTGCAAGACACAAACAACAAATACACAACCCTAAGATCTCCTTAAATAATAATAACATCAATTCTGTGGAAACCCTGAAAATCCTAGGTTTGGTATTCGATAGAAAACTTACATGGAAGCAACATATTAAAGGTCTAATAGATGACTGTAAAACTCGTCTAAATTTAATAAAGGCACTGTCATCAACCGTTTGGGGGGCAAGCCAAGAAATCTTAATGATTACCTATAAAGCTGTAATTAGATCCAAAATTGATTATGGTAGTATCATATATAACTCGGCAAAGAAATCAGATCTAAAAACTCTAAACACAATTCACAATTCTGCACTCCGAATGGCAACAGGAGCCTTCCGTACCAGTCCAATAAACAGCTTACTAGCCATAACAAATGAACCTCACTTACAAGAGAGGCGAAAATTCCATTCAGTTAATTATGCACTACGTATTGGGGCTTCCCTAAAGAACGCGGTACACCAAAATGTTTTCACTTCAAGATATAAAAACGTTTACGAGAAAAAAGTAAATCTACCCAAACCGTTTTACATAAGAATCCAGAGCATTTTTGAAGAAATTTGTTTTGAATTAGATACAACTAGGTTGGGAAAAATTAAATACTCATCGGATCCTCCATGGATCATTGACATTCCAATGGTTAATTTCGACCTAGCTTTTAACAGAAAAGAAGAAACTCCTGCTTCAGTTGTCAGAGCCCTGTTCGAGGAAATGAAGTTTACACTTTCGAACTATGAACTTATATTCACGGATGGATCCAAATCCAAAGAAGGAAACGGCTGCGCTGTAGTTACAACAGAATCCGAAATATGCTTAAAACTCCCAAAAATGATGTCAATTTTCACATGTGAAGCTATTGCTATTAAAGAAGCCCTTATGCTTATCCAACGCTCAACTCACAATAAATTCGCTATTCTTTCAGATTCTAAAAGCTCTCTGCAGAAAATTCAAAACCCAGATACATATGATGAATTAATTCAAAATATCCAAAATTTGTACTCACAATCTCTTAAAGAGGGCAAAGAAACTTTGTTTATATGGGTTCCTTCACATGTGGGAATTGAGGGAAACGATAAAGCGGACTTAGCAGCCAAAACAGCGTCCCATCGTGAAATCATGGAAGAATATGAGAAAACCCCACTCCAGGACTTCAGAACAGAAGTTAACAAAAGACTAAGAGACCAATGGAACCAAAAACTAGGAAACCTGATCTCAACGAAGCTTCCACCAGGAAAAGAGGGAAACTACAAGCCTGATATTAAGAACCTGAGCAGACAAGAACAAGTTACTGTCAACAGAATATTAATAGGTCACACAAGACTCACTCATTCTTATCTCTTTCTAAAAGACAGTCCGCCCAAGTGTTTGATATGTAATGTTAATCTCACCATAAAGCACATTATATTTGATTGCCAGCATTACGATGTAATAAGGAAAAAATTTAAAATCCAAAACAATATAAAAGACACAATAGGCACAAGTGAAAATACCAGAAATTTAATTGAATTCCTAAAACAGCTTAAAATATACAACAAACTGTAAGTCCTCTGACAATACGAGCATACCAACAAGATCTCACTGTATAAAGACCTCATTAAGAAACCCAATAGAAAATTAGATATAAAATTGGATACATTCGTATCAAGTCGCTCATGACCTGAGCAGTTAATGCGACTTAAAACTCGAAAGAAAAAAAAAAAAAAAAAAAAAATTTAATAAATACCTACAAATTCTCTAAGGCAATTAAGAATTTTATTAGCTGTTTTAAAGTTATGTGTCACTTCACAAGAATTCTAATACTAATAAATCCATTTCACAATTAACAACAAATCCATTTTGCCAAGGTAAGATTTTATTGGTTACATTAAATATTATGCATTAAGTCAAATTAACTTTGATACGAATAAATAAAATTTAATAAATACGTACAAATTCTGTAAGGGATTTAAAATTTTATTAGCTGTTTTGAAAATTAGGTCACACTTCACAATAATTCTAATACTAATAAATCCATTTCACAATTAACAACATATTCATTATGCCAAGGTAAGATTTTATTGGTTACTTTAAAAATTATGCAGTACGTCAAATTAACTTTGATACTAATAAGCAAATTTCATTAATACCTACAAATTCTGTAAGGGAATTAAAAATTTTATTAGCTGTTTTAAAAACTATGTGTCAGTTCACAATAATTCTAATACTAATAAATCCATTTCACAATTAACAACAAATCCATTTTGCCAAGGTAAGATTTTATTGGTTACATTAAAAATTATGCATTAAGTCAAATTAACTTTGATACTAATAAATAAAATTTAATAAATACCTACAAATTCTGTAAGGGAATGAAACATTGTAATAGCTGTTTTAAAAAATATGTGTCACTTCACAATAATTCTAATACTAATAAATCCATTTCACAATTAACAACATATCCATTTTGCCAAGGTAAGATTTTATTGGTTACATTAAATATTATGCATTAAGTCAAATTAACTTTGATACGAATAAATAAAATTTAATAAATTCGTACAAATTCTGTAAGGGATTTGAAATTTTATTAGCTGTTTTAAAAATTAGGTCTCACTTCACAATAATTCTAATACTAATAGATCCATTTCACAGTTAACAACATATTCATTATGCCAAGGTAAGATTTTATTGGTTACTTTCAAAATAATGCATTACGTCAAATTAACTTTGATACTAATAAGCAAATTTCATTAATACCTACAAATTCTGTAAGGGAATTAAAAACTTTATTAGCTGTTTCAAAAATTATGTGTCACTTCACAATAATTCTAATACTAATAAATCCATTTCACCATTAACAACAAATCCTTTATGCCAATGTAAGATTTTATTGGTTACATTAAAAATTATGCAGTACGTCAAATTAACTTTGATACTAACAAGCAAATTTCATTAATACCTACAAATTCTGTAAGGGAATTAAAAATTTTATTAGCTGTTTTAAAAACTATGTGTCAGTTCACAATAATTCTAATACTAATAAATCCATTTCACAATTAACAACAAATCCATTTTGCCAAGGTAAGATTTTATTGGTTACATTAAAAATTATGCATTAAGTCAAATTAACTTTGATACTAATAAATAAAATTTAATAAATACCTACAAATTCTGTATGGGAATGAAACATTGTAATAGCTGTTTTAAAAAATATGTGTCACTTCACAATAATTCTAATACTAATAAATCCATTTCACAATTAACAACATATCCATTTTGCCAAGGTAAGATTTTATTGGTTACATTAAATATTATGCATTAAGTCAAATTAACTTTGATACGAATAAATAAAATTTAATAAATTCGTACAAATTCTGTAAGGGATTTGAAATTTTATTAGCTGTTTTAAAAAATATGTGTCACTTCACAATAATTCTAATACTAATAAATCCATTTCACAATTAACAACATATCCATTTTGCCAAGGTAAGATTTTATTGGTTACATTAAATATTATGCATTAAGTCAAATTAACTTTGATACGAATAAATAAAATTTAACAAATACGTACAAATTCTGTAAGGGATTTGAAATTTTATTAGCTGTTTTAAAAATTAGGTCTCACTTCACAATAATTCTAATACTAATAAATCCATTTCACCATTAACAACAAATCCTTTATGCCAATGTAAGATTTTATTGGTTACATTAAAAATTACGCATTAAGTCAAATTAACTTTAACACTAATAAAAAAAAATTAATACATACCTACAAATTCTGTAAGGGAATTTAAAATTTTATTAGCTGTTTTTAAAATTATGTGTCACTTCACATAATTCTAATACTAATAAATCCATTTCACAATTAACAACAAATCCATTTTGCCAAGGTAAGATTTTATTGGTTACATTAAAAATTATGCATTAAGTCAAATTAACTTTGATACTAATAAGCAAATTTCATTAAGACCTACAAATTCTTTAAGGGAATTAAAAATTTTATTACACGTTTTAAAGATTATGTGTCACTTCACAATAATTCTAATACTAATAAATCCATTTCACAATTAACAACATATCCATTTTGCCAAGGTAAGATTTTATTGGTTACATTAAATATTATGCATTAAGTCAAATTAACTTTGATACTCATAATTAAAATTTAATAAATACCTACAAATTCTGTGAGGGAATTAAAAATTTTATTAGCTGCTTTAAAAATTATATGTTACTATACATTACTGCTAATACTAATGAATCCGTTTCACTATAACCAACAAATCCTTTATGCCAAGGTAAGATTGTATAGGTTACATTAAAAATTATGCATTACGTCAAATTATCTTTAATACTAATAAATAAAATTTAATAAATACCTACAAATTCTCTAAGGCAATTAAGAATTTTATTAGCTGTTTTAAAGTTATGTGTCACTTCACAAGAATTCTAATACTAATAAATCCATTTCACAATTAACAACAAATCCATTTTGCCAAGGTAAGATTTTATTGGTTACATTAAAAATTATGCATTAAGTCAAATTAACTTTGATACTAATAAATAAAATTTAATAAATACCTACAAATTCTGTAAGGGAATGAAACATTGTAATAGCTGTTTTAAAAAATATGTGTCACTTCACAATAATTCTAATACTAATAAATCCATTTCACAATTAACAACATATCCATTTTGCCAAGGTAAGATTTTATTGGTTACATTAAATATTATGCATTAAGTCAAATTAACTTTGATACGAATAAATAAAATTTAATAAATTCGTACAAATTCTGTAAGGGATTTGAAATTTTATTAGCTGTTTTAAAAAATATGTGTCACTTCACAATAATTCTAATACTAATAAATCCATTTCACAATTAACAACATATCCATTTTGCCAAGGTAAGATTTTATTGGTTACATTAAATATTATGCATTAAGTCAAATTAACTTTGATACGAATAAATAAAATTTAATAAATACGTACAAATTCTGTAAGGGATTTGAAATTTTATTAGCTGTTTTAAAAATTAGGTCTCACTTCACAATAATTCTAATACTAATAAATCCATTTCACAGTTAACAACATATTCATTATGCCAAGGTAAGATTTTATTGGTTACTTTCAAAATAATGCATTACGTCAAATTAACTTTGATACTAATAAGCAAATTTCATTAATACCTACAAATTCTGTAAGGGAATTAAAAACTTTATTAGCTGTTTCAAAAATTATGTGTCACTTCACAATAATTCTAATACTAATAAATCCATTTCACCATTAACAACAAATCCTTTATGCCAATGTAAGATTTTATTGGTTACATTAAAAATTATGCAGTACGTCAAATTAACTTTGATACTAACAAGCAAATTTCATTAATACCTACAAATTCTGTAAGGGAATTAAAAATTTTATTAGCTGTTTTAAAAACTATGTGTCAGTTCACAATAATTCTAATACTAATAAATCCATTTCACAATTAACAACAAATCCATTTTGCCAAGGTAAGATTTTATTGGTTACATTAAAAATTATGCATTAAGTCAAATTAACTTTGATACTAATAAATAAAATTTAATAAATACCTACAAATTCTGTAAGGGAATGAAACATTGTAATAGCTGTTTTAAAAAATATGTGTCACTTCACAATAATTCTAATACTAATAAATCCATTTCACAATTAACAACATATCCATTTTGCCAAGGTAAGATTTTATTGGTTACATTAAATATTATGCATTAAGTCAAATTAACTTTGATACGAATAAATAAAATTTAATAAATTCGTACAAATTCTGTAAGGGATTTGAAATTTTATTAGCTGTTTTAAAAAATATGTGTCACTTCACAATAATTCTAATACTAATAAATCCATTTCACAATTAACAACATATCCATTTTGCCAAGGTAAGATTTTATTGGTTACATTAAATATTATGCATTAAGTCAAATTAACTTTGATACGAATAAATAAAATTTAATAAATACGTACAAATTCTGTAAGGGATTTGAAATTTTATTAGCTGTTTTAAAAATTAGGTCTCACTTCACAATAATTCTAATACTAATAAATCCATTTCACAGTTAACAACATATTCATTATGCCAAGGTAAGATTTTATTGGTTACATTAAAAATTACGCATTAAGTCAAATTAACTTTAACACTAATAAAAAAAAATTAATACATACCTACAAATTCTGTAAGGGAATTTAAAATTATATTAGCTGTTTTTAAAATTATGTGTCACTTCACATAATTCTAATACTAATAAATCCATTTCACAATTAACAACAAATCCATTTTGCCAAGGTAAGATTTTATTGGTTACATTAAAAATTATGCATTAAGTCAAATTAACTTTGATACTAATAAGCAAATTTCATTAAGACCTACAAATTCTTTAAGGGAATTAAAAATTTTATTACACGTTTTAAAGATTATGTGTCACTTCACAATAATTCTAATACTAATAAATCCATTTCACAATTAACAACATATCCATTTTGCCAAGGTAAGATTTTATTGGTTACATTAAATATTATGCATTAAGTCAAATTAACTTTGATACGAATAAATAAAATTTAATAAATACGTACAAATTCTGTAAGGGATTTGAAATTTTATTAGCTGTTTTAAAAATTAGGTCTCACTTCACAATAATTCTAATACTAATAAATCCATTTCACAGTTAACAACATATTCATTATGCCAAGGTAAGATTTTATTGGTTACTTTCAAAATTATGCATTACGTCAAATTAACTTTGATACTAATAAGCAAATTTCATTAATACCTACAAATTCTGTAAGGGAATTAAAAATTTTATTAGCTGTTTCAAAAATTATGTGTCACTTCACAATAATTCAAATACTAATAAATCCATTTCACCATTAACAACAAATCCTTTATGCCAATGTAAGATTTTATTGGTTACTTTAAAAATTATGCAGTACGTCAAATTAACTTTGATACTAATAAGCAAATTTCATTAATACCTACAAATTCTGTAAGGGAATTAAAAATTTTATTAGCTGTTTTAAAAACTATGTGTCAGTTCACAATAATTCTAATACTAATAAATCCATTTCACAATTAACAACAAATCCATTTTGCCAAGGTAAGATTTTATTGGTTACATTAAAAATTATGCATTAAGTCAAATTAACTTTGATACTAATAAATAAAATTTAATAAATACCTACAAATTCTGTATGGGAATGAAACATTGTAATAGCTGTTTTAAAAAATATGTGTCACTTCACAATAATTCTAATACTAATAAATCCATTTCACAATTAACAACATATCCATTTTGCCAAGGTAAGATTTTATTGGTTACATTAAATATTATGCATTAAGTCAAATTAACTTTGATACGAATAAATAAAATTTAATAAATTCGTACAAATTCTGTAAGTGATTTGAAATTTTATTAGCTGTTTTAAAAAATATGTGTCACTTCACAATAATTCTAATACTAATAAATCCATTTCACAATTAACAACATATCCATTTTGCCAAGGTAAGATTTTATTGGTTACATTAAATATTATGCATTAAGTCAAATTAACTTTGATACGAATAAATAAAATTTAATAAATACGTACAAATTCTGTAAGGGATTTGAAATTTTATTAGCTGTTTTAAAAATTAGGTCTCACTTCACAATAATTCTAATACTAATAAATCCATTTCACAGTTAACAACATATTCATTATGCCAAGGTAAGATTTTATTGGTTACTTTCAAAATTATGCATTACGTCAAATTAACTTTGATACTAATAAGCAAATTTCATTAATACCTACAAATTCTGTAAGGGAATTAAAAATTTTATTAGCTGTTTCAAAAATTATGTGTCACTTCACAATAATTCAAATACTAATAAATCCATTTCACCATTAACAACAAATCCTTTATGCCAATGTAAGATTTTATTGGTTACTTTAAAAATTATGCAGTACGTCAAATTAACTTTGATACTAATAAGCAAATTTCATTAATACCTACAAATTCTGTAAGGGAATTAAAAATTTTATTAGCTGTTTTAAAAACTATGTGTCAGTTCACAATAATTCTAATACTAATAAATCCATTTCACAATTAACAACAAATCCATTTTGCCAAGGTAAGATTTTATTGGTTACATTAAAAATTATGCATTAAGTCAAATTAACTTTGATACTAATAAATAAAATTTAATAAATACCTACAAATTCTGTAAGGGAATGAAACATTGTAATAGCTGTTTTAAAAAATATGTGTCACTTCACAATAATTCTAATACTAATAAATCCATTTCACAATTAACAACATATCCATTTTGCCAAGGTAAGATTTTATTGGTTACATTAAAAATTATGCATTAAGTCAAATTAACTTTGATACTAATAAGCAAATTTCATTAAGACCTACAAATTCTTTAAGGGAATTAAAAATTTTATTACACGTTTTAAAGATTATGTGTCACTTCACAATAATTCTAATACTAATAAATCCATTTCACAATTAACAACATATCCATTTTGCCAAGGTAAGATTTTATTGGTTACATTAAATATTATGCATTAAGTCAAATTAACTTTGATACGAATAAATAAAATTTAATAAATACGTACAAATTCTGTAAGGGATTTGAAATTTTATTAGCTGTTTTAAAAATTAGGTCTCACTTCACAATAATTCTAATACTAATAAATCCATTTCACAGTTAACAACATATTCATTATGCCAAGGTAAGATTTTATTGGTTACTTTCAAAATTATGCATTACGTCAAATTAACTTTGATACTAATAAGCAAATTTCATTAATACCTACAAATTCTGTAAGGGAATTAAAAATTTTATTAGCTGTTTCAAAAATTATGTGTCACTTCACAATAATTCAAATACTAATAAATCCATTTCACCATTAACAACAAATCCTTTATGCCAATGTAAGATTTTATTGGTTACTTTAAAAATTATGCAGTACGTCAAATTAACTTTGATACTAATAAGCAAATTTCATTAATACCTACAAATTCTGTAAGGGAATTAAAAATTTTATTAGCTGTTTTAAAAACTATGTGTCAGTTCACAATAATTCTAATACTAATAAATCCATTTCACAATTAACAACAAATCCATTTTGCCAAGGTAAGATTTTATTGGTTACATTAAAAATTATGCATTAAGTCAAATTAACTTTGATACTAATAAATAAAATTTAATAAATACCTACAAATTCTGTAAGGGAATGAAACATTGTAATAGCTGTTTTAAAAAATATGTGTCACTTCACAATAATTCTAATACTAATAAATCCATTTCACAATTAACAACATATCCATTTTGCCAAGGTAAGATTTTATTGGTTACATTAAATATTATGCATTAAGTCAAATTAACTTTGATACGAATAAATAAAATTTAATAAATTCGTACAAATTCTGTAAGGGATTTGAAATTTTATTAGCTGTTTTAAAAAATATGTGTCACTTCACAATAATTCTAATACTAATAAATCCATTTCACAATTAACAACATATCCATTTTGCCAAGGTAAGATTTTATTGGTTACATTAAATATTATGCATTAAGTCAAATTAACTTTGATACGAATAAATAAAATTTAATAAATACGTACAAATTCTGTAAGGGATTTGAAATTTTATTAGCTGTTTTAAAAATTAGGTCTCACTTCACAATAATTCTAATACTAATAAATCCATTTCACAGTTAACAACATATTCATTATGCCAAGGTAAGATTTTATTGGTTACTTTCAAAATTATGCATTACGTCAAATTAGCTTTGATACTAATAAGCAAATTTCATTAATACCTACAAATTCTGTAAGGGAATTAAAAATTTTATTAGCTGTTTCAAAAATTATGTGTCACTTCACAATAATTCTAATACTAATAAATCCATTTCACCATTAACAACAAATCCTTTATGCCAATGTAAGATTTTATTGGTTACATTAAAAATTATGCAGTACGTCAAATTAACTTTGATACTAACAAGCAAATTTCATTAATACCTACAAATTCTGTAAGGGAATTAAAAATTTTATTAGCTGTTTTAAAAACTATGTGTCAGTTCACAATAATTCTAATACTAATAAATCCATTTCACAATTAACAACAAATCCATTTTGCCAAGGTAAGATTTTATTGGTTACATTAAAAATTATGCATTAAGTCAAATTAACTTTGATACTAATAAATAAAATTTAATAAATACCTACAAATTCTGTATGGGAATGAAACATTGTAATAGCTGTTTTAAAAAATATGTGTCACTTCACAATAATTCTAATACTAATAAATCCATTTCACAATTAACAACATATCCATTTTGCCAAGGTAAGATTTTATTGGTTACATTAAATATTATGCATTAAGTCAAATTAACTTTGATACGAATAAATAAAATTTAATAAATTCGTACAAATTCTGTAAGGGATTTGAAATTTTATTAGCTGTTTTAAAAAATATGTGTCACTTCACAATAATTCTAATACTAATAAATCCATTTCACAATTAACAACATATCCATTTTGCCAAGGTAAGATTTTATTGGTTACATTAAATATTATGCATTAAGTCAAATTAACTTTGATACGAATAAATAAAATTTAACAAATACGTACAAATTCTGTAAGGGATTTGAAATTTTATTAGCTGTTTTAAAAATTAGGTCTCACTTCACAATAATTCTAATACTAATAAATCCATTTCACAGTTAACAACATATTCATTATGCCAAGGTAAGATTTTATTGGTTACTTTCAAAATTATGCATTACGTCAAATTAACTTTGATACGAATAAATAAAATTTAACAAATACGTACAAATTCTGTAAGGGATTTGAAATTTTATTAGCTGTTTTAAAAATTAGGTCTCACTTCACAATAATTCTAATACTAATAAATCCATTTCACCATTAACAACAAATCCTTTATGCCAATGTAAGATTTTATTGGTTACATTAAAAATTACGCATTAAGTCAAATTAACTTTAACACTAATAAAAAAAAATTAATACATACCTACAAATTCTGTAAGGGAATTTAAAATTTTATTAGCTGTTTTTAAAATTATGTGTCACTTCACATAATTCTAATACTAATAAATCCATTTCACAATTAACAACAAATCCATTTTGCCAAGGTAAGATTTTATTGGTTACATTAAAAATTATGCATTAAGTCAAATTAACTTTGATACTAATAAGCAAATTTCATTAAGACCTACAAATTCTTTAAGGGAATTAAAAATTTTATTACACGTTTTAAAGATTATGTGTCACTTCACAATAATTCTAATACTAATAAATCCATTTCACAATTAACAACATATCCATTTTGCCAAGGTAAGATTTTATTGGTTACATTAAATATTATGCATTAAGTCAAATTAACTTTGATACTCATAATTAAAATTTAATAAATACCTACAAATTCTGTGAGGGAATTAAAAATTTTATTAGCTGCTTTAAAAATTATATGTTACTATACATTACTGCTAATACTAATGAATCCGTTTCACTATAACCAACAAATCCTTTATGCCAAGGTAAGATTGTATAGGTTACATTAAAAATTATGCATTACGTCAAATTATCTTTAATACTAATAAATAAAATTTAATAAATACCTACAAATTCTCTAAGGCAATTAAGAATTTTATTAGCTGTTTTAAAGTTATGTGTCACTTCACAAGAATTCTAATACTAATAAATCCATTTCACAATTAACAACAAATCCATTTTGCCAAGGTAAGATTTTATTGGTTACATTAAATATTATGCATTAAGTCAAATTAACTTTGATACGAATAAATAAAATTTAATAAATACGTACAAATTCTGTAAGGGATTTAAAATTTTATTAGCTGTTTTGAAAATTAGGTCACACTTCACAATAATTCTAATACTAATAAATCCATTTCACAATTAACAACATATTCATTATGCCAAGGTAAGATTTTATTGGTTACTTTAAAAATTATGCAGTACGTCAAATTAACTTTGATACTAATAAGCAAATTTCATTAATACCTACAAATTCTGTAAGGGAATTAAAAATTTTATTAGCTGTTTTAAAAACTATGTGTCAGTTCACAATAATTCTAATACTAATAAATCCATTTCACAATTAACAACAAATCCATTTTGCCAAGGTAAGATTTTATTGGTTACATTAAAAATTATGCATTAAGTCAAATTAACTTTGATACTAATAAATAAAATTTAATAAATACCTACAAATTCTGTAAGGGAATGAAACATTGTAATAGCTGTTTTAAAAAATATGTGTCACTTCACAATAATTCTAATACTAATAAATCCATTTCACAATTAACAACATATCCATTTTGCCAAGGTAAGATTTTATTGGTTACATTAAATATTATGCATTAAGTCAAATTAACTTTGATACGAATAAATAAAATTTAATAAATTCGTACAAATTCTGTAAGGGATTTGAAATTTTATTAGCTGTTTTAAAAATTAGGTCTCACTTCACAATAATTCTAATACTAATAGATCCATTTCACAGTTAACAACATATTCATTATGCCAAGGTAAGATTTTATTGGTTACTTTCAAAATAATGCATTACGTCAAATTAACTTTGATACTAATAAGCAAATTTCATTAATACCTACAAATTCTGTAAGGGAATTAAAAACTTTATTAGCTGTTTCAAAAATTATGTGTCACTTCACAATAATTCTAATACTAATAAATCCATTTCACCATTAACAACAAATCCTTTATGCCAATGTAAGATTTTATTGGTTACATTAAAAATTATGCAGTACGTCAAATTAACTTTGATACTAACAAGCAAATTTCATTAATACCTACAAATTCTGTAAGGGAATTAAAAATTTTATTAGCTGTTTTAAAAACTATGTGTCAGTTCACAATAATTCTAATACTAATAAATCCATTTCACAATTAACAACAAATCCATTTTGCCAAGGTAAGATTTTATTGGTTACATTAAAAATTATGCATTAAGTCAAATTAACTTTGATACTAATAAATAAAATTTAATAAATACCTACAAATTCTGTAAGGGAATGAAACATTGTAATAGCTGTTTTAAAAAATATGTGTCACTTCACAATAATTCTAATACTAATAAATCCATTTCACAATTAACAACATATCCATTTTGCCAAGGTAAGATTTTATTGGTTACATTAAATATTATGCATTAAGTCAAATTAACTTTGATACGAATAAATAAAATTTAATAAATTCGTACAAATTCTGTAAGGGATTTGAAATTTTATTAGCTGTTTTAAAAAATATGTGTCACTTCACAATAATTCTAATACTAATAAATCCATTTCACAATTAACAACATATCCATTTTGCCAAGGTAAGATTTTATTGGTTACATTAAATATTATGCATTAAGTCAAATTAACTTTGATACGAATAAATAAAATTTAATAAATACGTACAAATTCTGTAAGGGATTTGAAATTTTATTAGCTGTTTTAAAAATTAGGTCTCACTTCACAATAATTCTAATACTAATAAATCCATTTCACAGTTAACAACATATTCATTATGCCAAGGTAAGATTTTATTGGTTACTTTCAAAATTATGCATTACGTCAAATTAGCTTTGATACTAATAAGCAAATTTCATTAATACCTACAAATTCTGTAAGGGAATTAAAAATTTTATTAGCTGTTTCAAACATTATGTGTCACTTCACAATAATTCAAATACTAATAAATCCATTTCACCATTAACAACAAATCCTTTATGCCAATGTAAGATTTTATTGGTTACTTTAAAAATTATGCAGTACGTCAAATTAACTTTGATACTAATAAGCAAATTTCATTAATACCTACAAATTCTGTAAGGGAATTAAAAATTTTATTAGCTGTTTTAAAAACTATGTGTCAGTTCACAATAATTCTAATACTAATAAATCCATTTCACAATTAACAACATATCCATTTTGCCAAGGTAAGATTTTATTGGTTACATTAAATATTATGCATTAAGTCAAATTAACTTTGATACGAATAAATAAAATTTAATAAATTCGTACAAATTCTGTAAGGGATTTGAAATTTTATTAGCTGTTTTAAAAATTAGGTCTCACTTCACAATAATTCTAATACTAATAGATCCATTTCACAGTTAACAACATATTCATTATGCCAAGGTAAGATTTTATTGGTTACTTTCAAAATAATGCATTACGTCAAATTAACTTTGATACTAATAAGCAAATTTCATTAATACCTACAAATTCTGTAAGGGAATTAAAAACTTTATTAGCTGTTTCAAAAATTATGTGTCACTTCACAATAATTCTAATACTAATAAATCCATTTCACCATTAACAACAAATCCTTTATGCCAATGTAAGATTTTATTGGTTACATTAAAAATTATGCAGTACGTCAAATTAACTTTGATACTAACAAGCAAATTTCATTAATACCTACAAATTCTGTAAGGGAATTAAAAATTTTATTAGCTGTTTTAAAAACTATGTGTCAGTTCACAATAATTCTAATACTAATAAATCCATTTCACAATTAACAACAAATCCATTTTGCCAAGGTAAGATTTTATTGGTTACATTAAAAATTATGCATTAAGTCAAATTAACTTTGATACTAATAAATAAAATTTAATAAATACCTACAAATTCTGTAAGGGAATGAAACATTGTAATAGCTGTTTTAAAAAATATGTGTCACTTCACAATAATTCTAATACTAATAAATCCATTTCACAATTAACAACATATCCATTTTGCCAAGGTAAGATTTTATTGGTTACATTAAATATTATGCATTAAGTCAAATTAACTTTGATACGAATAAATAAAATTTAATAAATTCGTACAAATTCTGTAAGGGATTTGAAATTTTATTAGCTGTTTTAAAAAATATGTGTCACTTCACAATAATTCTAATACTAATAAATCCATTTCACAATTAACAACATATCCATTTTGCCAAGGTAAGATTTTATTGGTTACATTAAATATTATGCATTAAGTCAAATTAACTTTGATACGAATAAATAAAATTTAACAAATACGTACAAATTCTGTAAGGGATTTGAAATTTTATTAGCTGTTTTAAAAATTAGGTCTCACTTCACAATAATTCTAATACTAATAAATCCATTTCACCATTAACAACAAATCCTTTATGCCAATGTAAGATTTTATTGGTTACATTAAAAATTACGCATTAAGTCAAATTAACTTTAACACTAATAAAAAAAAATTAATACATACCTACAAATTCTGTAAGGGAATTTAAAATTATATTAGCTGTTTTTAAAATTATGTGTCACTTCACATAATTCTAATACTAATAAATCCATTTCACAATTAACAACAAATCCATTTTGCCAAGGTAAGATTTTATTGGTTACATTAAAAATTATGCATTAAGTCAAATTAACTTTGATACTAATAAGCAAATTTCATTAAGACCTACAAATTCTTTAAGGGAATTAAAAATTTTATTACACGTTTTAAAGATTATGTGTCACTTCACAATAATTCTAATACTAATAAATCCATTTCACAATTAACAACATATCCATTTTGCCAAGGTAAGATTTTATTGGTTACATTAAATATTATGCATTAAGTCAAATTAACTTTGATACGAATAAATAAAATTTAATAAATACGTACAAATTCTGTAAGGGATTTGAAATTTTATTAGCTGTTTTAAAAATTAGGTCTCACTTCACAATAATTCTAATACTAATAAATCCATTTCACAGTTAACAACATATTCATTATGCCAAGGTAAGATTTTATTGGTTACTTTCAAAATTATGCATTACGTCAAATTAACTTTGATACTAATAAGCAAATTTCATTAATACCTACAAATTCTGTAAGGGAATTAAAAATTTTATTAGCTGTTTCAAAAATTATGTGTCACTTCACAATAATTCAAATACTAATAAATCCATTTCACCATTAACAACAAATCCTTTATGCCAATGTAAGATTTTATTGGTTACTTTAAAAATTATGCAGTACGTCAAATTAACTTTGATACTAATAAGCAAATTTCATTAATACCTACAAATTCTGTAAGGGAATTAAAAATTTTATTAGCTGTTTTAAAAACTATGTGTCAGTTCACAATAATTCTAATACTAATAAATCCATTTCACAATTAACAACAAATCCATTTTGCCAAGGTAAGATTTTATTGGTTACATTAAAAATTATGCATTAAGTCAAATTAACTTTGATACTAATAAATAAAATTTAATAAATACCTACAAATTCTGTAAGGGAATGAAACATTGTAATAGCTGTTTTAAAAAATATGTGTCACTTCACAATAATTCTAATACTAATAAATCCATTTCACAATTAACAACATATCCATTTTGCCAAGGTAAGATTTTATTGGTTACATTAAAAATTATGCATTAAGTCAAATTAACTTTGATACTAATAAGCAAATTTCATTAAGACCTACAAATTCTTTAAGGGAATTAAAAATTTTATTACACGTTTTAAAGATTATGTGTCACTTCACAATAATTCTAATACTAATAAATCCATTTCACAATTAACAACATATCCATTTTGCCAAGGTAAGATTTTATTGGTTACATTAAATATTATGCATTAAGTCAAATTAACTTTGATACGAATAAATAAAATTTAATAAATACGTACAAATTCTGTAAGGGATTTGAAATTTTATTAGCTGTTTTAAAAATTAGGTCTCACTTCACAATAATTCTAATACTAATAAATCCATTTCACAGTTAACAACATATTCATTATGCCAAGGTAAGATTTTATTGGTTACTTTCAAAATTATGCATTACGTCAAATTAACTTTGATACTAATAAGCAAATTTCATTAATACCTACAAATTCTGTAAGGGAATTAAAAATTTTATTAGCTGTTTCAAAAATTATGTGTCACTTCACAATAATTCAAATACTAATAAATCCATTTCACCATTAACAACAAATCCTTTATGCCAATGTAAGATTTTATTGGTTACTTTAAAAATTATGCAGTACGTCAAATTAACTTTGATACTAATAAGCAAATTTCATTAATACCTACAAATTCTGTAAGGGAATTAAAAATTTTATTAGCTGTTTTAAAAACTATGTGTCAGTTCACAATAATTCTAATACTAATAAATCCATTTCACAATTAACAACAAATCCATTTTGCCAAGGTAAGATTTTATTGGTTACATTAAAAATTATGCATTAAGTCAAATTAACTTTGATACTAATAAATAAAATTTAATAAATACCTACAAATTCTGTAAGGGAATGAAACATTGTAATAGCTGTTTTAAAAAATATGTGTCACTTCACAATAATTCTAATACTAATAAATCCATTTCACAATTAACAACATATCCATTTTGCCAAGGTAAGATTTTATTGGTTACATTAAATATTATGCATTAAGTCAAATTAACTTTGATACGAATAAATAAAATTTAATAAATTCGTACAAATTCTGTAAGGGATTTGAAATTTTATTAGCTGTTTTAAAAAATATGTGTCACTTCACAATAATTCTAATACTAATAAATCCATTTCACAATTAACAACATATCCATTTTGCCAAGGTAAGATTTTATTGGTTACATTAAATATTATGCATTAAGTCAAATTAACTTTGATACGAATAAATAAAATTTAACAAATACGTACAAATTCTGTAAGGGATTTGAAATTTTATTAGCTGTTTTAAAAATTAGGTCTCACTTCACAATAATTCTAATACTAATAAATCCATTTCACCATTAACAACAAATCCTTTATGCCAATGTAAGATTTTATTGGTTACATTAAAAATTACGCATTAAGTCAAATTAACTTTAACACTAATAAAAAAAAATTAATACATACCTACAAATTCTGTAAGGGAATTTAAAATTTTATTAGCTGTTTTTAAAATTATGTGTCACTTCACATAATTCTAATACTAATAAATCCATTTCACAATTAACAACAAATCCATTTTGCCAAGGTAAGATTTTATTGGTTACATTAAAAATTATGCATTAAGTCAAATTAACTTTGATACTAATAAGCAAATTTCATTAAGACCTACAAATTCTGTAAGGGAATTAAAAATTTTATTACACGTTTTAAAGATTATGTGTCACTTCACAATAATTCTAATACTAATAAATCCATTTCACAATTAACAACATATCCATTTTGCCAAGGTAAGATTTTATTGGTTACATTAAATATTATGCATTAAGTCAAATTAACTTTGATACGAATAAATAAAATTTAATAAATACGTACAAATTCTGTAAGGGATTTGAAATTTTATTAGCTGTTTTAAAAATTAGGTCTCACTTCACAATAATTCTAATACTAATAAATCCATTTCACAGTTAACAACATATTCATTATGCCAAGGTAAGATTTTATTGGTTACTTTCAAAATTATGCATTACGTCAAATTAACTTTGATACTAATAAGCAAATTTCATTAATACCTACAAATTCTGTAAGGGAATTAAAAATTTTATTAGCTGTTTCAAAAATTATGTGTCACTTCACAATAATTCAAATACTAATAAATCCATTTCACCATTAACAACAAATCCTTTATGCCAATGTAAGATTTTATTGGTTACATTAAAAATTACGCATTAAGTCAAATTAACTTTAATACTAATAAAAAAAAATTAATAAATACCTACAAATTCTGTAAGGGAATTTAAAATTTTATTAGCTGTTTTAAAAACTATGTGTCAGTTCACAATAATTCTAATACTAATAAATCCATTTCACAATTAACAACAAATCCATTTTGCCAAGGTAAGATTTTATTGGTTACATTAAAAATTATGCATTAAGTCAAATTAACTTTGATACTAATAAATAAAGTTTAATAAATACCTACAAATTCTGTAAGGGAATGAAACATTGTAATAGCTGTTTTAAAAAATATGTGTCACTTCACAATAATTCTAATACTAATAAATCCATTTCACAATTAACAACATATCCATTTTGCCAAGGTAAGATTTTATTGGTTACATTAAATATTATGCATTAAGTCAAATTAACTTTGATACGAATAAATAAAATTTAATAAATTCGTACAAATTCTGTAAGGGATTTGAAATTTTATTAGCTGTTTTAAAAAATATGTGTCACTTCACAATAATTCTAATACTAATAAATCCATTTCACAATTAACAACATATCCATTTTGCCAAGGTAAGATTTTATTGGTTACATTAAATATTATGCATTAAGTCAAATTAACTTTGATACGAATAAATAAAATTTAACAAATACGTACAAATTCTGTAAGGGATTTGAAATTTTATTAGCTGTTTTAAAAATTAGGTCTCACTTCACAATAATTCTAATACTAATAAATCCATTTCACAATTAACAACATATCCATTTTGCCAAGGTAAGATTTTATTGGTTACATTAAAAATTATGCATTAAGTCAAATTAACTTTGATACTAATAAGCAAATTTCATTAAGACCTACAAATTCTGTAAGGGAATTAAAAATTTTATTACACGTTTTAAAGATTATGTGTCACTTCACAATAATTCTAATACTAATAAATCCATTTCACCATTAACAACAAATCCTTTATGCCAATGTAAGATTTTATTGGTTACATTAAAAATTACGCATTAAGTCAAATTAACTTTAATACTAATAAAAAAAAATTAATAAATACCTACAAATTCTGTAAGGGAATTTAAAATTTTATTAGCTGTTTTTAAAATTATGTGTCACGTCACATAATTCTAATACTAATAAATCCATTTCACAATTAACAACAAATCCATTTTGCCAAGGTAAGATTTTATTGGTTACATTAAAAATTATGCATTAAGTCAAATTAACTTTGATACTAATAAGCAAATTTCATTAAGACCTACAAATTCTGTAAGGGAATTAAAAATTTTATTACACGTTTTAAAGATTATGTGTCACTTCACAATAATTCTAATACTAATAAATCCATTTCACAATTAACAACATATTCATTATGCCAAGGTAAGATTTTATTGGTTACTTTAAAAATTATGCAGTACGCCAAATTAACTTTGATACTAATAAGCAAATTTCATTAATACCTACAAATTCTGTAAGGGAATTAAAAAGTTTATTAGCTGTTTTAAAAACTATGTGTCAGTTCACAATAATTCTAATACTAATAAATCCATTTCACAATTAACAACAAATCCATTTTGCCAAGGTAAGATTTTATTGGTTACATTAAAAATTATGCATTAAGTCAAATTAACTTTGATACTAATAAATAAAATTTAATAAATACCTACAAATTCTGTAAGGGAATGAAACATTGTAATAGCTGTTTTAAAAAATATGTGTCACTTCACAATAATTCTAATACTAATAAATCCATTTCACAATTAACAACATATCCATTTTGCCAAGGTAAGATTTTATTGGTTACATTAAATATTATGCCTTAAGTCAAATTAACTTTGATACGAATAAATAAAATTTAATAAATTCGTACAAATTCTGTAAGGGATTTGAAATTTTATTAGCTGTTTTAAAAATTAGGTCTCACTTCACAATAATTCTAATACTAATAGATCCATTTCACAGTTAAAAACATATTCATTATGCCAAGGTAAGATTTTATTGGTTACTTTCAAAATAATGCATTACGTCAAATTAACTTTGATACTAATAAGCAAATTTCATTAATACCTACAAATTCTGTAAGGGAATTAAAAACTTTATTAGCTGTTTCAAAAATTATGTGTCACTTCACAATAATTCTAATACTAATAAATCCATTTCACCATTAACAACAAATCCTTTATGCCAATGTAAGATTTTATTGGTTACATTAAAAATTATGCAGTACGTCAAATTAACTTTGATACTAATAAGCAAATTTCATTAATACCTACAAATTCTGTAAGGGAATTAAAAATTTTATTAGCTGTTTTAAAAACTATGTGTCAGTTCACAATAATTCTAATACTAATAAATCCATTTCACAATTAACAACAAATCCATTTTGCCAAGGTAAGATTTTATTGGTTACATTAAAAATTATGCATTAAGTCAAATTAACTTTGATACTAATAAATAAAATTTAATAAATACCTACAAATTCTGTAAGGGAATGAAACATTGTAATAGCTGTTTTAAAAAATATGTGTCACTTCACAATAATTCTAATACTAATAAATCCATTTCACAATTAACAACATATCCATTTTGCCAAGGTAAGATTTTATTGGTTACATTAAATATTATGCATTAAGTCAAATTAACTTTGATACGAATAAATAAAATTTAATAAATTCGTACAAATTCTGTAAGGGATTTGAAATTTTATTAGCTGTTTTAAAAATTAGGTCTCACTTCACAATAATTCTAATACTAATAGATCCATTTCACAGTTAACAACATATTCATTATGCCAAGGTAAGATTTTATTGGTTACTTTCAAAATAATGCATTACGTCAAATTAACTTTGATACTAATAAGCAAATTTCATTAATACCTACAAATTGTGTAAGGGAATTAAAAACTTTATTAGCTGTTTCAAAAATTATGTGTCACTTCACAATAATTCTAATACTAATAAATCCATTTCACCATTAACAACAAATCCTTTATGCCAATGTAAGATTTTATTGGTTACATTAAAAATTATGCAGTACGTCAAATTAACTTTGATACTAATAAGCAAATTTCATTAATACCTACAAATTCTGTAAGGGAATTAAAAATTTTATTAGCTGTTTTAAAAACTATGTGTCAGTTCACAATAATTCTAATACTAATAAATCCATTTCACAATTAACAACAAATCCATTTTGCCAAGGTAAGATTTTATTGGTTACATTAAAAATTATGCATTAAGTCAAATTAACTTTGATACTAATAAATAAAATTTAATAAATACCTACAAATTCTGTAAGGGAATGAAACATTGTAATAGCTGTTTTAAAAAATATGTGTCACTTCACAATAATTCTAATACTAATAAATCCATTTCACAATTAACAACATATCCATTTTGCCAAGGTAAGATTTTATT
The DNA here is from genome assembly GCA_947623535.1 of Coelioxys conoideus. Classification (NCBI taxonomy): domain Eukaryota; kingdom Metazoa; phylum Arthropoda; class Insecta; order Hymenoptera; family Megachilidae; genus Coelioxys; species Coelioxys conoideus. The sequence continues at coordinate 1,738,606 of CANQJN010000040.1, forward strand.
GGTTACATTAAATATTATGCATTAAGTCAAATTAACTTTGATACGAATAAATAAAATTTAATAAATACGTACAAATTCTGTAAGGGATTTGAAATTTTATTAGCTGTTTTAAAAATTAGGTCTCACTTCACAATAATTCTAATACTAATAGATCCATTTCACAGTTAACAACATATTCATTTTGCCAAGGTAAGATTTTATTGGTTACATTAAAAATTATGCATTAAGTCAAATTAACTTTGATACTAATAAATAAAATTTAATAAATACCTACAAATTCTGTAAGGGAATGAAACATTGTAATAGCTGTTTTAAAAAATATGTGTCACTTCACAATAATTCTAATACTAATAAATCCATTTCACAATTAACAACAAATCCATTTTGCCAAGGTAAGATTTTATTGGTTACATTAAAAATTATGCATTAAGTCAAATTAACTTTGATACTAATAAATAAAATTTAATAAATACCTACAAATTCTGTAAGGGAATGAAACATTGTAATAGCTGTTTTAAAAAATATGTGTCACTTCACAATAATTCTAATACTAATAAATCCATTTCACAATTAACAACATATCCATTTTGCCAAGGTAAGATTTTATTGGTTACATTAAATATTATGCATTAAGTCAAATTAACTTTGATACGAATAAATAAAATTTAATAAATTCGTACAAATTCTGTAAGGGATTTGAAATTTTATTAGCTGTTTTAAAAATTAGGTCTCACTTCACAATAATTCTAATACTAATAGATCCATTTCACAGTTAACAACATATTCATTATGCCAAGGTAAGATTTTATTGGTTACATTAAATATTATGCATTAAGTCAAATTAACTTTGATACGAATAAATAAAATTTAACAAATACGTACAAATTCTGTAAGGGATTTGAAATTTTATTAGCTGTTTTAAAAATTAGGTCTCACTTCACAATAATTCTAATACTAATAAATCCATTTCACCATTAACAACAAATCCTTTATGCCAATGTAAGATTTTATTGGTTACATTAAAAATTACGCATTAAGTCAAATTAACTTTAACACTAATAAAAAAAAATTAATACATACCTACAAATTCTGTAAGGGAATTTAAAATTATATTAGCTGTTTTTAAAATTATGTGTCACTTCACATAATTCTAATACTAATAAATCCATTTCACAATTAACAACAAATCCATTTTGCCAAGGTAAGATTTTATTGGTTACATTAAATATTATGCATTAAGTCAAATTAACTTTGATACGAATAAATAAAATTTAATAAATACGTACAAATTCTGTAAGGGATTTGAAATTTTATTAGCTGTTTTAAAAATTAGGTCTCACTTCACAATAATTCTAATACTAATAAATCCATTTCACAGTTAACAACATATTCATTATGCCAAGGTAAGATTTTATTGGTTACTTTCAAAATTATGCATTACGTCAAATTAACTTTGATACTAATAAGCAAATTTCATTAATACCTACAAATTCTGTAAGGGAATTAAAAATTTTATTAGCTGTTTCAAAAATTATGTGTCACTTCACAATAATTCAAATACTAATAAATCCATTTCACCATTAACAACAAATCCTTTATGCCAATGTAAGATTTTATTGGTTACATTAAAAATTACGCATTAAGTCAAATTAACTTTAATACTAATAAAAAAAAATTAATAAATACCTACAAATTCTGTAAGGGAATTTAAAATTTTATTAGCTGTTTTTAAAATTATGTGTCACTTCACATAATTCTAATACTAATAAATCCATTTCACAATTAACAACAAATCCATTTTGCCAAGGTAAGATTTTATTGGTTACTTTAAAAATTATGCAGTACGCCAAATTAACTTTGATACTAATAAGCAAATTTCATTAATACCTACAAATTCTGTAAGGGAATTAAAAAGTTTATTAGCTGTTTTAAAAACTATGTGTCAGTTCACAATAATTCTAATACTAATAAATCCATTTCACAATTAACAACAAATCCATTTTGCCAAGGTAAGATTTTATTGGTTACATTAAAAATTATGCATTAAGTCAAATTAACTTTGATACTAATAAATAAAATTTAATAAATACCTACAAATTCTGTAAGGGAATGAAACATTGTAATAGCTGTTTTAAAAAATATGTGTCACTTCACAATAATTCTAATACTAATAAATCCATTTCACAATTAACAACATATCCATTTTGCCAAGGTAAGATTTTATTGGTTACATTAAATATTATGCATTAAGTCAAATTAACTTTGATACGAATAAATAAAATTTAATAAATACGTACAAATTCTGTAAGGGATTTGAAATTTTATTAGCTGTTTTAAAAATTAGGTCTCACTTCACAATAATTCTAATACTAATAGATCCATTTCACAGTTAACAACATATTCATTATGCCAAGGTAAGATTTTATTGGTTACTTTCAAAATAATGCATTACGTCAAATTAACTTTGATACTAATAAGCAAATTTCATTAATACCTACAAATTCTGTAAGGGAATTAAAAATTTTATTAGCTGTTTCAAAAATTATGTGTCAGTTCACAATAATTCTAATACTAATAAATCCATTTCACAATTAACAACAAATCCATTTTGCCAAGGTAAGATTTTATTGGTTACATTAAAAATTATGCATTAAGTCAAATTAACTTTGATACTAATAAATAAAATTTAATAAATACCTACAAATTCTGTAAGGGAATGAAACATTGTAATAGCTGTTTTAAAAAATATGTGTCACTTCACAATAATTCTAATACTAATAAATCCATTTCACAATTAACAACATATCCATTTTGCCAAGGTAAGATTTTATTGGTTACATTAAATATTATGCATTAAGTCAAATTAACTTTGATACGAATAAATAAAATTTAATAAATACGTACAAATTCTGTAAGGGATTTGAAATTTTATTAGCTGTTTTAAAAATTAGGTCTCACTTCACAATAATTCTAATACTAATAAATCCATTTCACAGTTAACAACATATTCATTATGCCAAGGTAAGATTTTATTGGTTACTTTCAAAATTATGCATTACGTCAAATTAACTTTGATACTAATAAGCAAATTTCATTAATACCTACAAATTCTGTAAGGGAATTAAAAATTTTATTAGCTGTTTCAAAAATTATGTGTCACTTCACAATAATTCAAATACTAATAAATCCATTTCACCATTAACAACAAATCCTTTATGCCAATGTAAGATTTTATTGGTTACATTAAAAATTACGCATTAAGTCAAATTAACTTTAATACTAATAAAAAAAAATTAATAAATACCTACAAATTCTGTAAGGGAATTTAAAATTTTATTAGCTGTTTTTAAAATTATGTGTCACTTCACATAATTCTAATACTAATAAATCCATTTCACAATTAACAACAAATCCATTTTGCCAAGGTAAGATTTTATTGGTTACTTTAAAAATTATGCAGTACGCCAAATTAACTTTGATACTAATAAGCAAATTTCATTAATACCTACAAATTCTGTAAGGGAATTAAAAAGTTTATTAGCTGTGTTAAAAACTATGTGTCAGTTCACAATAATTCTAATACTAATAAATCCATTTCACAATTAACAACAAATCCATTTTGCCAAGGTAAGATTTTATTGGTTACATTAAAAATTATGCATTAAGTCAAATTAACTTTGATACTAATAAATAAAATTTAATAAATACCTACAAATTCTGTAAGGGAATGAAACATTGTAATAGCTGTTTTAAAAAATATGTGTCACTTCACAATAATTCTAATACTAATAAATCCATTTCACAATTAACAACATATCCATTTTGCCAAGGTAAGATTTTATTGGTTACATTAAATATTATGCCTTAAGTCAAATTAACTTTGATACGAATAAATAAAATTTAATAAATTCGTACAAATTCTGTAAGGGATTTGAAATTTTATTAGCTGTTTTAAAAATTAGGTCTCACTTCACAATAATTCTAATACTAATAGATCCATTTCACAGTTAACAACATATTCATTATGCCAAGGTAAGATTTTATTGGTTACTTTCAAAATAATGCATTACGTCAAATTAACTTTGATACTAATAAGCAAATTTCATTAATACCTACAAATTCTGTAAGGGAATTAAAAACTTTATTAGCTGTTTCAAAAATTATGTGTCACTTCACAATAATTCTAATACTAATAAATCCATTTCACAATTAACAACAAATCCATTTTGCCAAGGTAAGATTTTATTGGTTACATTAAAAATTATGCATTAAGTCAAATTAACTTTGATACTAATAAATAAAATTTAATAAATACCTAAAAATTCTGTAAGGGAATGAAACATTGTAATAGCTGTTTTAAAAAATATGTGTCACTTCACAATAATTCTAATACTAATAAATCCATTTCACAATTAACAACATATCCATTTTGCCCAGGTAAGATTTTATTGGTTACATTAAATATTATGCATTAAGTCAAATTAACTTTGATACGAATAAATAAAATTTAATAAATTCGTACAAATTCTGTAAGGGATTTGAAATTTTATTAGCTGTTTTAAAAATTAGGTCTCACTTCACAATAATTCTAATACTAATAGATCCATTTCACAGTTAACAACATATTCATTATGCCAAGGTAAGATTTTATTGGTTACTTTCAAAATAATGCATTACGTCAAATTAACTTTGATACTAATAAGCAAATTTCATTAATACCTACAAATTCTGTAAGGGAATTAAAAACTTTATTAGCTGTTTCAAAAATTATGTGTCACTTCACAATAATTCTAATACTAATAAATCCATTTCACCATTAACAACAAATCCTTTATGCCAATGTAAGATTTTATTGGTTACATTAAAAATTATGCAGTACGTCAAATTATCTTTCATACTAATAAATAAAATATAATAAATACCTACAAATTCTCTAAGGCAATTAAGAATTTTATTAGCTGTTTTAAAAATTATGTGTCACTTCACAAGAATTCTAATACTAATAAATCCATTTCACAATTAACAACAAATCCATTTTGCCAAGGTAAGATTTTATTGGTTACATTAAAAATTATGACATTGCGTCAAATTAACTTTGATACTCATAATTAAAATTTAATAAATACCTACAAATTCTGTAAGGGCATTTAAAATTTTATTAGCTGTTTTGAAAATTATGTGTCACTTCACATAATTCTAATACTAATAAATCCATTTCACAATTAACAACAAATCCATTTTGCCAAGGTAAGATTTTATTGGTTACTTTAAAAATTATGCAGTACGTCAAATTAACTTTGATACTAATAAGCAAATTTCATTAATACCTACAAATTCTGTAAGGGAATTAAAAATTTTATTAGCTGCTTTAAAAACTATGTGTCAGTTCACAATAATTCTAATACTAATAAATCCATTTCACAATTAACAACAAATCCATTTTGCCAAGGTAAGATTTTATTGGTTACATTAAAGATTATGCATTAAGTCAAATCAACTTCGATACTAATAAATAAAATTTAATAAATACCTACAAATTCTGTAAGGGAATGAAACATTGTAATAGCTGTTTTAAAAAATATGTGTCACTTCACAATAATTCTAATACTAATAAATCCATTTCACAATTAACAACATATCCATTTTGCCAAGGTAAGATTTTATTGGTTACATTAAATATTATGCATTAAGTCAAATTAACTTTGATACGAATAAATAAAATTTGATAAATACGTACAAATTCTGTAAGGGATTTGAAATTTTATTAGCTGTTTTAAAAATTAGGTCTCACTTCACAATAATTCTAATACTAATAGATCCATTTCACAGTTAACAACATATTCATTATGCCAAGGTAAGATTTTATTGGTTACTTTCAAAATAATGCATTACGTCAAATTAACTTTGATACTAATAAGCAAATTTCATTAATACCTACAAATTCTGTAAGGGAATTAAAAATTTTATTAGCTGTTTTTAAAATTATGTGTCACTTCACATAAATCTAATACTAATAAATCCATTTCACAATTAACAACAAATCCAGTTTGCCAAGGTAAGATTTTATTGGTTACATTAAAAATTATGCATTAAGTCAAATTAACTTTGATACTAATAAGCAAATTTCATTAAGACCGACAAATTCTGTAAGGGAATTAAAAATTTTATTACACGTTTTAAAGATTATGTGTCACTTCACAATAATTCTAATACTAATAAATCCATTTCACAATTAACAACATATCCATTTTGCCAAGGTAAGATTTTATTGGTTACATTAAATATTATGCATTAAGTCAAATTAACTTTGATACGAATAAATAAAATTTAATAAATACGTACAAATTCTGTAAGGGATTTGAAATTTTATTAGCTGTTTTAAAAATTAGGTCTCACTTCACAATAATTCTAATACTAATAAATCCATTTCACAGTTAACAACATATTCATTATGCCAAGGTAAGATTTTATTGCTTACTTTCAAAATTATGCATTACGTCAAATTAACTTTGATACTAATAAGCAAATTTCATTAATACCTACAAATTCTGTAAGGGAATTAAAAATTTTATTAGCTGTTTCAAAAATTATGTGTCACTTCACAATAATTCAAATACTAATAAATCCATTTCACCATTAACAACAAATCCTTTATGCCAATGTAAGATTTTATTGGTTACATTAAAAATTACGCATTAAGTCAAATTAACTTTAATATTAATAAAAAAAAATTAATAAATACCTACAAATTCTGTAAGGGAATTTAAAATTTTATTAGCTGTTTTTAAAATTATGTGTCACTTCACATAATTCTAATACTAATAAATCCATTTCACAATTAACAACAAATCCATTTTGCCAAGGTAAGATTTTATTGGTTACATTAAAAATTATGCATTAAGTCAAATTAACTTTGATACTAATAAGAAAATTTCATTAAGACCTACAAATTCTGTAAGGAAATTAAAAATTTTATTACACGTTTTAAAGATTATGTGTCACTTCACAATAATTCTAATACTAATAAATCCATTTCACAATTAACAACAAATCCATTTTGCCAATGTAAGATTTTATTGGTTACATTAAAAATTATGCATTACGTCAAATTATCTTTCATACTAATAAATAAAATATAATAAATACCTACAAATTCTCTAAGGCAATTAAGAATTTTATTAGCTGTTTTAAAAATTATGTGTCACTTCACAAGAATTCTAATACTAATAAATCCATTTCACAATTAACAACAAATCCATTTTGCCAAGGTAAGATTTTATTGGTTACATTAAAAATTATGACATTGCGTCAAATTAACTTTGATACTCATAATTAAAATTTAATAAATACCTACAAATTCTGTAAGGGCATTTAAAATTTTATTAGCTGTTTTGAAAATTATGTGTCACTTCACATAATTCTAATACTAATAAATCCATTTCACAATTAACAACAAATCCATTATGCCAAGGTAAGATTTTATTGGTTACATTAAAAATTATGCATTACGTCAAATTAACTTTGAGACTAATAAGCAAATTTCATTAATACCTACAAATTCTGTAAGGGAATTAAAGATTGTATTAACTGTTTTAAAAAATATGTGTCAGTTCACAATAATTCTAATACTAATAAATCCATTTCACAATTAACAACAAATCCATTTTGCCAAGGTAAGATTTTATTGGTTACATTAAATATTATGCATTAAGTCAAATTAACTTTGATACGAATAAATAAAATTTAATAAATACGTACAAATTCTGTAAGGGATTTAAAATTTTATTAGCTGTTTTAAAAATTAGGTCTCATTTCACAATAATTCTAATACTAATAAATCCATTTCACAATTAACAACATATTCATTATGCCAAGGTAAGATTTTATTGGTTACTTTAAAAATTATGCAGTACGTCAAATTAACTTTGATACTAATAAGCAAATTTCATTAATACCTACAAATTCTGTAAGGGAATTAAAAATTTTATTAGCTGCTTTAAAAACTATGTGTCAGTTCACAATAATTCTAATACTAATAAATCCATTTCACAATTAACAACAAATCCATTTTGCCAAGGTAAGATTTTATTGGTTACATTAAAGATTATGCATTAAGTCAAATTAACTTTGATACTAATAAATAAAATTTAATAAATACCTACAAATTCTGTGAGGGAATTAAAAATTTTATTAGCTGTTTTAAAAATTATATGTTACTATACATTAATGCTAATACTAATGAATCCGTTTCACTATAACCAACAAATCCTTTATTCCAAGGTAAGATTTTATAGGTTACATTAAAAATTATGCATTACGTCAAATTATCTTTAATACTAATAAATAAAATTTAATAAATACCTACAAATTCTCTAAGGCAATTAAGAATTTTATTAGCTGTTTTAAAAATTATGTGTCACTTCACAAGAATTCTAATACTAATAAATCCATTTCACAATTAACAACAAATCCATTTTGCCAAGGTAAGATTTTATTGGTTACATTAAATATTATGCATTAAGTCAAATTAACATTGATACGAATAAATAAAATTTAATAAATACGTACAAATTCTGTAAGGGATTTGAAATTTTATTAGCTGTTTTAAAAATTAGGTCTCACTTCACAATAATTCTAATACTAATAAATCCATTTCACAGTTAACAACATATTCATTATGCCAAGGTAAGTTTTTATTGGTTACTTTCAAAATTATGCATTACGTCAAATTAACTTTGATACTAATAAGCAAATTTCATTAATACCTACAAATTCTGTAGGGGAATTAAAAATTTTATTAGCTGTTTCAAAAATTATGTGTCACTTCACAATAATTCTAATACTAATAAATCCATTTCACAATTAACAACAAATGCTTTAGGCCAAGGTAACATTTTATTGGTTATTTTCAAAATATGCATTACGTCAAATTAACTTTCATACTAATAAGCAAATTTCATTAATGTCTACAAATTCTGTAAGGGAACATAAAATTTTATTAGCTGTTTTAAAAATTATGTGTCACTTCACAATAATTCTAATACTAATAAATCCATTTCACAATTAACAACAAAATCTTTATGCCAAGGTGAGATTTTATTGGTTACATTAAAAATTATGCATTACGTCAAATTAACTTTAATACTAATAAATAAAATTTAATAAGTACCTACAAATTCTGTAAGGGAATTCAAAATTTGATTAGCTGTTTTAAAAATTATGTGTTACTTCACATTAATTCTAATACTAATGAATCCGTTTCGCTATATCCAACAAATCCTTTATGCCAAGGTAAGATTTTATTGGTTACGTTAAAAATTAGGCATTACGTCAAATTAACTTTCATACTAATAAACAAATTTCATTAATGCCTACAAATTCTGTAAGGGAATTAAAAATTTTATTAGCTGTTTTTAAAATTATGTGTCACTTCACAATAATTCTAATACTAATAAATCCATTTCACAATTAACAACAAAATCTTTATGCCAAGGTGAGATTTTATTGGTTACATTAAAAATTATGCATTACGTCAAATTAACTTTAATACTAATAAATAAAATTTAATAAGTACCTACAAATTCTGTCAGGGAATTTAAAATTTGATTAGCTGTTTTAAAAATTATGTGTCACTTCACATTAATTCTAATACTAATGAACCGTTTCACTATATCCAACAAATCCTTTATTCCAAGGTAAGATTTTATAGGTTACATTAAAAATTATGCATTACGTCAAATTATCTTTAATACTAATAAATAAAATTTAATAAATACCTACAAATTCTCTAAGGCAATTAAGAATTTTATTAGCTGTTTTAAAAATTATGTGTCACTTCACAAGAATTCTAATACTAATAAATCCATTTCACAATTAACAACAAATCCATTTTGCCAAGGTAAGATTTTATTGGTTACATTAAATATTATGCATTAAGTCAAATTAACTTTGATACGAATAAATAAAATTTAATAAATACGTACAAATTCTGTAAGGGATTTGAAATTTTATTAGCTGTTTTAAAAATTAGGTCTCACTTCACAATAATTCTAATACTAATAAATCCATTTCACAATTAACAACAAATCCATTATGCCAAGGTAAGATTTTATGGGTTACATTAAAAATTATGCATTACGTCAAATTAACTTTGATACTAATAAGCAAATTTCATTAATACCTACAAATTCTGTAAGGGAATTACAAATTTTATTAGACGTTTTAAAAATTATGAGTCACTTCACAATAATTCTAATACTAATAAATCCATTTCACAATTAACAACAAATCCTTTATGTCAATGTAAGATTTTATTGGTTACATTAAAAATTATGCATTACGTCAAATTAACTTTAATACTAATAAATAAAATTTAATAAATACCTACAAATTCTGTGAGGGAATTAAAAATTTTATTAGCTGTTTTAAAAATTATGTGTCACTTCACAATAATTCTAATAGTAATAAATCCATTTCACAATTAACAGCAAATCCATTATGTCAATCTAAGATTTTATTGCTTACATTAAAAATTATGCATTACGTCAAATTAACTTTCATACTAATAAATAAAATTTAATAAATACGTACAAATTCTGTAAGGGATTTAAAATTTTATTAGCTATTTTAAAAATTATGTGTCACTTCACAATAATTCTAATACTAATAATTCCATTTCACAATTAACAACAAATCCATTATGCCAATGTAAGATTTTATTGGTTACATTAAAAATTATGCATTACGTCAAATTAACTTTGATACTAATAAGCAAATTTCATTAATACCTACAAATTCTGTAAGGGAATTAAAAATTTTATTAGCTGTTTTTAAAATTATGCGTCACTTCACATTAATTCTAATACTAATGAATCCATTTCACTATGACCAACAAATCCTTTATGCCAATGTAAGATTTTATTGGTTACATTAAAAATTATGCATTACGTCAAATTAACTTTCATACTAATAAATAAAATTTAATAAATACGTACAAATTCTGTAAGGGAATAAAAATTCTATTAGCTGTTTTAAAAATTATTTGTCACTTCACAATAATTCTAATACTAATGAATCCGTTTCACAATTAACAACCAATCATTTATGCCAAGGTATGATTTTATTGGTTACATTAAAAATTATGACATTGCGTCAAATTAACTTTGATACTCATAATTAAAATTTAATAAATACCTACAAATTCTGTAAGGGAATTTAAAATTTTATTAGACGTTTTCAAAATTATCAGTCACTTCACAATAATTCTAATACTAATAAATCCATTTCACAATTAACAACAAAATCTTTATGCCAATGTAAGATTTTATTGGTTACTTTCAAAATTATGCATTACGTCAAATTAACTTTGATACTAATAAGCAAATTTCATTAATGTCTACAAATTCTGTAAGGGAACATAAAATTTTATTAGCTGTTTTAAAAATTATGTGTCACTTCACAATAATTCTAATACTAATAAATCCATTTCACAATTAACAACAAAATCTTTATGCCAATGTAAGATTTTATTGGTTACTTTCAAAATTATGCATTAAGTCAAATTAACTTTGATACTAATAAGCAAATTTCATTAATGTCTACAAATTCTGTAAGGGATTTAAAATTTTATTAGCTATTTTAAAAATTATGTGTCACTTCACAATAATTCTAATACTAATAAATCCATTTCACAATTAACAACAAGTCCATTATGCCAAGGTAAGATTTTATTGGTTACATTAAGAATTATGCATTACGTCAAATTAACTTTGATACTAATAAGCAAATTTCATTAATACCTACAAATTCTGTAAGGGAATTAAAAATTCGATTAGCTGTTTTAGAAATTATGTGTCGCTTCACAATAAGTCTAGCACGAAAAATTCCATTTCACAATTAACAACAAATCCATTATGCCGAGGTAAAATTTTATTGGTTACATTAAAAATTATGCATTACGTCAAATTAACTTTCATACGAATAAATAAAATTTAATAAATACGTACAAATTCTGTAAGGGAATAAAAATTGTATCAGCTGTTTTAAAAATTATGTGTCACTTCACAATAATTCTAATACTAATAAATCCATTAAACAATTAACAACAAATGCTTTAGGCCAAGGTAACATTTTATTGGTTATTTTCAAAATATGCATTACGTCAAATTAACTTTCATACTAATAAGCAAATTTCATTAATGTCTACAAATTCTGTAAGGGATTTAAAATTTTATTAGCTGTTTTAAAAATTATGTGTCACTTCACAATAATTCTAATACTAATAAATCCATTTCACAACTAACAACAAATCCATTATGCCAATCTAAGATTTTATTGGTTACATTACAAATTATGCATTAAGTCAAATTAACTTTGATACTAATAAGCAAGTTTCATTAATACCTACAAATTCTGTAAGGGAAATAAAAATTTTATTAGACGTTTTAAAACATATGTGTCACTTCATAATAATTCTAATACTAATAAATCCATTTCACAATTAACAACAAAATCTTTATGCCAAGGTGAGATTTTATTGGTTACATTAAAAATTATGCATTACGTCAAATTAACTTTAATACTAATAAATAAAATTTAATAAGTACCTACAAATTCTGTAAGGGAATTCAAAATTTGATTAGCTGTTTTAAAAATTATGTGTTACTTCACATTAATTCTAATACTAATGAATCCGTTTCGCTATATCCAACAAATGCTTTATGCCAAGGTAAGATTTTATTGGTTACATTAAAAATTAGGCATTACGTCAAATTAACTTTCATACTAATAAACAAATTTCATTAATGCCTACAAATTCTGTAAGGGAATTAAAAATTTTATTAGCTGTTTTTAAAATTATGTGTCACTTCACAATAATTCTAATACTAATAAATCCATTACACAATTAACAACAAATCCTTTATGCCAATGTAAGATTTTATTGGTTACATTGAAAATTATGCATTACGTCAAATTAACTTTGATACTAATAAATAAAATTTAATAAATACGTACAAATTCTGTAAGGGATTTAAAATTTTATTAGCTATTTTAAAAATTATGTGTCACTTCACAATAATTCTAATACTAATAAATCCATTTCACAATTAACAACAAGTCCATTATGCCAAGGTAAGATTTTATTGGTTACATTAAAAATTATGCATTACGTCAAATTAACTTTGATACTAATAAGCAAATTTCATTAATACCTACAAATTCTGTAAGGGAATTAAAAATTCGATTAGCTGTTTTAGAAATTATGTGTCGCTTCACAATAAGTCTAGCACGAAAAATTCCATTTCACAATTAACAACAAATCCATTATGCCGAGGTAAAATTTTATTGGTTACATTAAAAATTATGCATTAAGTCAAATTAACTTTGATACTAATAAGCAAGTTTCATTAATACCTACAAATTCTGTAAGGGAAATAAAAATTTTATTAGACGTTTTAAAACATATGTGTCACTTCATAATAATTCTAATACTAATAAATCCATTTCACAATTAACAACAAAATCTTTATGCCAAGGTGAGATTTTATTGGTTACATTAAAAATTATGCATTACGTCAAATTAACTTTAATACTAATAAATAAAATTTAATAAGTACCTACAAATTCTGTAAGGGAATTCAAAATTTGATTAGCTGTTTTAAAAATTATGTGTTACTTCACATTAATTCTAATACTAATGAATCCGTTTCGCTATATCCAACAAATGCTTTATGCCAAGGTAAGATTTTATTGGTTACATTAAAAATTAGGCATTACGTCAAATTAACTTTCATACTAATAAACAAATTTCATTAATGCCTACAAATTCTGTAAGGGAATTAAAAATTTTATTAGCTGTTTTTAAAATTATGTGTCACTTCACAATAATTCTAATACTAATAAATCCATTACACAATTAACAACAAATCCTTTATGCCAATGTAAGATTTTATTGGTTACATTGAAAATTATGCATTACGTCAAATTAACTTTGATACTAATAAATAAAATTTAATAAATACGTACAAATTCTGTAAGGGATTTAAAATTTTATTAGCTGTTTTAAAAATTATGTGTCACTTCACAATAATTCTAATAGTAATAAATCCATTTCACAATTAATAGCAAATCCATTATGTCAATCTAAGATTTTATTGGTTACATTAAAAATTATGCATTACGTCAAATTAACTTTCATACTAATAAATAAAATTTAATAAATACGTACAAATTCTGTAAGGGATTTAAAATTTTATTAGCTATTTTAAAAATTATGTGTCACTTCACAATAATTCTAATACTAATAATTCCATTTCACAATTAACAACAAATCCATTATGCCAATGTAAGATTTTATTGGTTACATTAAAAATTATGCATTACGTCAAATTAACTTTGATACTAATAAGCAAATTTCATTAATACCTACAAATTCTGTAAGGGAATTAAAAATTCGATTAGCTGTTTTAGAAATTATGTGTCGCTTCACAATAAGTCTAGCACGAAAAATTCCATTTCACAATTAACAACAAATCCATTATGCCGAGGTAAAATTTTATTGGTTACATTAAAAATTATGCATTAAGTCAAATTAACTTTGATACTAATAAGCAAGTTTCATTAATACCTACAAATTCTGTAAGGGAAATAAAAATTTTATTAGACGTTTTAAAACATATGTGTCACTTCATAATAATTCTAATACTAATAAATCCATTTCACAATTAACAACAAAATCTTTATGCCAAGGTGAGATTTTATTGGTTACATTAAAAATTATGCATTACGTCAAATTAACTTTAATACTAATAAATAAAATTTAATAAGTACCTACAAATTCTGTAAGGGAATTCAAAATTTGATTAGCTGTTTTAAAAATTATGTGTTACTTCACATTAATTCTAATACTAATGAATCCGTTTCGCTATATCCAACAAATGCTTTATGCCAAGGTAAGATTTTATTGGTTACATTAAAAATTAGGCATTACGTCAAATTAACTTTCATACTAATAAACAAATTTCATTAATGCCTACAAATTCTGTAAGGGAATTAAAAATTTTATTAGCTGTTTTTAAAATTATGTGTCACTTCACAATAATTCTAATACTAATAAATCCATTACACAATTAACAACAAATCCTTTATGCCAATGTAAGATTTTATTGGTTACATTGAAAATTATGCATTACGTCAAATTAACTTTGATACTAATAAATAAAATTTAATAAATACGTACAAATTCTGTAAGGGATTTAAAATTTTATTAGCTGTTTTAAAAATTATGTGTCACTTCACAATAATTCTAATAGTAATAAATCCATTTCACAATTAATAGCAAATCCATTATGTCAATCTAAGATTTTATTGGTTACATTAAAAATTATGCATTACGTCAAATTAACTTTCATACTAATAAATAAAATTTAATAAATACGTACAAATTCTGTAAGGGATTTAAAATTTTATTAGCTATTTTAAAAATTATGTGTCACTTCACAATAATTCTAATACTAATAATTCCATTTCACAATTAACAACAAATCCATTATGCCAATGTAAGATTTTATTGGTTACATTAAAAATTATGCATTACGTCAAATTAACTTTGATACTAATAAGCAAATTTCATTAATACCTACAAATTCTGTAAGGGAATTAAAAATTTTATTACACGTTTTAAAGATTATGTGTCACTTCACAATAATTCTAATACTAATCAATCCATTTCACAATTAACAACAGATCCTTTATGCCAAGGTAACATTTTATTGGTTACTTTCAAAATATGCATTACGTCAAATTAACTTTCATACTAATAAGCAAATTTCATTAATGTCTACAAATTCTGTAAGGGAACATAAAATTTTATTAGCTGTTTTAAAAATTATGTGTCACTTCACAATAATTCTAATTCTAATAAATCCATTTCACAATTAACAACAAATCATTTATGCCAAGGTATGATTTTATTGGTTACATTAAAAATTAGGCATTACGTCAAATTACTTTAATACTAATAAATAAAATTTAATAAATACGTACAAATTCTGTAAGGGATTTAAAATTTTATTAGCTGTTTTAAAAATTATGTGTCACTTCACAATAATTCTAATACTAATAAATCCATTTCACAATTAACAACAAATCCATTATGCCAATCTAAGATTTTATTGGTTACATTAAAAATTATGCATTACGTCAAATTAACTTTCATACTAATAAATAAAATTTAATAAATACGTACAAATTCTGTAAGGGAATTAAAAATTTTATTACACGTTTTAAAGATTATGTGTCACTTCACAATAATTCTAATACTAATCAATCCATTTCACAATTAACAACAAATTCTTTATGCCAAGGTAACATTTTATTGGTTACTTTCAAAATATGCATTACGTCAAATTAACTTTGATACTAATAAGCAAATTTCATTAATACCTATAAATTCTGTAAGGGAATTAAAAATTCGATTAGCTGTTTTAAAAATTATGTGTCGCTTCACAATAAGTCTAGCACGAAAAATTCCATTTCACAATTAACAACAAATCCATTATGCCGAGGTAAAATTTTATTGGTTACATTAAAAATTATGCATTACGTCAAATTAACTTTCATACTAATAAATAAAATTTAATAAATACGTACAAATTCTGTAAGGGAATAAAAATTGTATCAGCTGTTTTAAAAATTATGTGTCACTTCACAATAATTCTAATACTAATAAATCCATTTCACAATTAACAACAAATCCATTTTGCCAAGGTTAGATTTTATTGGTTACATTAAAAATTATGCATTAAGTCAAATTAACTTTGGTACTAATAAGCAAGTTTCATTAATACCTACAAATTCTGTAAGGGAAATAAAAATTTTATTAGACGTTTTAAAACATATGTGTCACTTCATAATAATTCTAATACTAATAAATCCATTTCACAATTAACAACAAAATCTTTATGCCAAGGTGAGATTTTATTGGTTACATTAAAAATTATGCATTACGTCAAATTAACTTTAATACTAATAAATAAAATTTAATAAGTACCTACAAATTCTGTAAGGGAATTCAAAATTTGATTAGCTGTTTTAAAAATTATGTGTTACTTCACATTAATTCTAATACTAATGAATCCGTTTCGCTATATCCAACAAATGCTTTATGCCAAGGTAAGATTTTATTGGTTACATTAAAAATTAGGCATTACGTCAAATTAACTTTCATACTAATAAACTGTTAGGTTTTAGTCGGGAAGAGAAATGGATTAAATACTTTTATAAACTATATAACTTTGGACTATATTTAAACATAATTATACACGAATTAACAATAAGAGAAAAGAACGTGTGCAATCGTTATTGCATGCTATGACCAACTGAAGTACGCAACGCATTGCATAAAATAAACAAAATAATATCGGAGCATTTTGCATACGGTCGGTATAATATCGATTAATTCTATCATAAACAAATTTCATTAATGCCTACAAATTCTGTAAGGGAATTAAAAATTTTATTAGCTGTTTTTAAAATTATGTGTCACTTCACAATAATTCTAATACTAATAAATCCATTACACAATTAACAACAAATCCTTTATGCCAATGTAAGATTTTATTGGTTACATTGAAAATTATGCATTACGTCAAATTAACTTTGATACTAATAAATAAAATTTAATAAATACGTACAAATTCTGTAAGGGATTTAAAATTTTATTAGCTATTTTAAAAATTATGTGTCACTTCACAATAATTCTAATACTAATAAATCCATTTCACAATTAACAACAAATCCATTATGCCAAGGTAAGATTTTATGGGTTACATTAAAAATTATGCATTACGTCAAATTAACTTTGATACTAATAAGCAAATTTCATTAATACCTACAAATTCTGTAAGGGAATTAAAAATTTTATTAGACGTTTTAAAAATTATGAGTCACTTCACAATAATTCTAATACTAATAAATCCATTTCACAATTAACAACAAATCCTTTATGTCAATGTAAGATTTTATTGGTTACATTAAAAATTATGCATTACGTCAAATTAACTTTAATACTAATAAATAAAATTTAATAAATACCTACAAATTCTGTGAGGGAATTAAAAATTTTATTAGCTGTTTTAAAAATTATGTGTCACTTCACAATAATTCTAATAGTAATAAATCCATTTCACAATTAACAGCAAATCCATTATGTCAATCTAAGATTTTATTGGTTACATTAAAAATTATGCATTACGTCAAATTAACTTTCATACTAATAAATAAAATTTAATAAATACGTACAAATTCTGTAAGGGATTTAAAATTTTATTAGCTATTTTAAAAATTATGTGTCACTTCACAATAATTCTAATACTAATAATTCCATTTCACAATTAACAACAAATCCATTATGCCAATGTAAGATTTTATTGGTTACATTAAAAATTATGCATTACGTCAAATTAACTTTGATACTAATAAGCAAATTTCATTAATACCTACAAATTCTGTAAGGGAATTAAAAATTTTATTACACGTTTTAAAGATTATGTGTCACTTCACAATAATTCTAATACTAATCAATCCATTTCACAATTAACAACAAATCCATTTTGCCAAGGTTAGATTTTATTGGTTACATTAAAAATTATGCATTAAGTCAAATTAACTTTGATACTAATAAGCAAGTTTCAATAATACCTACAAATTCTGTAAGGGAAATAAAAATTTTATTAGACGTTTTAAAACATATGTGTCACTTCATAATAATTCTAATACTAATAAATCCATTTCACAATTAACAACAAAATCTTTATGCCAAGGTGAGATTTTATTGGTTACATTAAAAATTATGCATTACGTCAAATTAACTTTAATACTAATAAATAAAATTTAATAAGTACCTACAAATTCTGTAAGGGAATTCAAAATTTGATAAGCTGTTTTAAAAATTATGTGTTACTTCACATTAATTCTAATACTAATGAATCCGTTTCGCTATATCCAACAAATCCTTTATGCCAAGGTAAGATTTTATTGGTTACATTAAAAATTAGGCATTACGTCAAATTAACTTTGATACTAATAAGCAAATTTCATTAATACCTACAAATTCTGTAAGGGAATTAAAAATTTTATTAGCTGTTTTTAAAATTATGCGTCACTTCACATTAATTCTAATACTAATGAATCCATTTCACTATAACCAACAAATCCTTTATGCCAATGTAAGATTTTATTGGTTACATTAAAAATTATGCATTACGTCAAATTAACTTTCATACTAATAAATAAAATTTAATAAATACGTACAAATTCTGTAAGGGAATAAAAATTGTATTAGCTGTTTTAAAAATTATTTGTCACTTCACAATAATTCTAATACTAATGAATCCGTTTCACAATTAACAACCAATCATTTATGCCAAGGTATGATTTTATTGGTTACATTAAAAATTATGACATTGCGTCAAATTAACTTTGATACTCATAATTAAAATTTAATAAATACCTACAAATTCTGTAAGGGAATTTAAAATTTTATTAGACGTTTTCAAAATTATCAGTCACTTCACAATAATTCTAATACTAATAAATCCATTTCACAATTAACAACAAAATCTTTATGCCAATGTAAGATTTTATTGGTTACTTTCAAAATTATGCATTACGTCAAATTAACTTTGATACTAATAAGCAAATTTCATTAATGTCTACAAATTCTGTAAGGGAACATAAAATTTTATTAGCTGTTTTAAAAATTATGTGTCACTTCACAATAATTCTAATACTAATAAATCCATTTCACAATTAACAACAAAATCTTTATGCCAATGTAAGATTTTATTGGTTACTTTCAAAATTATGCATTAAGTCAAATTAACTTTGATACTAATAAGCAAATTTCATTAATGTCTACAAATTCTGTAAGGGATTTAAAATTTTATTAGCTATTTTAAAAATTATGTGTCACTTCACAATAATTCTAATACTAATAAATCCATTTCACAATTAACAACAAGTCCATTATGCCAAGGTAAGATTTTATTGGTTACATTAAGAATTATGCATTACGTCAAATTAACTTTGATACTAATAAGCAAATTTCATTAATACCTACAAATTCTGTAAGGGAACATAAAATTTTATTAGCTGTTTTAAAAATTATGTGTCACTTCACAATAATTCTAATACTAATAAATCCATTTCACAATTAACAACAAAATCTTTATGCCAAGGTGAGATTTTATTGGTTACATTAAAAATTATGCATTACGTCAAATTAACTTTAATACTAATAAATAAAATTTAATAAGTACCTACAAATTCTGTAAGGGAATTCAAAATTTGATTAGCTGTTTTAAAAATTATGTGTTACTTCACATTAATTCTAATACTAATGAATCCGTTTCGCTATATCCAACAAATCCTTTATGCCAAGGTAAGATTTTATTTGTTACGTTAAAAATTAGGCATTACGTCAAATTAACTTTCATACTAATAAACAAATTTCATTAATGCCTACAAATTCTGTAAGGGAATTAAAAATTTTATTAGCTGTTTTTAAAATTATGTGTCACTTCACAATAATTCTAATACTAATAAATCCATTTCACAATTAACAACAAAATCTTTATGCCAAGGTGAGATTTTATTGGTTACATTAAAAATTATGCATTACGTCAAATTAACTTTTATACTAATAAATAAAATTTAATAAGTACCTACAAATTCTGTCAGGGAATTTAAAATTTGATTAGCTGTTTTAAAAATTATGTGTCACTTCACATTAATTCTAATACTAATGAACCGTTTCACTATATCCAACAAATCCTTTATTCCAAGGTAAGATTTTATAGGTTACATTAAAAATTATGCATTACGTCAAATTATCTTTAATACTAATAAATAAAATTTAATAAATACCTACAAATTCTCTAAGGCAATTAAGAATTTTATTAGCTGTTTTAAAAATTATGTGTCACTTCACAAGAATTCTAATACTAATAAATCCATTTCACAATTAACAACAAATCCATTTTGCCAAGGTAAGATTTTATTGGTTACATTAAATATTATGCATTAAGTCAAATTAACTTTGATACGAATAAATAAAATTTAATAAATACGTACAAATTCTGTAAGGGATTTGAAATTTTATTAGCTGTTTTAAAAATTAGGTCTCACTTCACAATAATTCTAATACTAATAAATCCATTTCACAATTAACAACAAATCCATTATGCCAAGGTAAGATTTTATGGGTTACATTAAAAATTATGCATTACGTCAAATTAACTTTGATACTAATAAGCAAATTTCATTAATACCTACAAATTCTGTAAGGGAATTAAAAATTTTATTAGACGTTTTAAAAATTATGAGTCACTTCACAATAATTCTAATACTAATAAATCCATTTCACAATTAACAACAAATCCTTTATGTCAATGTAAGATTTTATTGGTTACATTAAAAATTATGCATTACGTCAAATTAACTTTAATACTAATAAATAAAATTTAATAAATACCTACAAATTCTGTGAGGGAATTAAAAATTTTATTAGCTGTTTTAAAAATTATGTGTCACTTCACAATAATTCTAATAGTAATAAATCCATTTCACAATTAACAGCAAATCCATTATGTCAATCTAAGATTTTATTGCTTACATTAAAAATTATGCATTACGTCAAATTAACTTTCATACTAATAAATAAAATTTAATAAATACGTACAAATTCTGTAAGGGATTTAAAATTTTATTAGCTATTTTAAAAATTATGTGTCACTTCACAATAATTCTAATACTAATAATTCCATTTCACAATTAACAACAAATCCATTATGCCAATGTAAGATTTTATTGGTTACATTAAAAATTATGCATTACGTCAAATTAACTTTGATACTAATAAGCAAATTTCATTAATACCTACAAATTCTGTAAGGGAATTAAAAATTTTATTACACGTTTTAAAGATTATGTGTCACTTCACAATAATTCTAATACTAATCAATCCATTTCACAATTAACAACAAATTCTTTATGCCAAGGTAACATTTTATTGGTTACTTTCAAAATATGCATTACGTCAAATTAACTTTCATACTAATAAGCAAATTTCATTAATGTCTACAAATTCTGTAAGGGAACATAAAATTTTATTAGCTGTTTTAAAAATTATGTGTCACTTCACAATAATTCTAATTCTAATAAATCCATTTCACAATTAACAACAAATCATTTATGCCAAGGTATGATTTTATTGGTTACATTAAAAATTAGGCATTACGTCAAATTACTTTAATACTAATAAATAAAATTTAATAAATACGTACAAATTCTGTAAGGGATTTAAAATTTTATTAGCTGTTTTAAAAATTATGTGTCACTTCACAATAATTCTAATACTAATCAATCCATTTCACAATTAACAACAAATCCATTTTGCCAAGGTTAGATTTTATTGGTTACATTAAAAATTATGCATTAAGTCAAATTAACTTTGATACTAATAAGCAAGTTTCATTAATACCTACAAATTCTGTAAGGGAAATAAAAATTTTATTAGACGTTTTAAAACATATGTGTCACTTCATAATAATTCTAATACTAATAAATCCATTTCACAATTAACAACAAAATCTTTATGCCAAGGTGAGATTTTATTGGTTACATTAAAAATTATGCATTACGTCAAATTAACTTTAATACTAATAAATAAAATTTAATAAGTACCTACAAATTCTGTAAGGGAATTCAAAATTTGATAAGCTGTTTTAAAAATTATGTGTTACTTCACATTAATTCTAATACTAATGAATCCGTTTCGCTATATCCAACAAATCCTTTATGCCAAGGTAAGATTTTATTGGTTACATTAAAAATTAGGCATTACGTCAAATTAACTTTGATACTAATAAGCAAATTTCATTAATACCTACAAATTCTGTAAGGGAATTAAAAATTTTATTAGCTGTTTTTAAAATTATGCGTCACTTCACATTAATTCTAATACTAATGAATCCATTTCACTATAACCAACAAATCCTTTATGCCAATGTAAGATTTTATTGGTTACATTAAAAATTATGCATTACGTCAAATTAACTTTCATACTAATAAATAAAATTTAATAAATACGTACAAATTCTGTAAGGGAATAAAAATTGTATTAGCTGTTTTAAAAATTATTTGTCACTTCACAATAATTCTAATACTAATGAATCCGTTTCACAATTAACAACGAATCATTTATGCCAAGGTATGATTTTATTGGTTACATTAAAAATTATGACATTGCGTCAAATTAACTTTGATACTCATAATTAAAATTTAATAAATACCTACAAATTCTGTAAGGGAATTTAAAATTTTATTAGACGTTTTCAAAATTATCAGTCACTTCACAATAATTCTAATACTAATAAATCCATTTCACAATTAACAACAAAATCTTTATGCCAATGTAAGATTTTATTGGTTACTTTCAAAATTATGCATTACGTCAAATTAACTTTGATACTAATAAGCAAATTTCATTAATGTCTACAAATTCTGTAAGGGAACATAAAATTTTATTAGCTGTTTTAAAAATTATGTGTCACTTCACAATAATTCTAATACTAATAAATCCATTTCACAATTAACAACAAAATCTTTATGCCAATGTAAGATTTTATTGGTTACATTAAAAATTATGCATTAAGTCAAATTAACTTTGATACTAATAAGCAAATTTCATTAATACCTACAAATTCTGTACGGGAATTAAAAATTTTATTACACGTTTTAAAGATTATGTGTCACTTCACAATAATTCTAATACTAATCAATCCATTTCACAATTAACAACAAATGCTTTAGGCCAAGGTAACATTTTATTGGTTATTTTCAAAATATGCATTACGTCAAATTAACTTTCATACTAATAAGCAAATTTCATTAATGTCTACAAATTCTGTAAGGGAACATAAAATTTTATTAGCTGTTTTAAAAATTATGTGTCACTTCACAATAATTCTAATACTAATAAATCCATTTCACAATTAACAACAAAATCTTTATGCCAAGGTGAGATTTTATTGGTTACATTAAAAATTATGCATTACGTCAAATTAACTTTAATACTAATAAATAAAATTTAATAAGTACCTACAAATTCTGTAAGGGAATTCAAAATTTGATTAGCTGTTTTAAAAATTATGTGTTACTTCACATTAATTCTAATACTAATGAATCCGTTTCGCTATATCCAACAAATCCTTTATGCCAAGGTAAGATTTTATTGGTTACGTTAAAAATTAGGCATTACGTCAAATTAACTTTCATACTAATAAACAAATTTCATTAATGCCTACAAATTCTGTAAGGGAATTAAAAATTTTATTAGCTGTTTTTAAAATTATGTGTCACTTCACAATAATTCTAATACTAATAAATCCATTTCACAATTAACAACAAAATCTTTATGCCAAGGTGAGATTTTATTGGTTACATTGAAAATTATGCATTACGTCAAATTAACTTTGATACTAATAAATAAAATTTAATAAATACGTACAAATTCTGTAAGGGATTTAAAATTTTATTAGCTATTTTAAAAATTATGTGTCACTTCACAATAATTCTAATACTAATAAATCCATTTCACAATTAACAACAAGTCCATTATGCCAAGGTAAGATTTTATTGGTTACATTAAAAATTATGCATTACGTCAAATTAACTTTGATACTAATAAGCAAATTTCATTAATACCTACAAATTCTGTAAGGGAATTAAAAATTCGATTAGCTGTTTTAGAAATTATGTGTCGCTTCACAATAAGTCTAGCACGAAAAATTCCATTTCACAATTAACAACAAATCCATTATGCCGAGGTAAAATTTTATTGGTTACATTAAAAATTATGCATTAAGTCAAATTAACTTTGATACTAATAAGCAAGTTTCATTAATACCTACAAATTCTGTAAGGGAAATAAAAATTTTATTAGACGTTTTAAAACATATGTGTCACTTCATAATAATTCTAATACTAATAAATCCATTTCACAATTAACAACAAAATCTTTATGCCAAGGTGAGATTTTATTGGTTACATTAAAAATTATGCATTACGTCAAATTAACTTTAATACTAATAAATAAAATTTAATAAGTACCTACAAATTCTGTAAGGGAATTCAAAATTTGATTAGCTGTTTTAAAAATTATGTGTTACTTCACATTAATTCTAATACTAATGAATCCGTTTCGCTATATCCAACAAATGCTTTATGCCAAGGTAAGATTTTATTGGTTACATTAAAAATTAGGCATTACGTCAAATTAACTTTCATACTAATAAACAAATTTCATTAATGCCTACAAATTCTGTAAGGGAATTAAAAATTTTATTAGCTGTTTTTAAAATTATGTGTCACTTCACAATAATTCTAATACTAATAAATCCATTACACAATTAACAACAAATCCTTTATGCCAATGTAAGATTTTATTGGTTACATTGAAAATTATGCATTACGTCAAATTAACTTTGATACTAATAAATAAAATTTAATAAATACGTACAAATTCTGTAAGGGATTTAAAATTTTATTAGCTGTTTTAAAAATTATGTGTCACTTCACAATAATTCTAATAGTAATAAATCCATTTCACAATTAACAGCAAATCCATTATGTCAATCTAAGATTTTATTGGTTACATTAAAAATTATGCATTACGTCAAATTAACTTTCATACTAATAAATAAAATTTAATAAATACGTACAAATTCTGTAAGGGATTTAAAATATTATTAGCTATTTTAAAAATTATGTGTCACTTCACAATAATTCTAATACTAATAATTCCATTTCACAATTAACAACAAATCCATTATGCCAATGTAAGATTTTATTGGTTACATTAAAAATTATGCATTACGTCAAATTAACTTTGATACTAATAAGCAAATTTCATTAATACCTACAAATTCTGTAAGGGAATTAAAAATTTTATTACACGTTTTAAAGATTATGTGTCACTTCACAATAATTCTAATACTAATCAATCCATTTCACAATTAACAACAGATTCTTTATGCCAAGGTAACATTTTATTGGTTACTTTCAAAATATGCATTACGTCAAATTAACTTTCATACTAATAAGCAAATTTCATTAATGTCTACAAATTCTGTAAGGGAACATAAAATTTTATTAGCTGTTTTAAAAATTATGTGTCACTTCACAATAATTCTAATTCTAATAAATCCATTTCACAATTAACAACAAATCATTTATGCCAAGGTATGATTTTATTGGTTACATTAAAAATTAGGCATTACGTCAAATTACTTTAATACTAATAAATAAAATTTAATAAATACGTACAAATTCTGTAAGGGATTTAAAATTTTATTAGCTGTTTTAAAAATTATGTGTCACTTCACAATAATTCTAATACTAATAAATCCATTTCACAATTAACAACAAATCCATTATGCCAATCTAAGATTTTATTGGTTACATTAAAAATTATGCATTACGTCAAATTAACTTTCATACTAATAAATAAAATTTAATAAATACGTACAAATTCTGTAAGGGAATAAAAATTGTATTAGCTGTTTTAAAAATTAGGTGTCACTTCACAATAATTCTAATACTAATAAATCCATTTCACAATTAAGAACAAATCCTTTATGCCAAGGTATGATTTTAGTGGTTACATTAAAAATTATGCATTACGTCAAATTAACTTTAATACTAATAAATAAAATTTAATAAGTACCTACAAATTCTGTAAGGGAATTCAAAATTTGATTAGCTGTTTTAAAAATTATGTGTTACTTCACATTAATTCTAATACTAATGAATCCGTTTCGCTATATCCAACAAATCCTTTATGCCAAGGTAAGATTTTATTGGTTACGTTAAAAATTAGGCATTACGTCAAATTAACTTTCATACTAATAAACAAATTTCATTAATGCCTACAAATTCTGTAAGGGAATTAAAAATTTTATTAGCTGTTTTTAAAATTATGTGTCACTTCACAATAATTCTAATACTAATAAATCCATTTCACAATTAACAACAAAATCTTTATGCCAAGGTGAGATTTTATTGGTTACATTAAAAATTATGCATTACGTCAAATTAACTTTAATACTAATAAATAAAATTTAATAAGTACCTACAAATTCTGTCAGGGAATTTAAAATTTGATTAGCTGTTTTAAAAATTATGTGTCACTTCACATTAATTCTAATACTAATGAACCGTTTCACTATATCCAACAAATCCTTTATTCCAAGGTAAGATTTTATAGGTTACATTAAAAATTATGCATTACGTCAAATTATCTTTAATACTAATAAATAAAATTTAATAAATACCTACAAATTCTCTAAGGCAATTAAGAATTTTATTAGCTGTTTTAAAAATTATGTGTCACTTCACAAGAATTCTAATACTAATAAATCCATTTCACAATTAACAACAAATCCATTTTGCCAAGGTAAGATTTTATTGGTTACATTAAATATTATGCATTAAGTCAAATTAACTTTGATACGAATAAATAAAATTTAATAAATACGTACAAATTCTGTAAGGGATTTGAAATTTTATTAGCTGTTTTAAAAATTAGGTCTCACTTCACAATAATTCTAATACTAATAAATCCATTTCACAATTAACAACAAATCCATTATGCCAAGGTAAGATTTTATGGGTTACATTAAAAATTATGCATTACGTCAAATTAACTTTGATACTAATAAGCAAGTTTCATTAATACCTACAAATTCTGTAAGGGAAATAAAAATTTTATTAGACGTTTTAAAACATATGTGTCACTTCATAATAATTCTAATACTAATATATCCATTTCACAATTAACAACAAAATCTTTATGCCAAGGTGAGATTTTATTGGTTACATTAAAAATTATGCATTACGTCAAATTAACTTTAATACTAATAAATAAAATTTAATAAGTACCTACAAATTCTGTAAGGGAATTCAAAATTTGATAAGCTGTTTTAAAAATTATGTGTTACTTCACATTAATTCTAATACTAATGAATCCGTTTCGCTATATCCAACAAATCCTTTATGCCAAGGTAAGATTTTATTGGTTACATTAAAAATTAGGCATTACGTCAAATTAACTTTGATACTAATAAGCAAATTTCATTAATACCTACAAATTCTGTAAGGGAATTAAAAATTTTATTAGCTGTTTTTAAAATTATGCGTCACTTCACATTAATTCTAATACTAATGAATCCATTTCACTATAACCAACAAATCCTTTATGCCAATGTAAGATTTTATTGGTTACATTAAAAATTATGCATTACGTCAAATTAACTTTCATACTAATAAATAAAATTTAATAAATACGTACAAATTCTGTAAGGGAATAAAAATTGTATTAGCTGTTTTAAAAATTATTTGTCACTTCACAATAATTCTAATACTAATGAATCCGTTTCACAATTAACAACCAATCATTTATGCCAAGGTATGATTTTATTGGTTACATTAAAAATTATGACATTGCGTCAAATTAACTTTGATACTCATAATTAAAATTTAATAAATACCTACAAATTCTGTAAGGGAATTTAAAATTTTATTAGACGTTTTCAAAATTATCAGTCACTTCACAATAATTCTAATACTAATAAATCCATTTCACAATTAACAACAAATCCATTATGCCAAGGTAAGATTTTATGGGTTACATTAAAAATTATGCATTACGTCAAATTAACTTTGATACTAATAAGCAAGTTTCATTAATACCTACAAATTCTGTAAGGGAAATAAAAATTTTATTAGACGTTTTAAAACATATGTGTCACTTCATAATAATTCTAATACTAATATATCCATTTCACAATTAACAACAAAATCTTTATGCCAAGGTGAGATTTTATTGGTTACATTAAAAATTATGCATTACGTCAAATTAACTTTAATACTAATAAATAAAATTTAATAAGTACCTACAAATTCTGTAAGGGAATTCAAAATTTGATAAGCTGTTTTAAAAATTATGTGTTACTTCACATTAATTCTAATACTAATGAATCCGTTTCGCTATATCCAACAAATCCTTTATGCCAAGGTAAGATTTTATTGGTTACATTAAAAATTAGGCATTACGTCAAATTAACTTTGATACTAATAAGCAAATTTCATTAATACCTACAAATTCTGTAAGGGAATTAAAAATTTTATTAGCTGTTTTTAAAATTATGCGTCACTTCACATTAATTCTAATACTAATGAATCCATTTCACTATAACCAACAAATCCTTTATGCCAATGTAAGATTTTATTGGTTACATTAAAAATTATGCATTACGTCAAATTAACTTTCATACTAATAAATAAAATTTAATAAATACGTACAAATTCTGTAAGGGAATAAAAATTGTATTAGCTGTTTTAAAAATTATTTGTCACTTCACAATAATTCTAATACTAATGAATCCGTTTCACAATTAACAACCAATCATTTATGCCAAGGTATGATTTTATTGGTTACATTAAAAATTATGACATTGCGTCAAATTAACTTTGATACTCATAATTAAAATTTAATAAATACCTACAAATTCTGTAAGGGAATTTAAAATTTTATTAGACGTTTTCAAAATTATCAGTCACTTCACAATAATTCTAATACTAATAAATCCATTTCACAATTAACAACAAAATCTTTATGCCAATGTAAGATTTTATTGGTTACTTTCAAAATTATGCATTACGTCAAATTAACTTTGATACTAATAAGCAAATTTCATTAATGTCTACAAATTCTGTAAGGGAACATAAAATTTTATTAGCTGTTTTAAAAATTATGTGTCACTTCACAATAATTCTAATACTAATAAATCCATTTCACAATTAACAACAAAATCTTTATGCCAATGTAAGATTTTATTGGTTACTTTCAAAATTATGCATTAAGTCAAATTAACTTTGATACTAATAAGCAAATTTCATTAATGTCTACAAATTCTGTAAGGGATTTAAAATTTTATTAGCTATTTTAAAAATTATGTGTCACTTCACAATAATTCTAATACTAATAAATCCATTTCACAATTAACAACAAGTCCATTATGCCAAGGTAAGATTTTATTGGTTACATTAAGAATTATGCATTACGTCAAATTAACTTTGATACTAATAAGCAAATTTCATTAATACCTACAAATTCTGTAAGGGAATTAAAAATTCGATTAGCTGTTTTAGAAATTATGTGTCGCTTCACAATAAGTCTAGCACGAAAAATTCCATTTCACAATTAACAACAAATCCATTATGCCGAGGTAAAATTTTATTGGTTACATTAAAAATTATGCATTACGTCAAATTAACTTTCATACGAATAAATAAAATTTAATAAATACGTACAAATTCTGTAAGGGAATAAAAATTGTATCAGCTGTTTTAAAAATTATGTGTCACTTCACAATAATTCTAATACTAATAAATCCATTTCACAATTAACAACAAATCCATTTTGCCAAGGTTAGATTTTATTGGTTACATTACAAATTATGCATTAAGTCAAATTAACTTTGATACTAATAAGCAAGTTTCATTAATACCTACAAATTCTGTAAGGGAAATAAAAATTTTATTAGACGTTTTAAAACATATGTGTCACTTCATAATAATTCTAATACTAATAAATCCATTTCACAATTAACAACAAAATCTTTATGCCAAGGTGAGATTTTATTGGTTACATTAAAAATTATGCATTACGTCAAATTAACTTTAATACTAATAAATAAAATTTAATAAGTACCTACAAATTCTGTAAGGGAATTCAAAATTTGATTAGCTGTTTTAAAAATTATGTGTTACTTCACATTAATTCTAATACTAATGAATCCGTTTCGCTATATCCAACAAATGCTTTATGCCAAGGTAAGATTTTATTGGTTACATTAAAAATTAGGCATTACGTCAAATTAACTTTCATACTAATAAACAAATTTCATTAATGCCTACAAATTCTGTAAGGGAATTAAAAATTTTATTAGCTGTTTTTAAAATTATGTGTCACTTCACAATAATTCTAATACTAATAAATCCATTACACAATTAACAACAAATCCTTTATGCCAATGTAAGATTTTATTGGTTACATTGAAAATTATGCATTACGTCAAATTAACTTTGATACTAATAAATAAAATTTAATAAATACGTACAAATTCTGTAAGGGATTTAAAATTTTATTAGCTATTTTAAAAATTATGTGTCACTTCACAATAATTCTAATACTAATAAATCCATTTCACAATTAACAACAAGTCCATTATGCCAAGGTAAGATTTTATTGGTTACATTAAAAATTATGCATTACGTCAAATTAACTTTGATACTAATAAGCAAATTTCATTAATACCTACAAATTCTGTAAGGGAATTAAAAATTCGATTAGCTGTTTTAGAAATTATGTGTCGCTTCACAATAAGTCTAGCACGAAAAATTCCATTTCACAATTAACAACAAATCCATTATGCCAATGTAAGATTTTATTGGTTACATTAAAAATTATGCATTACGTCAAATTAACTTTGATACTAATAAGCAAATTTCATTAATACCTACAAATTCTGTAAGGGAATTAAAAATTTTATTACACGTTTTAAAGATTATGTGTCACTTCACAATAATTCTAATTCTAATAAATCCATTTCACAATTAACAACAAATCATTTATGCCAAGGTATGATTTTATTGGTTACATTAAAAATTAGGCATTACGTCAAATTACTTTAATACTAATAAATAAAATTTAATAAATACGTACAAATTCTGTAAGGGATTTAAAATTTTATTAGCTGTTTTAAAAATTATGTGTCACTTCACAATAATTCTAATACTAATAAATCCATTTCACAATTAACAACAAATCCATTATGCCAATCTAAGATTTTATTGGTTACATTAAAAATTATGCATTACGTCAAATTAACTTTCATACTAATAAATAAAATTTAATAAATACGTACAAATTCTGTAAGGGAATAAAAATTGTATTAGCTGTTTTAAAAATTAGGTGTCACTTCACAATAATTCTAATACTAATAAATCCATTTCACAATTAACAACAAATCCTTTATGCCAAGGTATGATTTTAGTGGTTACATTAATAATTATGCATTACGTCAAATTAACTTTAATACTAATAAATAAAATTTAATAAGTACGTACAAATTCTGTAAGGGAATAAAAATTGTATCAGCTGTTTTAAAAATTATGTGTCACTTCACAATAATTCTAATACTAATAAATCCATTTCACAATTAACAACAAATCCATTTTGCCAAGGTTAGATTTTATTGGTTACATTAAAAATTATGCATTAAGTCAAATTAACTTTGGTACTAATAAGCAAGTTTCATTAATACCTACAAATTCTGTAAGGGAAATAAAAATTTTATTAGACGTTTTAAAACATATGTGTCACTTCATAATAATTCTAATACTAATAAATCCATTTCACAATTAACAACAAAATCTTTATGCCAAGGTGAGATTTTATTGGTTACATTAAAAATTATGCATTACGTCAAATTAACTTTAATACTAATAAATAAAATTTAATAAGTACCTACAAATTCTGTAAGGGAATTCAAAATTTGATTAGCTGTTTTAAAAATTATGTGTTACTTCACATTAATTCTAATACTAATGAATCCGTTTCGCTATATCCAACAAATGCTTTATGCCAAGGTAAGATTTTATTGGTTACATTAAAAATTAGGCATTACGTCAAATTAACTTTCATACTAATAAACAAATTTCATTAATGCCTACAAATTCTGTAAGGGAATTAAAAATTTTATTAGCTGTTTTTAAAATTATGTGTCACTTCACAATAATTCTAATACTAATAAATCCATTACACAATTAACAACAAATCCTTTATGCCAATGTAAGATTTTATTGGTTACATTGAAAATTATGCATTACGTCAAATTAACTTTGATACTAATAAATAAAATTTAATAAATACGTACAAATTCTGTAAGGGATTTAAAATTTTATTAGCTATTTTAAAAATTATGTGTCACTTCACAATAATTCTAATACTAATAAATCCATTTCACAATTAACAACAAATCCATTATGCCAAGGTAAGATTTTATGGGTTACATTAAAAATTATGCATTACGTCAAATTAACTTTGATACTAATAAGCAAATTTCATTAATACCTACAAATTCTGTAAGGGAATTAAAAATTTTATTAGACGTTTTAAAAATTATGAGTCACTTCACAATAATTCTAATACTAATAAATCCATTTCACAATTAACAACAAATCCTTTATGTCAATGTAAGATTTTATTGGTTACATTAAAAATTATGCATTACGTCAAATTAACTTTAATACTAATAAATAAAATTTAATAAATACCTACAAATTCTGTGAGGGAATTAAAAATTTTATTAGCTGTTTTAAAAATTATGTGTCACTTCACAATAATTCTAATAGTAATAAATCCATTTCACAATTAACAGCAAATCCATTATGTCAATCTAAGATTTTATTGGTTACATTAAAAATTATGCATTACGTCAAATTAACTTTCATACTAATAAATAAAATTTAATAAATACGTACAAATTCTGTAAGGGATTTAAAATTTTATTAGCTATTTTAAAAATTATGTGTCACTTCACAATAATTCTAATACTAATAATTCCATTTCACAATTAACAACAAATCCATTATGCCAATGTAAGATTTTATTGGTTACATTAAAAATTATGCATTACGTCAAATTAACTTTGATACTAATAAGCAAATTTCATTAATACCTACAAATTCTGTAAGGGAATTAAAAATTTTATTACACGTTTTAAAGATTATGTGTCACTTCACAATAATTCTAATACTAATCAATCCATTTCACAATTAACAACAAATTCTTTATGCCAAGGTAACATTTTATTGGTTACTTTCAAAATATGCATTACGTCAAATTAACTTTCATACTAATAAGCAAATTTCATTAATGTCTACAAATTCTGTAAGGGAACATAAAATTTTATTAGCTGTTTTAAAAATTATGTGTCACTTCACAATAATTCTAATTCTAATAAATCCATTTCACAATTAACAACAAATCATTTATGCCAAGGTATGATTTTATTGGTTACATTAAAAATTAGGCATTACGTCAAATTACTTTAATACTAATAAATAAAATTTAATAAATACGTACAAATTCTGTAAGGGATTTAAAATTTTATTAGCTGTTTTAAAAATTATGTGTCACTTCACAATAATTCTAATACTAATAAATCCATTTCACAATTAACAACAAATCCATTATGCCAATCTAAGATTTTATTGGTTACATTAAAAATTATGCATTACGTCAAATTAACTTTCATACTAATAAATAAAATTTAATAAATACGTACAAATTCTGTAAGGGAATAAAAATTGTATCAGCTGTTTTAAAAATTATGTGTCACTTCACAATAATTCTAATACTAATAAATCCATTTCACAATTAACAACAAATCATTTATGCCAAGGTATGATTTTATTGGTTACATTAAAAATTAGGCATTACGTCAAATTACTTTAATACTAATAAATAAAATTTAATAAATACGTACAAATTCTGTAAGGGATTTAAAATTTTATTAGCTGTTTTAAAAATTATGTGTCACTTCACAATAATTCTAATACTAATAAATCCATTTCACAATTAACAACAAATCCATTTTGCCAAGGTTAGATTTTATTGGTTACATTAAAAATTATGCATTAAGTCAAATTAACTTTGGTACTAATAAGCAAGTTTCATTAATACCTACAAATTCTGTAAGGGAAATAAAAATTTTATTAGACGTTTTAAAACATATGTGTCACTTCATAATAATTCTAATACTAATAAATCCATTTCACAATTAACAACAAAATCTTTATGCCAAGGTGAGATTTTATTGGTTACATTAAAAATTATGCATTACGTCAAATTAACTTTAATACTAATAAATAAAATTTAATAAGTACCTACAAATTCTGTAAGGGAATTCAAAATTTGATTAGCTGTTTTAAAAATTATGTGTTACTTCACATTAATTCTAATACTAATGAATCCGTTTCGCTATATCCAACAAATGCTTTATGCCAAGGTAAGATTTTATTGGTTACATTAAAAATTAGGCATTACGTCAAATTAACTTTCATACTAATAAACAAATTTCATTAATGCCTACAAATTCTGTAAGGGAATTAAAAATTTTATTAGCTGTTTTTAAAATTATGTGTCACTTCACAATAATTCTAATACTAATAAATCCATTACACAATTAACAACAAATCCTTTATGCCAATGTAAGATTTTATTGGTTACATTGAAAATTATGCATTACGTCAAATTAACTTTCATACTAATAAATAAAATTTAATAAATACGTACAAATTCTGTAAGGGATTTAAAATTTTATTAGCTATTTTAAAAATTATGTGTCACTTCACAATAATTCTAATACTAATAATTCCATTTCACAATTAACAACAAATCCATTATGCCAATGTAAGATTTTATTGGTTACATTAAAAATTATGCATTACGTCAAATTAACTTTGATACTAATAAGCAAATTTCATTAATACCTACAAATTCTGTAAGGGAATTAAAAATTTTATTACACGTTTTAAAGATTATGTGTCACTTCACAATAATTCTAATACTAATCAATCCATTTCACAATTAACAACAAATTCTTTATGCCAAGGTAACATTTTATTGGTTACTTTCAAAATATGCATTACGTCAAATTAACTTTCATACTAATAAGCAAATTTCATTAATGTCTACAAATTCTGTAAGGGAACATAAAATTTTATTAGCTGTTTTAAAAATTATGTGTCACTTCACAATAATTCTAATTCTAATAAATCCATTTCACAATTAACAACAAATCATGTATGCCAAGGTATGATTTTATTGGTTACATTAAAAATTAGGCATTACGTCAAATTACTTTAATACTAATAAATAAAATTTAATAAATACGTACAAATTCTGTAAGGGATTTAAAATTTTATTAGCTGTTTTAAAAATTATGTGTCACTTCACAATAATTCTAATACTAATAAATCCATTTCACAATTAACAACAAATCCATTATGCCAATCTAAGATTTTATTGGTTACATTAAAAATTATGCATTACGTCAAATTAACTTTCATACTAATAAATAAAATTTAATAAATACGTACAAATTCTGTAAGGGAATAAAAATTGTATTAGCTGTTTTAAAAATTAGGTGTCACTTCACAATAATTCTAATACTAATAAATCCATTTCACAATTAACAACAAATCCTTTATGCCAAGGTATGATTTTAGTGGTTACATTAAAAATTATGCATTAAGTCAAATTAACTTTAATACTAATAAATAAAATTTACTAAATACCTACAAATTCTGTCAGGGAATTTAAAATTTAATTAGCTGTTTTAAAAATTATGTGTTACTTCACATTAATTCTAATACTAATGAATCCGTTTCGCTATATCCAACAAATCCTTTATGCCAAGGTAAGATTTTATTGGTTACATTAAAAATTAGGCATTACGTCAAATTAACTTTCATACTAATAAACAAATTTCATTAATGCCTACAAATTCTGTAAGGGAATTAAAAATTTTATTAGCTGTTTTTAAAATTATGTGTCACTTCACAATAATTCTAATACTAATAAATCCATTTCACAATTAACAACAAATCCTTTATGCCAAGGTATGATTTTAGTGGTTACATTAAAAATTATGCATTAAGTCAAATTAACTTTGATACTAATAAGCAAATTTCATTAATACCTACAAATTCTGTACGGGAATTAAAAATTTTATTACACGTTTTAAAGATTATGTGTCACTTCACAATAATTCTAATACTAATCAATCCATTTCACAATTAACAACAAATGCTTTAGGCCAAGGTAACATTTTATTGGTTATTTTCAAAATATGCATTACGTCAAATTAACTTTCATACTAATAAGCAAATTTCATTAATGTCTACAAATTCTGTAAGGGATTTAAAATTTTATTAGCTGTTTTAAAAATTATGTGTCACTTCACAATAATTCTAATACTAATAAATCCATTTCACAACTAACAACAAATCCATTATGCCAATCTAAGATTTTATTGGTTACATTAAAAATTATGCATTACGTCAAATTAACTTTCATACTAATAAATAAAATTTAATAAATACGTACAAATTCTGTAAGGGATTTAAAATTTTATTAGCTATTTTAAAAATTATGTGTCACTTCACAATAATTCTAATACTAATAATTCCATTTCACAATTAACAACAAATCCATTATGCCAATGTAAGATTTTATTGGTTACATTAAAAATTATGCATTACGTCAAATTAACTTTGATACTAATAAGCAAATTTCATTAATACCTACAAATTCTGTAAGGGAATTAAAAATTTTATTAGACGTTTTAAAAATTATGAGTCACTTCACAATAATTCTAATACTAATAAATCCATTTCACAATTAACAACAAATCCTTTATGTCAATGTAAGATTTTATTGGTTACATTAAAAATTATGCATTACGTCAAATTAACTTTAATACTAATAAATAAAATTTAATAAATACCTACAAATTCTGTGAGGGAATTAAAAATTTTATTAGCTGTTTTAAAAATTATGTGTCACTTCACAATAATTCTAATAGTAATAAATCCATTTCACAATTAACAGCAAATCCATTATGTCAATCTAAGATTTTATTGGTTACATTAAAAATTATGCATTACGTCAAATTAACTTTCATACTAATAAATAAAATTTAATAAATACGTACAAATTCTGTAAGGGATTTAAAATTTTATTAGCCATTTTAAAAATTATGTGTCACTTCACAATAATTCTAATACTAATAATTCCATTTCACAATTAACAACAAATCCATTATGCCAATGTAAGATTTTATTGGTTACATTAAAAATTATGCATTACGTCAAATTAACTTTGATACTAATAAGCAAATTTCATTAATACCTACAAATTCTGTAAGGGAATTAAAAATTTTATTACACGTTTTAAAGATTATGTGTCACTTCACAATAATTCTAATACTAATCAATCCATTTCACAATTAACAACAAATTCTTTATGCCAAGGTAACATTTTATTGGTTACTTTCAAAATATGCATTACGTCAAATTAACTTTCATACTAATAAGCAAATTTCATTAATGTCTACAAATTCTGTAAGGGAACATAAAATTTTATTAGCTGTTTTAAAAATTATGTGTCACTTCACAATAATTCTAATTCTAATAAATCCATTTCACAATTAACAACAAATCATTTATGCCAAGGTATGATTTTATTGGTTACATTAAAAATTAGGCATTACGTCAAATTACTTTAATACTAATAAATAAAATTTAATAAATACGTACAAATTCTGTAAGGGATTTAAAATTTTATTAGCTGTTTTAAAAATTATGTGTCACTTCACAATAATTCTAATACTAATAAATCCATTTCACAATTAACAACAAATCCATTATGCCAATCTAAGATTTTATTGGTTACATTAAAAATTATGCATTACGTCAAATTAACTTTCATACTAATAAATAAAATTTAATAAATACGTACAAATTCTGTAAGGGAATAAAAATTGTATTAGCTGTTTTAAAAATTAGGTGTCACTTCACAATAATTCTAATACTAATAAATCCATTTCACAATTAACAACAAATCCTTTATGCCAAGGTATGATTTTAGTGGTTACATTAAAAATTATGCATTAAGTCAAATTAACTTTAATACTAATAAATAAAATTTAATAAATACCTACAAATTCTGTAAGGGAATTAAAAATTTTATTAGACGTATTAAAACATATGTGTCACTTCATAATAATTCTAATACTAATACATCCATTTCACAATTAACAACAAAATCTTTATGCCAAGGTGAGATTTTATTGGTTACATTAAAAATTATGCATTACGTCAAATTAACTTTAATACTAATAAATAAAATTTAATAAGTACCTACAAATTCTGTAAGGGAATTCAAAATTTGATTAGCTGTTTTAAAAATTATGTGTTACTTCACATTAATTCTAATACTAATGAATCCGTTTCGCTATATCCAACAAATCCTTTATGCCAAGGTAAGATTTTATTGGTTACATTAAAAATTAGGCATTACGTCAAATTAACTTTCATACTAATAAACAAATTTCATTAATGCCTACAAATTCTGTAAGGGAATTAAAAATTTTATTAGCTGTTTTTAAAATTATGTGTCACTTCACAATAATTCTAATACTAATAAATCCATTACACAATTAACAACAAATCCTTTATGCCAATGTAAGATTTTATTGGTTACATTGAAAATTATGCATTACGTCAAATTAACTTTGATACTAATAAATAAAATTTAATAAATACGTACAAATTCTGTAAGGGATTTAAAATTTTATTAGCTATTTTAAAAATTATGTGTCACTTCACAATAATTCTAATACTAATAAATCCATTTCACAATTAACAACAAATCCATTATGCCAAGGTAAGATTTTATGGGTTACATTAAAAATTATGCATTACGTCAAATTAACTTTGATACTAATAAGCAAATTTCATTAATACCTACAAATTCTGTAAGGGAATTAAAAATTTTATTAGACGTTTTAAAAATTATGAGTCACTTCACAATAATTCTAATACTAATAAATCCATTTCACAATTAACAACAAATCCTTTATGTCAATGTAAGATTTTATTGGTTACATTAAAAATTATGCATTACGTCAAATTAACTTTAATACTAATAAATAAAATTTAATAAATACCTACAAATTCTGTGAGGGATTTAAAAATTTTATTAGCTGTTTTAAAAATTATGTGTCACTTCACAATAATTCTAATAGTAATAAATCCATTTCACAATTAACAGCAAATCCATTATGTCAATCTAAGATTTTATTGGTTACATTAAAAATTATGCATTACGTCAAATTAACTTTCATACTAATAAATAAAATTTAATAAATACGTACAAATTCTGTAAGGGATTTAAAATTTTATTAGCTATTTTAAAAATTATGTGTCACTTCACAATAATTCTAATACTAATAATTCCATTTCACAATTAACAACAAATCCATTATGCCAATGTAAGATTTTATTGGTTACATTAAAAATTATGCATTACGTCAAATTAACTTTGATACTAATAAGCAAATTTCATTAATACCTACAAATTCTGTAAGGGAATTAAAAATTTTATTACACGTTTTAAAGATTATGTGTCACTTCACAATAATTCTAATACTAATCAATCCATTTCACAATTAACAACAAATTCTTTATGCCAAGGTAACATTTTATTGGTTACTTTCAAAATATGCATTACGTCAAATTAACTTTCATACTAATAAGCAAATTTCATTAATGTCTACAAATTCTGTAAGGGAACATAAAATTTTATTAGCTGTTTTAAAAATTATGTGTCACTTCACAATAATTCTAATTCTAATAAATCCATTTCACAATTAACAACAAATCATTTATGCCAAGGTATGATTTTATTGGTTACATTAAAAATTAGGCATTACGTCAAATTACTTTAATACTAATAAATAAAATTTAATAAATACGTACAAATTCTGTAAGGGATTTAAAATTTTATTAGCTGTTTTAAAAATTATGTGTCACTTCACAATAATTCTAATACTAATAAATCCATTTCACAATTAACAACAAATCCATTATGCCAATCTAAGATTTTATTGGTTACATTAAAAATTATGCATTACGTCAAATTAACTTTCATACTAATAAATAAAATTTAATAAATACGTACAAATTCTGTAAGGGAATAAAAATTGTATAAGCTGTTTTAAAAATTATGTGTCACTTCACAATAATTCTAATACTAATAAATCCATTTCACAATTAACAACAAATCCATTTTGCCAAGGTTAGATTTTATTGGTTACATTAAAAATTATGCATTAAGTCAAATTAACTTTGGTACTAATAAGCAAGTTTCATTAATACCTACAAATTCTGTAAGGGAAATAAAAATTTTATTAGACGTTTTAAAACATATGTGTCACTTCATAATAATTCTAATACTAATAAATCCATTTCACAATTAACAACAAAATCTTTATGCCAAGGTGAGATTTTATTGGTTACATTAAAAATTATGCATTACGTCAAATTAACTTTAATACTAATAAATAAAATTTAATAAGTACCTACAAATTCTGTAAGGGAATTCAAAATTTGATTAGCTGTTTTAAAAATTATGTGTTACTTCACATTAATTCTAATACTAATGAATCCGTTTCGCTATATCCAACAAATGCTTTATGCCAAGGTAAGATTTTATTGGTTACATTAAAAATTAGGCATTACGTCAAATTAACTTTCATACTAATAAACAAATTTCATTAATGCCTACAAATTCTGTAAGGGAATTAAAAATTTTATTAGCTGTTTTTAAAATTATGTGTCACTTCACAATAATTCTAATACTAATAAATCCATTACACAATTAACAACAAATCCTTTATGCCAATGTAAGATTTTATTGGTTACATTGAAAATTATGCATTACGTCAAATTAACTTTGATACTAATAAATAAAATTTAATAAATACGTACAAATTCTGTAAGGGATTTAAAATTTTATTAGCTATTTTAAAAATTATGTGTCACTTCACAATAATTCTAATACTAATAATTCCATTTCACAATTAACAACAAATCCATTATGCCAATGTAAGATTTTATTGGTTACATTAAAAATTATGCATTACGTCAAATTAACTTTGATACTAATAAGCAAATTTCATTAATACCTACAAATTCTGTAAGGGAATTAAAAATTTTATTACACGTTTTAAAGATTATGTGTCACTTCACAATAATTCTAATACTAATCAATCCATTTCACAATTAACAACAAATTCTTTATGCCAAGGTAACATTTTATTGGTTACTTTCAAAATATGCATTACGTCAAATTAACTTTCATACTAATAAGCAAATTTCATTAATGTCTACAAATTCTGTAAGGGAACATAAAATTTTATTAGCTGTTTTAAAAATTATGTGTCACTTCACAATAATTCTAATTCTAATAAATCCATTTCACAATTAACAACAAATCATTTATGCCAAGGTATGATTTTATTGGTTACATTAAAAATTAGGCATTACGTCAAATTACTTTAATACTAATAAATAAAATTTAATAAATACGTACAAATTCTGTAAGGGATTTAAAATTTTATTAGCTGTTTTAAAAATTATGTGTCACTTCACAATAATTCTAATACTAATAAATCCATTTCACAATTAACAACAAATCCATTATGCCAATCTAAGATTTTATTGGTTACATTAAAAATTATGCATTACGTCAAATTAACTTTCATACTAATAAATAAAATTTAATAAATACGTACAAATTCTGTAAGGGAATAAAAATTGTATTAGCTGTTTTAAAAATTAGGTGTCACTTCACAATAATTCTAATACTAATAAATCCATTTCACAATTAACAACAAATCCTTTATGCCAAGGT
Organism: Coelioxys conoideus; assembly: GCA_947623535.1. Classification (NCBI taxonomy): domain Eukaryota; kingdom Metazoa; phylum Arthropoda; class Insecta; order Hymenoptera; family Megachilidae; genus Coelioxys; species Coelioxys conoideus. The sequence goes on from CANQJN010000040.1 coordinate 1,781,273, forward strand.
ATGATTTTAGTGGTTACATTAAAAATTATGCATTAAGTCAAATTAACTTTAATACTAATAAATAAAATTTACTAAATACCTACAAATTCTGTCAGGGAATTTAAAATTTAATTAGCTGTTTTAAAAATTATGTGTTACTTCACATTAATTCTAATACTAATGAATCCGTTTCGCTATATCCAACAAATCCTTTATGCCAAGGTAAGATTTTATTGGTTACATTAAAAATTAGGCATTACGTCAAATTAACTTTCATACTAATAAACAAATTTCATTAATGCCTACAAATTCTGTAAGGGAATTAAAAATTTTATTAGCTGTTTTTAAAATTATGTGTCACTTCACAATAATTCTAATACTAATAAATCCATTTCACAATTAACAACAAATCCTTTATGCCAAGGTATGATTTTAGTGGTTACATTAAAAATTATGCATTAAGTCAAATTAACTTTGATACTAATAAGCAAATTTCATTAATACCTACAAATTCTGTACGGGAATTAAAAATTTTATTACACGTTTTAAAGATTATGTGTCACTTCACAATAATTCTAATACTAATCAATCCATTTCACAATTAACAACAAATGCTTTAGGCCAAGGTAACATTTTATTGGTTATTTTCAAAATATGCATTACGTCAAATTAACTTTCATACTAATAAGCAAATTTCATTAATGTCTACAAATTCTGTAAGGGATTTAAAATTTTATTAGCTGTTTTAAAAATTATGTGTCACTTCACAATAATTCTAATACTAATAAATCCATTTCACAACTAACAACAAATCCTTTATGTCAATGTAAGATTTTATTGGTTACATTAAAAATTATGCATTACGTCAAATTAACTTTCATACTAATAAATAAAATTTAATAAATACGTACAAATTCTGTAAGGGATTTAAAATTTTATTAGCTATTTTAAAAATTATGTGTCACTTCACAATAATTCTAATACTAATAATTCCATTTCACAATTAACAACAAATCCATTATGCCAATGTAAGATTTTATTGGTTACATTAAAAATTATGCATTACGTCAAATTAACTTTGATACTAATAAGCAAATTTCATTAATACCTACAAATTCTGTAAGGGAATTAAAAATTTTATTAGACGTTTTAAAAATTATGAGTCACTTCACAATAATTCTAATACTAATAAATCCATTTCACAATTAACAACAAATCCTTTATGTCAATGTAAGATTTTATTGGTTACATTAAAAATTATGCATTACGTCAAATTAACTTTAATACTAATAAATAAAATTTAATAAATACCTACAAATTCTGTGAGGGAATTAAAAATTTTATTAGCTGTTTTAAAAATTATGTGTCACTTCACAATAATTCTAATAGTAATAAATCCATTTCACAATTAACAGCAAATCCATTATGTCAATCTAAGATTTTATTGGTTACATTAAAAATTATGCATTACGTCAAATTAACTTTCATACTAATAAATAAAATTTAATAAATACGTACAAATTCTGTAAGGGATTTAAAATTTTATTAGCCATTTTAAAAATTATGTGTCACTTCACAATAATTCTAATACTAATAATTCCATTTCACAATTAACAACAAATCCATTATGCCAATGTAAGATTTTATTGGTTACATTAAAAATTATGCATTACGTCAAATTAACTTTGATACTAATAAGCAAATTTCATTAATACCTACAAATTCTGTAAGGGAATTAAAAATTTTATTACACGTTTTAAAGATTATGTGTCACTTCACAATAATTCTAATACTAATCAATCCATTTCACAATTAACAACAAATTCTTTATGCCAAGGTAACATTTTATTGGTTACTTTCAAAATATGCATTACGTCAAATTAACTTTCATACTAATAAGCAAATTTCATTAATGTCTACAAATTCTGTAAGGGAACATAAAATTTTATTAGCTGTTTTAAAAATTATGTGTCACTTCACAATAATTCTAATTCTAATAAATCCATTTCACAATTAACAACAAATCATTTATGCCAAGGTATGATTTTATTGGTTACATTAAAAATTAGGCATTACGTCAAATTACTTTAATACTAATAAATAAAATTTAATAAATACGTACAAATTCTGTAAGGGATTTAAAATTTTATTAGCTGTTTTAAAAATTATGTGTCACTTCACAATAATTCTAATACTAATAAATCCATTTCACAATTAACAACAAATCCATTATGCCAATCTAAGATTTTATTGGTTACATTAAAAATTATGCATTACGTCAAATTAACTTTCATACTAATAAATAAAATTTAATAAATACGTACAAATTCTGTAAGGGAATAAAAATTGTATTAGCTGTTTTAAAAATTAGGTGTCACTTCACAATAATTCTAATACTAATAAATCCATTTCACAATTAACAACAAATCCTTTATGCCAAGGTATGATTTTAGTGGTTACATTAAAAATTATGCATTAAGTCAAATTAACTTTAATACTAATAAATAAAATTTAATAAATACCTACAAATTCTGTAAGGGAATTAAAAATTTTATTAGACGTATTAAAACATATGTGTCACTTCATAATAATTCTAATACTAATACATCCATTTCACAATTAACAACAAAATCTTTATGCCAAGGTGAGATTTTATTGGTTACATTAAAAATTATGCATTACGTCAAATGAACTTTAATACTAATAAATAAAATTTAATAAGTACCTACAAATTCTGTAAGGGAATTCAAAATTTGATTAGCTGTTTTAAAAATTATGTGTTACTTCACATTAATTCTAATACTAATGAATCCGTTTCGCTATATCCAACAAATCCTTTATGCCAAGGTAAGATTTTATTGGTTACATTAAAAATTAGGCATTACGTCAAATTAACTTTCATACTAATAAACAAATTTCATTAATGCCTACAAATTCTGTAAGGGAATTAAAAATTTTATTAGCTGTTTTTAAAATTATGTGTCACATCACAATAATTCTAATACTAATAAATCCATTTCACAATTAACAACAAATCCTTTATGCCCAGGTATGATTTTAGTGGTTACATTAAAAATTATGCATTAAGTCAAATTAACTTTGATACTAATAAGCAAATTTCATTAATACCTACAAATTCTGTACGGGAATTAAAAATTTTATTACACGTTTTAAAGATTATGTGTCACTTCACAATAATTCTAATACTAATCAATCCATTTCACAATTAACAACAAATGCTTTAGGCCAAGGTAACATTTTATTGGTTATTTTCAAAATATGCATTACGTCAAATTAACTTTCATACTAATAAGCAAATTTCATTAATGTCTACAAATTCTGTAAGGGATTTAAAATTTTATTAGCTGTTTTAAAAATTATGTGTCACTTCACAATAATTCTAATACTAATAAATCCATTTCACAATTAACAACAAATCCATTATGCCAATCTAAGATTTTATTGGTTACATTAAAAATTATTCATTACGTGAAATTAACTTTCATACTAATAAATAAAATTTAATAAATACGTACAAATTCTGTAAGGGATTTAAAATTTTATTAGCTATTTTAAAAATTATGTGTCACTTCACAATAATTCTAATACTAATAATTCCATTTCACAATTAACAACAAATACATTATGCCAATGTAAGATTTTATTGGTTACATTAAAAATTATGCATTACGTCAAATTAACTTTGATACTAATAAGCAAATTTCATTAATACCTACAAATTCTGTAAGGGAATTAAAAATTTTATTAGACGTTTTAAAAATTATGAGTCACTTCACAATAATTCTAATACTAATAAATCCATTTCACAATTAACAACAAATCCTTTATGTCAATGTAAGATTTTATTGGTTACATTAAAAATTATGCATTACGTCAAATTAACTTTAATACTAATAAATAAAATTTAATAAATACCTACAAATTCTGTGAGGGAATTAAAAATTTTATTAGCTGTTTTAAAAATTATGTGTCACTTCACAATAATTCTAATAGTAATAAATCCATTTCACAATTAACAGCAAATCCATTATGTCAATCTAAGATTTTATTGGTTACATTAAAAATTATGCATTACGTCAAATTAACTTTCATACTAATAAATAAAATTTAATAAATACGTACAAATTCTGTAAGGGATTTAAAATTTTATTAGCTATTTTAAAAATTATGTGTCACTTCACAATAATTCTAATACTAATAATTCCATTTCACAATTAACAACAAATCCATTATGCCAATGTAAGATTTTATTGGTTACATTAAAAATTATGCATTACGTCAAATTAACTTTGATACTAATAAGCAAATTTCATTAATACCTACAAATGCTGTAAGGGAATTAAAAATTTTATTACACGTTTTAAAGATTATGTGTCACTTCACAATAATTCTAATACTAATCAATCCATTTCACAATTGACAACAAATTCTTTATGCCAAGGTAACATTTTATTGGTTACTTTCAAAATATGCATTACGTCAAATTAACTTTCATACTAATAAGCAAATTTCATTAATGTCTACAAATTCTGTAAGGGAACATAAAATTTTATTAGCTGTTTTAAAAATTATGAGTCACTTCACAATAATTCTAATACTAATAAATCCATTTCACAATTAACAACAAATCCTTTATGTCAATGTAAGATTTTATTGGTTACATTAAAAATTATGCATTACGTCAAATTAACTTTAATACTAATAAATAAAATTTAATAAATACCTACAAATTCTGTGAGGGAATTAAAAATTTTATTAGCTGTTTTAAAAATTATGTGTCACTTCACAATAATTCTAATAGTAATAAATCCATTTCACAATTAACAGCAAATCCATTATGTCAATCTAAGATTTTATTGGTTACATTAAAAATTATGCATTACGTCAAATTAACTTTCATACTAATAAATAAAATTTAATAAATACGTACAAATTCTGTAAGGGATTTAAAATTTTATTAGCTATTTTAAAAATTATGTGTCACTTCACAATAATTCTAATACTAATAATTCCATTTCACAATTAACAACAAATCCATTATGCCAATGTAAGATTTTATTGGTTACATTAAAAATTATGCATTACGTCAAATTAACTTTGATACTAATAAGCAAATTTCATTAATACCTACAAATGCTGTAAGGGAATTAAAAATTTTATTACACGTTTTAAAGATTATGTGTCACTTCACAATAATTCTAATACTAATCAATCCATTTCACAATTAACAACAAATTCTTTATGCCAAGGTAACATTTTATTGGTTACTTTCAAAATATGCATTACGTCAAATTAACTTTCATACTAATAAGCAAATTTCATTAATGTCTACAAATTCTGTAAGGGAACATAAAATTTTATTAGCTGTTTTAAAAATTATGTGTCACTTCACAATAATTCTAATTCTAATAAATCCATTTCACAATTAACAACAAATCATTTATGCCAAGGTATGATTTTATTGGTTACATTAAAAATTAGGCATTACGTCAAATTACTTTAATACTAATAAATAAAATTTAATAAATACGTACAAATTCTGTAAGGGATTTAAAATTTTATTAGCTGTTTTAAAAATTATGTGTCACTTCACAATAATTCTAATACTAATAAATCCATTTCACAATTAACAACAAATCCATTATGCCAATCTAAGATTTTATTGGTTACATTAAAAATTATGCATTACGTCAAATTAACTTTCATACTAATAAATAAAATTTAATAAATACGTACAAATTCTGTAAGGGATTTAAAATTTTATTAGCTGTTTTAAAAATTAGGTGTCACTTCACAATAATTCTAATACTAATAAATCCATTTCACAATTAACAACAAATCCTTTATGCCAAGGTATGATTTTAGTGGTTACATTAAAAATTATGCATTAAGTCAAATTAACTTTAATACTAATAAATAAAATTTAATAAATACCTACAAATTCTGTAAGGGAATTAAAAATTTTATTAGACGTATTAAAACATATGTGTCACTTCATAATAATTCTAATACTAATAAATCCATTTCACAATTAACAACAAAATCTTTATGCCAAGGTGAGATTTTATTGGTTACATTAAAAATTATGCATTACGTCAAATTAACTTTAATACTAATAAATAAAATTTAATAAGTACCTACAAATTCTGTAAGGGAATTCAAAATTTGATTAGCTGTTTTAAAAATTATGTGTTACTTCACATTAATTCTAATACTAATGAATCCGTTTCGCTATATCCAACAAATCCTTTATGCCAAGGTAAGATTTTATTGGTTACATTAAAAATTAGGCATTACGTCAAATTAACTTTCATACTAATAAACAAATTTCATTAATGCCTACAAATTCTGTAAGGGAATTAAAAATTTTATTAGCTGTTTTTAAAATTATGTGTCACTTCACAATAATTCTAATACTAATAAATCCATTTCACAATTAACAACAAATCCTTTATGCCAAGGTATGATTTTAGTGGTTACATTAAAAATTATGCATTAAGTCAAATTAACTTTGATACTAACAAGCAAATTTCATTAATACCTACAAATTCTGTACGGGAATTAAAAATTTTATTACACGTTTTAAAGATTATGTGTCACTTCACAATAATTCTAATACTAATCAATCCATTTCACAATTAACAACAAATGCTTTAGGCCAAGGTAACATTTTATTGGTTATTTTCAAAATATGCATTACGTCAAATGTTAGGTGTTTTCGCGATTTTGAATTTGTATACGTATGCCGCGACGATGACGCGTCACGCGGACGGTCACCTATGTCGATCGCGAGAGCGACACCTGTTTTGCCGTTTTTTTGAATGTAACCGTTTTCGTCGCCTATTGTCCTCTTGAGAGTCAAAGTGTCACCACGTGTTAACAAGATAGCGAAATCGATTGTAATCCGTTTATGTATGTAATATATGTTCTCTAATATTAGTATAAAACGGTTGCTCACTTCATTTATTTTCTTCCCTTAACAATGGTTATGGGCCCAGCTTACAAAAAGTGATGTGAAAAAGAATCGTTCAAAGTGATAGTGCGCATCGCACAAAGTAAAAACGAGAACATTTCTACTAGACTAATTGGAAGAGTGTTACAAGCACGTAAAAAAAAAAAATGAGCGAATTAAAAGGTGAATTTCAAATCACAAAACTATCAGATTCAAACTACCAGACCTGGAAAACGGAAATGTGCTGGTATCTTAGAGGTAAAGGCTTGCTCGACCACGTGCTGACAAAAAGGGCACCCCCCGATAACGCTACAGAAATAGAGGTAAGAAATCACCAAATTAATGAAAATAAAGCATTCGCGGCTATTGGTTTGCATATCGAAGCAGACCAACAAGTTCATATAGAAGATTCCGTGAACGCGTTCGAGGCATGGAAAACGTTAAAAGAAATACATCAGCCTAAGTCTAGAGTCCGCATTATGCAATTAAAAAAGGAATTTTATCATTTAAAGATGAAAGACGATGAAAGTATGACCGCTTATGTATCTAGAGTTAAAATAAATGCGAGAAACCTAAGGGAGGCTGGATCAGAGGTCAAAGACGAGGATATTGCGTACACGATGCTGTCGGGACTCCCTGATAGTTACGAAAATTTAAATATGGCTTTAGCTAGTTTTCCAGATGAAAAATTCACTTCGGCAGAGGTTAAACGTGTCCTATTAGAGGAATATGAGAGAAGGATGTCCAGGGTGGAGAAAACCACGGAATATCCCAAGGAAGCTCTGCACGTGAATAAGAAAACTGAGAAAAAAGGGCCTAAGACACCGAATGACGATGCCAGACAACCAAGGAAGTGCTATAATTGCAATAAAATCGGGCACATGGCAAGGGATTGCCGTATGAGGACAATCAGAAGTAAAAGAGGTCCCGAAACAAGACTCTCAAAAAATTATGATGCATTTTTAGTAAGTTTGAACAATGTAGATTTAAATGATTCGTGGCTTTTAGACAGCGGGTGTACGCACCACGTATGCAAAAGGCGCGATTGGTTTATAAAGTTTAGATCCATTGACACCGAAGAGGTTAACACGGCAGCGGATCCCGAAAAGGGGGGAAGTACAATCCTAAAAGCGCAAGGTATAGGGGATATAATCGTAAATATGATTATAGGTAACAGACGGGAGACAGTTATACTGTACAATGTATACTACGTACCAAATGTACGAAGAAACCTTATGTCGGTATCTCAGATTGAACAAAAGGGAAAGGAGCTGCTGATAAAAGATGGAGTCATTAAAATAAAAAATACTAGAACCAAAGAGATCATTGGCATAGCATATCGAAAGGACGATTTATACATAGTCAGAGCAGAAGTGAGTACGAACGCGAATTTACAAATGGAATCGCACGCAACGAGCATAGAAACGAATCAAATATGGCACAAACGTTTCTGTCACGTAAGTAACGAAATTATTAAAAAATTAATGGACACGAAGCGTGTAACTGGGTTAGAAAATACAAAAACAAATAATTATACCTGCGACGCATGTAACGTGAGTAAAGCAACAAGAGTTGCTAGTAGGAAACTAACTTTTAAGCAGACAAAGGGGACATGTGAGTTGATCCACAGTGATGTATGCGGGCCTATGCCAACTGATTCGATTGCCGGTAATAAATATTTTATAACGTTCACCGATGATTTTTCCAGATACACGAAAGTTGTGTGCATGAAATCTAAGGATGAAGCAAAGAATCGTATCAAAGAGTATATTGCCAGAGTTGAGCGCGAGAAAGGTAAAAAGGTAAAAAGATTCCGCACAGACAATGGTCTAGAATTTTGTAACAAGGAGCTAGACGCATATTTCAAGACCTTGGGAATTAAACACGAAAAATCAAATGTAGACACCCCACAAATGAACGGAGTAGCCGAAAGAATAAATCGTACGCTTCTGAATCTGACGAGAGCAATGCTCAAATCAGCTCACCTGCCGCAAAGATTCTGGGCAGAGGCTGTAACAACTGCAGCTTATATTAAGAATCGTGTCTGCCATTCTGCCATAAATGATGAAGTCCCAGTGGCCATATGGACTGATTGCACGCCGAGTGTTCGACATCTAAAAGCATATGGATGCTTAGCTTACGCTCGTTTGCCCGAGCAACGAAGAAAGAAATTAGATGATCGAGCAATAGAATGTGTATTCGTTGGATACGCGACTCAAACCAAAGGGTATCGTTTATGGTGTCCCAAAACGGACGATATAATGATCACGAAACATGTAAAATTTGCAGAAGACAAAATAGGGTATGACTGGACTCGCGAAAAGAAGGATGGGACCTGGAGATGCGCGAGATGGTCGGACGACGAGTCAGAAGCCGATAACTTAGGTGAATTTGAAGCAAGCGCGCCATGCGACGAAGAAGTCGTTCAACAAAAGAGGCGTCCAAGACAGGAACCACGAAATCAATCAGATAACGAGATAGTAGGGGCATCAAAATCCCAGTCGACACCAATATCTGGTAGACCGAAAAAGGTTGTACGAAACCCGTACGGATGTAAAGGAAAGCCAAAAGGAAAAATCCTAGATTATAATGATGATAACAGTTCAACGTTGGGAAGCGACATCGAAGCAAATTTTTTAGAGATTGTAGAACCGCAAAGCGTTAAAGAGGCATTGGCATCACCACAAGCGACCAAATGGGAAAATGCAATCAGAGAAGAATTAGACAGTTTATCGGAGAGAAAAACGTGGGAAGTCACCGAATTACCCGAAGGAAGAAAATGTATCGGTTGTAAATGGGTGTTTAAACTAAAAAGGGATGCAAACGGAGAAGTATCAAGATACAAGGCAAGATTGGTTGCGCAAGGATTTTCTCAAAAGAAAGGGATGGATTACGAGGAAACATTCTCCCCAGTGGCTAGCTTCTCAATAATAAGACTGATGTTAGCAATAACGGTAGATTTTCAGTGGCATACAAGACATTTAGATATAAAATGCGCCTATCTCTACGGACAACTGGAAGAGGAGATATACATGAAGTTACCGCCGTTGTACGAATGCGAAGAAGGAAAAGTAGCCAAATTACTTAGACCAATCTACGGGCTGAAACAGTCTGGCAGGAATTGGAACAAGGAATTAGATGAGTTCCTAATAAAGCAAGGGTTTAGGCGATTGAAATCTTCGAGTTGTATATATGTTCATGGTTTTTGGACAGTCGTAGTAATATATGTCGATGATATTTTTATTTTTTCTAGAGATCTAACCTCAATCACGGTTTTAGTCAAGAGTATCTGTCAGGCTTACGAAGCAAAGGACCTGGGTGAAATAAACTATGCCTTAGGAGTGAAAGTAGATCGTCACAAAAACGGAGGTATATACCTGTCGCAAAGGGCATACGTAGAGAATATTTTAAAGGAGTATAATATGACAGAATGCCGTGGAGCGGCGACCCCACTGGACCCAGGGATAAAAATTTCCACACAAGACAGTCCCAGAAAAGAGGCGGAGAGAAAAAGAATGTCAAGTGTGCCATATAGAAATTTAATCGGGTCATTAATGTACTTAGCCCTGCATACAAGGCCTGACCTGATATACGCTGTAACAAAATTGTCACAGTTCAACAGTGATCCAGGAGAAGCACACTGGCACCAAGCGAAACATGTGTTACGTTATTTACAAAAGACGAAGAACTACAGATTGGCATATACAGCGAACGAGGAATCTGCAGTCAAAATATATTGCGATGCAGACTGGGCAGGAGATGTCGATGATAGACATTCTTACTCAGGAATGGTCATGAAAATAGGCAATAACACTGTGCAATGGTATTCTTCCAAACAGAAATGCATAGCGACTTCGACGATGGAAGCCGAATATGTATCGTTATCTCGAGGTGTTAAGGAAGCAATCTGGGTAAGCATGCTGCTAGATGAATTACAATTATCGGAGTTTATAATTTCAGGAAGTATTGAAATCTACTCCGACAACCGAGCTGCTATAGATTATTGCAAGAACAGGGTGGAAAAGGCCAAGACCAAGCACATAGACATCGCTTATCATATTGTGAGGGAAAAGGTCGAAGAAGGATTGATAAAGATCAATTATATTGCAACAGAGGAAAATCCAGCGGATATCCTAACAAAAGGGCTAAAACCCTTAGCTCACGATCGCTGTACCAGAAATATAGGCATAGATCGCGCAAAAGTAGGGGATTGTTAGGTGTTTTCGCGATTTTGAATTTGTATACGTATGCCGCGACGATGACGTGTCACGCGGACGGTCACCTATGTCGATCGCGAGAGCGACACCTGTTTTGCCGTTTTTTTGAATGTAACCGTTTTCGTAGCCTATTGTCCTCTTGAGAGTCAAAGTGTCACCACGTGTTAACAAGATAGCGAAATCGATTGTAATCCGTTTATGTATGTAATATATGTTCTCTAATATTAGTATAAAACGGTTGCTCACTTCATTTATTTTCTTCCCTTAACAACTTTCATACTAATAAGCAAATTTCATTAATGTCTACAAATTCTGTAAGGGAATTCAAAATTTGATTAGCTGTTTTAAAAATTATGTGTTACTTCACATTAATTCTAATACTAATGAATCCGTTTCGCTATATCCAACAAATCCTTTATGCCAAGGTAAGATTTTATTGGTTACATTAAAAATTAGGCATTACGTCAAATTAACTTTGACACTAATAAGCAAATTTCATTAATACCTATAAATTCTGTAAGGGAATTAAAAATTCGATTAGCTGTTTTAAAAATTATGTGTCGCTTCACAATAAGTCTAGCACGAAAAATTCCATTTCACAATTAACAACAAATCCATTATGCCGAGGTAAAATTTTATTGGTTACATTAAAAATTATGCATTACGTCAAATTAACTTTCATACTAATAAATAAAATTTAATAAATACGTACAAATTCTGTAAGGGAATAAAAATTGTATCAGCTGTTTTAAAAATTATGTGTCACTTCACAATAATTCTAATACTAATAAATCCATTTCACAATTAAAAACAAATCCATTTTGCCAAGGTTAGATTTTATTGGTTACATTAAAAATTATGCATTAAGTCAAATTAACTTTGGTACTAATAAGCAAGTTTCATTAATACCTACAAATTCTGTAAGGGAAATAAAAATTTTATTAGACGTTTTAAAACATATGTGTCACTTCATAATAATTCTAATACTAATAAATCCATTTCACAATTAACAACAAAATCTTTATGCCAAGGTGAGATTTTATTGGTTACATTAAAAATTATGCATTACGTCAAATTAACTTTAATACTAATAAATAAAATTTAATAAGTACCTACAAATTCTGTAAGGGAATTCAAAATTTGATTAGCTGTTTTAAAAATTATGTGTTACTTCACATTAATTCTAATACTAATGAATCCGTTTCGCTATATCCAACAAATCCTTTATGCCAAGGTAAGATTTTATTGGTTACATTAAAAATTAGGCATTACGTCAAATTAACTTTCATACTAATAAACAAATTTCATTAATGCCTACAAATTCTGTAAGGGAATTAAAAATTTTATTAGCTGTTTTTAAAATTATGTGTCACTTCACAATAATTCTAATACTAATAAATCCATTTCACAATTAACAACAAATCCATTATGCCAAGGTAAGATTTTATGGGTTACATTAAAAATTATGCATTATGTCAAATTAACTTTGATACTAATAAGCAAATTTCATTAATACCTACAAATTCTGTAAGGGAATTAAAAATTTTATTAGACGTTTTAAAAATTATGAGTCACTTCACAATAATTCTAATACTAATAAATCCATTTCACAATTAACAACAAATCCTTCATGTCAATGTAAGATTTTATTGGTTACATGAAAAATTATGCATTACGTCAAATTAACTTTAATACTAATAAATAAAATTTAATAAATACCTACAAATTCTGTGAGGGAATTAAAAATTTTATTAGCTGTTTTAAAAATTATGTGTCACTTCACAATAATTCTAATAGTAATAAATCCATTTCACAATTAACAGCAAATCCATTATGTCAATCTAAGATTTTATTGGTTACATTAAAAATTATGCATTACGTCAAATTAACTTTCATACTAATAAATAAAATTTAATATATACGTACAAATTCTGTAAGGGATTTAAAATTTTATTAGCTATTTTAAAAATTATGTGTCACTTCACAATAATTCTAATACTAATAATTCCATTTCACAATTAACAACAAATCCATTATGCCAATGTAAGATTTTATTGGTTACATTAAAAATTATGCATTACGTCAAATTAACTTTGATACTAATAAGCAAATTTCATTAATACCTACAAATTCTGTAAGGGAATTAAAAATTTTATTACACGTTTTAAAGATTATGTGTCACTTCACAATAATTCTAATACTAATCAATCCATTTCACAATTAACAACAAATTCCTTATGCCAAGGTAACATTTTATTGGTTACTTTCAAAATATGCATTACGTCAAATTAACTTTCATACTAATAAGCAAATTTCATTAATGTCTACAAATTCTGTAAGGGAACATAAAATTTTATTAGCTGTTTTAAAAATTATGTGTCACTTCACAATAATTCTAATTCTAATAAATCCATTTCACAATTAACAACAAATCATTTATGCCAAGGTATGATTTTATTGGTTACATTAAAAATTAGGCATTACGTCAAATTACTTTAATACTAATAAATAAAATTTAATAAATACGTACAAATTCTGTAAGGGATTTAAAATTTTATTAGCTGTTTTAAAAATTATGTGTCACTTCACAATAATTCTAATACTAATAAATCCATTTCACAATTAACAACAAATCCATTATGCCAATCTAAGATTTTATTGGTTACATTAAAAATTAGGCATTACGTCAAATTAACTTTCATACTAATAAACAAATTTCATTAATGCCTACAAATTCTGTAAGGGAATTAAAAATTTTATTAGCTGTTTTTAAAATTATGTGTCACTTCACAATAATTCTAATACTAATAAATCCATTTCACAATTAACAACAAAATCTTTATGCCAAGGTGAGATTTTATTGGTTACATTAAAAATTATGCATTACGTCAAATTAACTTTAATACTAATAAATAAAATTTAATAAGTACCTACAAATGCTGTAAGGGAATTCAAAATTTGATTAGCTGTTTTAAAAATTATGTGTTACTTCACATTAATTCTAATACTAATGAATCCGTTTCGCTATATCCAACAAATCCTTTATGCCAAGGTAAGATTTTATTGGTTACATTAAAAATTATGCATTACGTCAAATTAACTTTCATACTAATAAATAAAATTTAATAAATACGTACAAATTCTGTAAGGGAATAAAAATTGTATCAGCTGTTTTAAAAATTATGTGTCACTTCACAATAATTCTAATACTAATAAATCCATTTCACAATTAACAACAAATCCATTTTGCCAAGGTTAGATTTTATTGGTTACATTAAAAATTATGCATTAAGTCAAATTAACTTTGATACTAAAAAGCAAGTTTCATTAATACCTACAAATTCTGTAAGGGAAAGAAAAATTTTATTAGACGTTTTAAAACATATGTGTCACTTCATAATAATTCTAATACTAATAAATCCATTTCACAATTAACAACAAAATCTTTATGCCAAGGTGAGATTTTATTGGTTACATTAAAAATTATGCATTACGTCAAATTAACTTTAATACTAATAAATAAAATTTAATAAGTACCTACAAATTCTGTAAGGGAATTCAAAATTTGATTAGCTGTTTTAAAAATTATGTGTTACTTCACATTAATTCTAATACTAATAAATCCGTTTCGCTATATCCAACAAATCCTTTATGCCAAGGTAAGATTTTATTGGTTACATTAAAAATTAGGCATTACGTCAAATTAACTTTCATACTAATAAACAAATTTCATTAATGCCTACAAATTCTGTAAGGGAATTAAAAATTTTATTAGCTGTTTTTAAAATTATTTGTCACTTCACAATAATTCTAATACTAATGAATCCATTTCACAATTAACAACCAATCATTTATGCCAAGGTATGATTTTATTGGTTACATTAAAAATTATGACATTGCGTCAAATTAACTTTGATACTCATAATTAAAATTTAATAAATACATACAAATTCTGTAAGGGAATTTAAAATTTTATTAGACGTTTTCAAAATTATCAGTCACTTCACAATAATTCTAATACTAATAAATCCATTTCACAATTAACAACAAAATCTTTATGCCAATGTAAGATTTTATTGGTTACTTTCAAAATTATGCATTACGTCAAATTAACTTTGATACTAATAAGCAAATTTCATTAATGTCTACAAATTCTGTAAGGGAACATAAAATTTTATTAGCTGTTTTAAAAATTATGTGTCACTTGACAATAATTCTAATACTAATGAATCCGTTTCGCTATATCCAACAAATCCTTTATGCCAAGGTAAGATTTTATTGGTTACATTAAAAATTAGGCATTACGTCAAATTAACTTTCATACTAATAAGCAAATTTCATTAATACCTACAAATTCTGTAAGGGAATTAAAAATTTTATTAGACGTTTTAAAAATTATGAGTCACTTCACAATAATTCTAATACTAATAAATCCATTTCACAATTAACAACAAATCCTTTATGTCAATGTAAGATTTTATTGGTTACATTAAAAATTATGCATTACGTCAAATTAACTGTAATACTAATAAATAAAATGTAATAAATACCTACAAATTCTGTGAGGGAATTAAAAATTTTATTAGCTGTTTTAAAAATTATGTGTCACTTCACAATAATTCTAATAGTAATAAATCCATTTCACAATTAACAGCAAATCCATTATGTCAATCTAAGATTTTATTGGTTACATTAAAAATTATGCATTACGTCAAATTAACTTTCATACTAATAAATAAAATTTAATAAATACGTACAAATTCTGTAAGGGATTTAAAATTTTATTAGCTTTTTTAAAAATTATGTGTCACTTCACAATAATTCTAATACTAATAATTCCATTTCACAATTAACAACAAATCCATTATGCCAATGTAAGATTTTATTGGTTACATTAAAAATTATGCATTACGTCAAATTAACTTTGATACTAATAAGCAAATTTCATTAATACCTACAAATTCTGTAAGGGAATTAAAAATTTTATTACACGTTTTAAAGATTATGTGTCACTTCACAATAATTCTAATACTAATCAATCCATTTCACAATTAACAACAAATCCTTTATGCCAAGGTATGATTTTAGTGGTTACATTAAAAATTATGCATTAAGTCAAATTAACTTTAATACTAATAAATAAAATTTACTAAATACCTACAAATTCTGTCAGGGAATTTAAAATTTGATTAGCTGTTTTAAAATTTATGTGTCACTTCACATTAATTCTAAAACTAATGAATCTGTTTCACTATATCCAACAAATCCTTTATTTCAAGGTAAGATTTTATTGGTTACATTAAAAATTATGACATTGCGTCAAATTAACTTTGATACTAATAAATAAAATTTAATAAATACCTACAAATTCTGTAAGGGAATTAAAAATTTTATTAGACGTATTAAAACATATGTGTCACTTCATAATAATTCTAATACTAATCAATCCATTTCACAATTAACAACAAAATCTTTATGCCAAGGTGAGATTTTATTGGTTACATTAAAAATTATGCATTACGTCAAATTAACTTTAATACTAATAAATAAAATTTAATAAGTACCTACAAATTCTGTAAGGGAATTCAAAATTTGATTAGCTGTTTTAAAAATTATGTGTTACTTCACATTAATTCTAATACTAATGAATCCGTTTCGCTATATCCAACAAATCCTTTATACCAAGGTAAGATTTTATTGGTTACATTAAAAATTAGGCATTACGTCAAATTAACTTTCATACTAATAAACAAATTTCATTAATGCCTACAAATTCTGTAAGGGAATTAAAAATTTTATTAGCTGTTTTTAAAATTATGTGTCACTTCACAATAATTCTAATACTAATAAATCCATTTCACAATTAACAACAAATCCTTTATGCCAAGGTATGATTTTAGTGGTTACATTAAAAATTATGCATTAAGTCAAATTAACTTTGATACTAATAAGCAAATTTCATTAATACCTACAAATTCTGTACGGGAATTAAAAATTTTATTACACGTTTTAAAGATTATGTGTCACTTCACAATAATTCTAATACTAATCAATCCATTTCACAATTAACAACAAATGCTTTAGGCCAAGGTAACATTTTATTGGTTACTTTCAAAATATGCATTACGTCAAATTAACTTTAATACTAATAAATAAAATTTAATAAATACCTACAAATTCTGTGAGGGAATTAAAAATTTGATTAGCTGTTTTAAAATTTATGTGTCACTTCACATTAATTCTAATACTAATGAATCTGTTTCACTATATCCAACAAATCCTTTATTTCAAGGTAAGATTTTATTGGTTACATTAAAAATTATGCATTACGTCAAATTAAGTTTGATACTAATAAGCAAATTTCATTAATGTCTACAAATTCTGTAAGGGATTTAAAATTTTATTAGCTATTTTAAAAATTATGTGTCACTTCACAATAATTCTAAGACTAATAAATCCATTTCACAATTAACAACAAAATCTTTATGCCAAGGTGAGATTTTATTGGTTACATTAAAAATTATGCATTACGTCAAATTAACTTTAATACTAATAAATAAAATTTAATATGTACCTACAAATTCTGTAAGGGAATTCAAAATTTGATTAGCTGTTTTAAAAATTATGTGTCGCTTCACAATAAGTCTAGCATGAAAAATTCCATTTCACAATTAACAACAAATCCATTATGACGAGGTAAAATTTTATTGGTTACATTAAAAATTATGTATTAAGTCAAATTAACTTTGACACTAATAAATAAAATTTAAAAATACGTACAAATTCTGTAAGGGATTTGAAATTTTATTAGCTGTTTTTTAAATTATGTGTCACTTCACAATAATTCTAAGACTAATAAATCCATTTCACAATTAACAACAAAATCTTTATGCCAAGGTGAGATTTTATTGGTTACATTAAAAATTATGCATTACGTCAAATTAACTTTAATACTAATAAATAAAATTTAATATGTACCTACAAATTCTGTAAGGGAATTCAAAATTTGATTAGCTGTTTTAAAAATTATGTGTCGCTTCACAATAATTCTAATACTAATAAATCCATTTCACAATTAACAACAAAATCTTTATGCCAATGTAAGATTTTATTGGTTACTTTCAAAATTATGCATTAAGTCAAATTAACTTTGATACTAATAAGCAAATTTCATTAATGTCTACAAATTCTGTAAGGGATTTAAAATTTTATTAGCTATTTTAAAAATTATGTGTCACTTCACAATAATTCTAAGACTAATAAATCCATTTCACAATTAACAACAAAATCTTTATGCCAAGGTGAGATTTTATTGGTTACATTAAAAATTATGCATTACGTCAAATTAACTTTAATACTAATAAATAAAATTTAATATGTACCTACAAATTCTGTAAGGGAATTCAAAATTTGATTAGCTGTTTTAAAAATTATGTGTCGCTTCACAATAAGTCTAGCATGAAAAATTCCATTTCACAATTAACAACAAATCCATTATGACGAGGTAAAATTTTATTGGTTACATT
The DNA here is from genome assembly GCA_947623535.1 of Coelioxys conoideus. Taxonomy (NCBI): domain Eukaryota; kingdom Metazoa; phylum Arthropoda; class Insecta; order Hymenoptera; family Megachilidae; genus Coelioxys; species Coelioxys conoideus. The sequence continues at coordinate 1,799,968 of CANQJN010000040.1, forward strand.
AAAAATTATGTATTAAGTCAAATTAACTTTGACACTAATAAATAAAATTTAAAAATACGTACAAATTCTGTAAGGGATTTGAAATTTTATTAGCTGTTTTTTAAATTATGTGTCACTTCACAATAATTCTAATACTAATAAATCCATTTGACAATTAACAACAAATCCATTATGCCAAGGTAAGATTTTATTGGTTACATTAAAAATTATGCATTACGTCAAATTAACTTTGATACTAATAAATAAAATTTAAAAATACCTACAAATTCTGTAAGGGAATTGAAAATTTGATTAGCTGTTTTAAAAATTATCTGTTACTACACATTAATTCTAATACTAATAAATCCCTTTGACAATTAACAACAAATCCTTTATGCCAAGGTATGATTTTATTGGTTACATTAAAAATTAGGTATTACGTCAAATTACTTTAATACTAATAAATAAAATTTAATAAATACGTACAAATTCTGTAAGGGATTTAAAATTTTATTAGCTGTTTTAAAAACTATGTGTCACTTCACAATAATTCTAATAGTAATAAATCCATTTCACAATTAACAACAAATCCATTATGTCAATCTAAGATTTTATTGGTTACATTAAAAATTATGCATTACGTCAAATTCACTTTCATACTAATGAATAAAATTTAATAAATACGTACAAATTCTGTAAGGGAATAAAAATTGTATTAGCTGTTTTAAAACTTATTTGTCACTTCACAATAATTCTAATACTAATGAATCCGTTTCACAATTAACAACCAATCATTTATGCCAAGGTATGATTTTATTGGTTACATTAAAAATTATGACATTGCGTCAAATTAACTTTGATACTCATAATTAAAATTTAATAAATACCTACAAATTCTGTACGGGAATTTAAAATTTTATTAGACGTTTTCAAAATTATCAGTCACTTCACAATAATTCTAATACTAATAAATCCATTTCACAATTAACAACAAAATCTTTATGCCAATGTAAGATTTTATTGGTTACTTTCAAAATTATGCATTACGTCAAATTAACTTTGATACTAATAAGCAAATTTCATTAATGTCTACAAATTCTGTAAGGGAACATAAAATTTTATTAGCTGTTTTAAAAATTATGTGTCACTTCACAATAATTCTAATACTAATAAATCCATTTCACAATTAACAACAAAATCTTTATGCCAATGTAAGATTTTATTGGTTACTTTCAAAATTATGCATTAAGTCAAATTAACTTTGATACTAATAAGCAAATTTCATTAATGTCTACAAATTCTGTAAGGGATTTAAAATTTTATTAGCTATTTTAAAAATTATGTGTCACTTCACAATAATTCTAATACTAATAAATCCATTTCACAATTAACAACAAAATCTTTATGCCAATGTAAGATTTTATTGGTTACTTTCAAAATTATGCATTACATCAAATTAACTTTCATACTAATAAATAAAATTTAATAAATACGTACAAATTCTGTAAGGGAATTGAAAATTTGATTAGCTGTTTTAAAAATTATCTGTTACTACACATTAATTCTAATACTAATAAATCCCTTTGACAATTAACAACAAATCCTTTATGCCAAGGTATGATTTTATTGGTTACATTAAAAATTATGCATTACGTCAAATTAACTTTGATACTAATAAGCAAATTTCATTAATGTCTACAAATTCTGTAAGGGAACATAAAATTTTATTAGCTGTTTTAAAAATTATGTGTCACTTCACAATAATTCTAATTCTAATAAATCCATTTCACAATTAACAACAAATCATTTATGCCAAGGTATGATTTTATTGGTTACATTAAAAATTAGGTATTACGTCAAATTACTTTAATACTAATAAATAAAATTTAATAAATACGTACAAATTCTGTAAGGGATTTAAAATTTTATTAGCTGTTTTAAAAACTATGTGTCACTTCACAATAATTCTAATACTAATAAATCCATTTCACAATTAACAACAAATCCTTTATGCCAATGTCAGATTTTATTGGTTACATTAAAAATTATGCATTACGTCAAATTAACTTTGATACTAATAAGCAAGTTTCATTAATACCTACAAATTCTGTAAGGGATTTAAAATTGTATTAGCTGTTTTAAAAATTATTTGTCACTTCACAATAATTCTAATACTAATGAATCCGTTTCACAATTAACAACCAATCATTTATGCCAAGGTATGATTTTATTGGTTACATTAAAAATTATGACATTGCGTCAAATTAACTTTGATACTCATAATTAAAATTTAATAAATACCTACAAATTCTGTACTGGAATTTAAAATTTTATTAGACGTTTTCAAAATTATCAGTCACTTCACAATAATTCTAATACTAATAAATCCATTTCACAATTAACAACAAAATCTTTATGCGAATGTAAGATTTTATTGGTTACTTTCAAAATTATGCATTACGTCAAATTAACTTTGATACTCATAATTAAAATTTAATAAATACCTACAAATTCTGTATGGGAATTTAAAATTTTATTAGACGTTTTCAAAATTATCAGTCACTTCACAATAATTCTAATACTAATAAATCCATTTCACAATTAACAACAAAATCTTTATGCCAATGTAAGATTTTATTGGTTACTTTCAAAATTATGCATTACGTCAAATTAACTTTGATACTCATAATTAAAATTTAATAAATACCTACAAATTCTGTACGGGAATTTAAAATTTTATTAGACGTTTTCAAAATTATCAGTCACTTCACAATAATTCTAATACTAATAAATCCATTTCACAATTAACAACAAAATCTTTATGCCAATGTAAGATTTTATTGGTTACTTTCAAAATTATGCATTACATCAAATTAACTTTGATACTAATAAGCAAATTTCATTAATGTCTACAAATTCTGTAAGGGAACATAAAATTTTATTAGCTGTTTTAAAAATTATGTGTCACTTCACAATAATTCTAATTCTAATAAATCCATTTCACAATTAACAACAAATCATTTATGCCAAGGTATGATTTTATTGGTTACATTAAAAATTAGGCATTACGTCAAATTACTTTAATACTAATAAATAAAATTTAATAAATACGTACAAATTCTGTAAGGGATTTAAAATTTTATTAATTGTTTTAAAAATTGTGTGTCACTTCACATTAATTCTAATACTAATGAATCCGTTTCACTATAACCAACAAATCCTTTATGCCAATGTAAGATTTTATTGGTTACATTAAAAATTATGCATTACGTCAAATTAACTTTCATACTAATAAATAAAATTTAATAAATACGTAGAAATTCTGTAAGGGAATAAAAATTGTATTAGCTGTCTTAAAAATTATTTGTCACTTCACAATAATTCTAATACTAATAAATCCATTTCACAATTAACAACAAAATCTTTATGCCAATGTAAGATTTTATTGGTTACTTTCAAAATTATGCATTAAGTCAAATTAACTTTGATACTAATAAGCAAATTTCATTAATGTCTACAAATTCTGTAAGGGATTTAAAATTTTATTAGCTATTTTAAAAATTATGTGTCAGTTCACAATAATTCTAATACTAATAAATCCATTTCACAATTAACAACAAGTCCATTATGCCAAGGTAAGATTTTATGGGTTACATTAAAAATTATGCATTACGTCAAATTAACTTTGATACTAATAAGCAAATTTCATTAATACCTACAAATTCTGTAAGGGAATTAAAAATTCGATTAGCTGTTTTAAAAATTATGTGTCGCTTCACAATAAGTCTAGCACGAAAAATTCCATTTCACAATTAACAACAAATCCATTATGACGAGGTAAAATTTTATTGGTTACATTAAAAATTATGTATTAAGTCAAATTAACTTTGACACTAATAAATAAAATTTAAAAATACGTACAAATTCTGTAAGGGATTTGAAATTTTATTAGCTGTTTTTTAAATTATGTGTCACTTCACAATAATTCTAATACTAATAAATCCATTTCACAATTAACAACAAATCCATTATGCCAAGGTAAGATTTTATTGGTTACATTAAAAATTATGCATTACGTCAAATTAACTTTGATACTAATAAATAAAATTTAAAAATACCTACAAATTCTGTAAGGGAATTGAAAATTTGATTAGCTGTTTTAAAAATTATCTGTTACTACACATTAATTCTAATACTAATAAATCCCTTTGACAATTAACAACAAATCCTTTATGCCAAGGTATGATTTTATTGGTTACATTAAAAATTATGCATTACGTCAAATTAACTTTGATACTAATAAGCAAATTTCATTAATGTCTACAAATTCTGTAAGGGAACATAAAATTTTATTAGCTGTTTTAAAAATTATGTGTCACTTCACAATAATTCTAATTCTAATAAATCCATTTCACAATTAACAACAAATCATTTATGCCAAGGTATGATTTTATTGGTTACATTAAAAATTAGGCATTACGTCAAATTACTTTAATACTAATAAATAAAATTTAATAAGTACCTACAAATTCTGTAAGGGAATTCAAAATTTGATTAGCTGTTTTAAAAATTATGTGTTACTTCACATTAATTCTAATACTAATAAATCCGTTTCGCTATATCCAACAAATCCTTTATGCCAAGGTAAGATTTTATTGGTTACATTAAAAATTAGGCATTACGTCAAATTAACTTTCATACTAATAAGCAAATTTCATTAATGTCTACAAATTCTGTAAGGGAACATAAAATTTTATTAGCTGTTTTAAAAATTATGTGTCACTTCACAATAATTCTAATTGTAATAAATCCATTTCACAATTAACAACAAATCCATTATGCCAAGGTATGATTTTATTGGTTACATTAAAAATTAGGCATTACGTCAAATTACTTTAATACTAATAAATAAAATTTAATAAATACGTACAAATTCTGTAAGGGATTTAAAATTTTATTAGCTGTTTTAAAAATTATGTGTCACTTCACAATAATTCTAATACTAATAAATCCATTTCACAATTAACAACAAATCCATTATGCCAAGGTATGATGTTATTGGTTACATTAAAAATTATGACATTGCGTCAAATTAACTTTGATACTCATAATTAAAATTTAATAAATACCTACAAATTCTGTAAGGGAATTTAAAATTTTATTAGACGTTTTCAAAATTATCAGTCACTTCACAATAATTCTAATACTAATAAATCCATTTCACAATTAACAACAAAATCTTTATGCCAATGTAAGATTTTATTGGTTACTTTCAAAATTATGCATTACGTCAAATTAACTTTGATACTAATAAGCAAATTTCATTAATGTCTACAAATTCTGTAAGGGAACATAAAATTTTATTAGCTGTTTTAAAAATTATGTGTCACTTCACAATAATTCTAATACTAATAAATCCATTTCACAATTAACAACAAAATCTTTATGCCAATGTAAGATGTTATTGGTTACTTTCAAAATTATGCATTAAGTCAAATTAACTTTGATACTAATAAGCAAATTTCATTAATGTCTACAAATTCTGTAAGGGATTTAAAATTTTATTAGCTATTTTAAAAATTATGTGTCACTTCACAATAATTCTAATACTAATAAATCCATTTCACAATTAACAACAAGTCCATTATGCCAAGGTAAGATTTTATGGGTTACATTAAAAATTATGCATTACGTCAAATTAACTTTGATACTAATAAGCAAATTTCATTAATACCTACAAATTCTGTAAGGGAATTAAAAATTCGATTAGCTGTTTTAAAAATTATGTGTCGCTTCACAATAAGTCTAGCACGAAAAATTCCATTTCACAATTAACAACAAATCCATTATGACGAGGTAAAATTTTATTGGTTACATTAAAAATTATGTATTAAGTCAAATTAACTTTGACACTAATAAATAAAATTTAAAAATACGTACAAATTCTGTAAGGGATTTGAAATTTTATTAGCTGTTTTTTAAATTATGTGTCACTTCACAATAATTCTAATACTAATAAATCCATTTCACAATTAACAACAAGTCCATTATGCCAAGGTAAGATTTTATGGGTTACATTAAAAATTATGCATTACGTCAAATTAACTTTGATACTAATAAGCAAATTTCATTAATACCTACAAATTCTGTAAGGGAATTAAAAATTCGATTAGCTGTTTTAAAAATTATGTGTCGCTTCACAATAAGTCTAGCACGAAAAATTCCATTTCACAATTAACAACAAATCCATTATGCCAAGGTAAGATTTTATTGGTTACATTAAAAATTATGCATTAAGTCAAATTAACTTTGATACTAATAAGCAAATTTCATTAATGCCTACAAATTCTGTAAGGGAATTCAAAATTTTATTAGCTGTTTTAAAAACTATGTGTCACTTCACAATAATTCTAATACTAATAAATCCATTTCACAATTAACAACAAATCCATTTTGCCAAGGTTAGATTTTATTGGTTACATTAAAAATTATGCATTAAGTCAAATTAACTTTGATACTAATAAGCAAGTTTCATTAATACCTACAAATTCTGTAAGGGAATTAAAAATTTTATTAGACGTTTTAAAAATTATGTGTCACTTCACAATAATTCTAATACTAATACATCCATTTCACAATTAACAACAAATCCATCATACCAAGGTAATATTTTATTGGTTACATTAAAAATTATGCATTACGTCAAATTAACTTTAATACTAATAAATAAAATTTAATAAATACCTACAAATTCTGTCAGGGAATTTAAAATTTGATTAGCTGTTTTTAAAATTATGTGTTACTACACATTAATTCTAATACTAATAAATCCATTTCACAATTAACAACAAATCCTTTATGCCAAGGTATGATCTTATTGGTTACATTAAAAATTAGGCACTACGTCAAATTAACTTTCATACTAATAAGCAAATTTCATTAATACCTACAAATTCTGTAAGGGAATTAAAAATTTGATTAGCTGTTTTAAAAATTATGTGTCACTTCACAATAAGTCTAGTACGAAAAATTCCATTTCACAATTAACAACAAACCCATTATGCCGAGGTAAAATTTTATTCGTTACATTAAAAATTATGCATTCAGTCAAATTAACGTTGATACTAATAAATAAAATTTAATAAATACGTACAAATTCTGTAAGGGATTTAAAACTTCATTAGTTGTTTTAAAAATTATGTGTCACTTCACAATAATTCTAATACTAATAAATCCATTTCACAATTAACAACAAGTCCATTATGCCAAGGTGAGATTTTATTGGTTACATTAAAAATTATGCATTACGTCAAATTAACTTTAATACTAATAAATAAAATTTAATAAGTACCTACAAATGCTGTAAGGGAATTCAAAATTTGATTAGCTGTTTTAAAAATTATGTGTTACTTCACATTAATTCTAATACTAATGAATCCGTTTCGCTATATCCAACAAATCCTTTATGCCAAGGTGAGATTTTATTGGTTACATTAAAAATTATGCATTACGTCAAATTAACTTTGATACTAATAAATAAAATTTAATAAATACGTACAAATTCTGTAAGGGATTTAAAATTTTATAAGCTATTTTAAAAATAATGTGTCACTTCACAATAATTCTAATACTAATAAATCCATTTCACAATTAACAACAAATCCATTATGCCAAGGTATGATTTTATTGGTTACATTAAAAATTATGACATTGCGTCAAATTAACTTTGATACTCATAATTAAAATTTAATAAATACCTACAAATTCTGTAAGGGAATTTAAAATTTTATTAGACGTTTTCAAAATTATCAGTCACTTCACAATAATTCTAATACTAATAAATCCATTTCACAATTAACAACAAAATCTTTATGCCAATGTAAGATTTTATTGGTTACTTTCAAAATTATGCATTACGTCAAATTAACTTTGATACTAATAAGCAAATTTCATTAATGTCTACAAATTCTGTAAGGGAACATAAAATTTTATTAGCTGTTTTAAAAATTATGTGTCACTTCACAATAATTCTAATACTAATAAATCCATTTCACAATTAACAACAAAATCTTTATGCCAATGTAAGATGTTATTGGTTACTTTCAAAATTATGCATTAAGTCAAATTAACTTTGATACTAATAAGCAAATTTCATTAATGTCTACAAATTCTGTAAGGGATTTAAAATTTTATTAGCTATTTTAAAAATTATGTGTCACTTCACAATAATTCTAATACTAATAAATCCATTTCACAATTAACAACAAGTCCATTATGCCAAGGTAAGATTTTATGGGTTACATTAAAAATTATGCATTACGTCAAATTAACTTTGATACTAATAAGCAAATTTCATTAATACCTACAAATTCTGTAAGGGAATTAAAAATTCGATTAGCTGTTTTAAAAATTATGTGTCGCTTCACAATAAGTCTAGCACGAAAAATTCCATTTCACAATTAACAACAAATCCATTATGACGAGGTAAAATTTTATTGGTTACATTAAAAATTATGTATTAAGTCAAATTAACTTTGACACTAATAAATAAAATTTAAAAATACGTACAAATTCTGTAAGGGATTTGAAATTTTATTAGCTGTTTTTTAAATTATGTGTCACTTCACAATAATTCTAATACTAATAAATCCATTTCACAATTAACAACAAATCCATTATGCCAAGGTAAGATTTTATTGGTTACATTAAAAATTATGCATTAAGTCAAATTAACTTTGATACTAATAAGCAAATTTCATTAATGCCTACAAATTCTGTAAGGGAATTCAAAATTTTATTAGCTGTTTTAAAAACTATGTGTCACTTCACAATAATTCTAATACTAATAAATCCATTTCACAATTAACAACAAATCCATTTTGCCAAGGTTAGATTTTATTGGTTACATTAAAAATTATGCATTAAGTCAAATTAACTTTGATACTAATAAGCAAGTTTCATTAATACCTACAAATTCTGTAAGGGAATTAAAAATTTTATTAGACGTTTTAAAAATTATGTGTCACTTCACAATAATTCTAATACTAATACATCCATTTCACAATTAACAACAAATCCATCATACCAAGGTAATATTTTATTGGTTACATTAAAAATTATGCATTACGTCAAATTAACTTTAATACTAATAAATAAAATTTAATAAATACCTACAAATTCTGTCAGGGAATTTAAAATTTGATTAGCTGTTTTTAAAATTATGTGTTACTACACATTAATTCTAATACTAATAAATCCATTTCACAATTAACAACAAATCCTTTATGCCAAGGTATGATCTTATTGGTTACATTAAAAATTAGGCACTACGTCAAATTAACTTTCATACTAATAAGCAAATTTCATTAATACCTACAAATTCTGTAAGGGAATTAAAAATTTGATTAGCTGTTTTAAAAATTATGTGTCACTTCACAATAAGTCTAGTACGAAAAATTCCATTTCACAATTAACAACAAACCCATTATGCCGAGGTAAAATTTTATTCGTTACATTAAAAATTATGCATTCAGTCAAATTAACGTTGATACTAATAAATAAAATTTAATAAATACGTACAAATTCTGTAAGGGATTTAAAACTTCATTAGTTGTTTTAAAAATTATGTGTCACTTCACAATAATTCTAATACTAATAAATCCATTTCACAATTAACAACAAGTCCATTATGCCAAGGTGAGATTTTATTGGTTACATTAAAAATTATGCATTACGTCAAATTAACTTTAATACTAATAAATAAAATTTAATAAGTACCTACAAATGCTGTAAGGGAATTCAAAATTTGATTAGCTGTTTTAAAAATTATGTGTTACTTCACATTAATTCTAATACTAATAAATCCGTTTCGCTATATCCAACAAATCCTTTATGCCAAGGTAAGATTTTATTGGTTACATTAAAAATTAGGCATTACGTCAAATTAACTTTCATACTAATAAGCAAATTTCATTAATGTCTACAAATTCTGTAAGGGAACATAAAATTTTATTAGCTGTTTTAAAAATTATGTGTCACTTCACAATAATTCTAATTGTAATAAATCCATTTCACAATTAACAACAAATCCATTATGCCAAGGTATGATTTTATTGGTTACATTAAAAATTAGGCATTACGTCAAATTACTTTAATACTAATAAATAAAATTTAATAAATACGTACAAATTCTGTAAGGGATTTAAAATTTTATTAGCTGTTTCAAAAATTATGTGTCACTTCACAATAATTCTAATAATAATAAATCCATTTCACAATTAACAACAAATCCATTATGCCAATCTAAGATTTTATTGGTTACATTAAAAATTATGCATTACGTCAAATTAACTTTCATACTAATAAATAAGATTTAATAAATACGTACAAATTCTGTAAGGGAATAAAAATTGTATTAGCTGTTTTTTAAATTATGTGTCACTTCACAATAATTCTAATACTAATAAATCCATTTCACAATTAACAACAAATCCATTATGCCAAGGTAAGATTTTATGGGTTACATTAAAAATTATGCATTATGTCAAATTAACTTTGATACTAATAAGCAAATTTCATTAATACCTACAAATTCTGTAAGGGAATTAAAAATTTTATTAGACGTTTTAAAAATTATGAGTCACTTCACAATAATTCTAATACTAATAAATCCATTTCACAATTAACAACAAATCCTTCATGTCAATGTAAGATTTTATTGGTTACATGAAAAATTATGCATTACGTCAAATTAACTTTAATACTAATAAATAAAATTTAATAAATACCTACAAATTCTGTGAGGGAATTAAAAATTTTATTAGCTGTTTTAAAAATTATGTGTCACTTCACAATAATTCTAATAGTAATAAATCCATTTCACAATTAACAGCAAATCCATTATGTCAATCTAAGATTTTATTGGTTACATTAAAAATTATGCATTACGTCAAATTAACTTTCATACTAATAAATAAAATTTAATAAATACGTACAAATTCTGTAAGGGATTTAAAATTTTATTAGCTATTTTAAAAATTATGTGTCACTTCACAATAATTCTAATACTAATAATTCCATTTCACAATTAACAACAAATCCATTATGCCAATGTAAGATTTTATTGGTTACATTAAAAATTATGCATTACGTCAAATTAACTTTGATACTAATAAGCAAATTTCATTAATACCTACAAATTCTGTAAGGGAATTAAAAATTTTATTACACGTTTTAAAGATTATGTGTCACTTCACAATAATTCTAATACTAATCAATCCATTTCACAATTAACAACAAATTCTTTATGCCAAGGTAACATTTTATTGATTACTTTCAAAATATGCATTACGTCAAATTAACTTTCATACTAATAAGCAAATTTCATTAATGTCTACAAATTCTGTAAGGGAACATAAAATTTTATTAGCTGTTTTAAAAATTATGTGTCACTTCACAATAATTCTAATTCTAATAAATCCATTTCACAATTAACAACAAATCATTTATGCCAAGGTATGATTTTATTGGTTACATTAAAAATTAGGCATTACGTCAAATTACTTTAATACTAATAAATAAAATTTAATAAATACGTACAAATTCTGTAAGGGATTTAAAATTTTATTAGCTGTTTTAAAAATTATGTGTCACTTCACAATAATTCTAATACTAATAAATCCATTTCACAATTAACAACAAATCCATTATGCCAATCTAAGATTTTATTGGTTACATTAAAAATTAGGCATTACGTCAAATTAACTTTCATACTAATAAACAAATTTCATTAATGCCTACAAATTCTGTAAGGGAATTAAAAATTTTATTAGCTGTTTTTAAAATTATGTGTCACTTCACAATAATTCTAATACTAATAAATCCATTTCACAATTAACAACAAAATCTTTATGCCAAGGTGAGATTTTATTGGTTACATTAAAAATTATGCATTACGTCAAATTAACTTTGATACTAATAAATAAAATTTAATAAATACGTACAAATTCTGTAAGGGATTTAAAATTTTATAAGCTATTTTAAAAATAATGTGTCACTTCACAATAATTCTAATACTAATAAATCCATTTCACAATTAACAACAAATCCATTATGCCAAGGTAAGATTTTATGGGTTACATTAAAAATTATGCATTATGTCAAATTAACTTTGATACTAATAAGCAAATTTCATTAATACCTACAAATTCTGTAAGGGAATTAAAAATTTTATTAGACGTTTTAAAAATTATGAGTCACTTCACAATAATTCTAATACTAATAAATCCATTTCACAATTAACAACAAATCCTTCATGTCAATGTAAGATTTTATTGGTTACATGAAAAATTATGCATTACGTCAAATTAACTTTAATACTAATAAATAAAATTTAATAAATACCTACAAATTCTGTGAGGGAATTAAAAATTTTATTAGCTGTTTTAAAAATTATGTGTCACTTCACAATAATTCTAATAGTAAGAAATCCATTTCACAATTAACAGCAAATCCATTATGTCAATCTAAGATTTTATTGGTTACATTAAAAATTATGCATTACGTCAAATTAACTTTCATACTAATAAATAAAATTTAATATATACGTACAAATTCTGTAAGGGATTTAAAATTTTATTAGCTGTTTTAAAAATTATGTGTCACTTCACAATAATTCTAATACTAATAAATCCATTTCACAATTAACAACAAATCCATTATGCCAATCTAAGATTTTATTGGTTACATTAAAAATTATGCATTACGTCAAATTAACTTTCATACTAATAAATAAGATTTAATAAATACGTACAAATTCTGTAAGGGAATAAAAATTGTATTAGCTGTTTTTTAAATTATGTGTCACTTCACAATAATTCTAATACTAATAAATCCATTTCACAATTAACAACAAATCCATTATGCCAAGGTAAGATTTTATTGGTTACATTAAAAATTATGCATTACGTCAAATTAACTTTAATACTAATAAATAAAATTTAATAAGTACCTACAAATTCTGTAAGGGAATTCAAAATTTGATTAGCTGTTTTAAAAATTATGTGTTACTTCACATTAATTCTAATAGTAATGAATCCGTTTCGCTATATCCAACAAATCCTTTATGCCAAGGTAAGATTTTATTGGTTACATTAAAAATTAGGCATTACGCCAAATTAACTTTGATACTAATAAGCAAATTTCATTAATACCTACAAAATTCTGTAAGGGAATGAAAAATTCGATTAGCTGTTTTAAAAATTATGTGTCGCTTCACAATAAGTCTAGCACGAAAAATTCCATTTCACAATTAACAACAAATCCATTATGCCGAGGTAAAATTTTATTGGTTACATTAAAAATTATGCATTACGTCAAATTAACTTTCATACTAATAAATAAAATTTAATAAATACGTACAAATTCTGTAAGGGAATAAAAATTGTATCAGCTGTTTTAAAAATTATGTGTCACTTCACAATAATTCTAATACTAATAAATCCATTTCACAATTAACAACAAATCCATTATGCCAATCTAAGATTTTATTGGTTACATTAAAAATTAGGCATTACGTCAAATTAACTTTCATACTAATAAACAAATTTCATTAATGCCTACAAATTCTGTAAGGGAATTAAAAATTTTATTAGCTGTTTTTAAAATTATGTGTCACTTCACAATAATTCTAATACTAATAAATCCATTTCACAATTAACAACAAAATCTTTATGCCAAGGTGAGATTTTATTGGTTACATTAAAAATTATGCATTACGTCAAATTAACTTTGATACTAATAAATAAAATTTAATAAATACGTACAAATTCTGTAAGGGATTTAAAATTTTATAAGCTATTTTAAAAATAATGTGTCACTTCACAATAATTCTAATACTAATAAATCCATTTCACAATTAACAACAAATCCATTATGCCAAGGTATGATTTTATTGGTTACATTAAAAATTATGACATTGCGTCAAATTAACTTTGATACTCATAATTAAAATTTAATAAATACCTACAAATTCTGTAAGGGAATTTAAAATTTTATTAGACGTTTTCAAAATTATCAGTCACTTCACAATAATTCTAATACTAATAAATCCATTTCACAATTAACAACAAAATCTTTATGCCAATGTAAGATTTTATTGGTTACTTTCAAAATTATGCATTACGTCAAATTAACTTTGATACTAATAAGCAAATTTCATTAATGTCTACAAATTCTGTAAGGGAACATAAAATTTTATTAGCTGTTTTAAAAATTATGTGTCACTTCACAATAATTCTAATACTAATAAATCCATTTCACAATTAACAACAAAATCTTTATGCCAATGTAAGATGTTATTGGTTACTTTCAAAATTATGCATTAAGTCAAATTAACTTTGATACTAATAAGCAAATTTCATTAATGTCTACAAATTCTGTAAGGGATTTAAAATTTTATTAGCTATTTTAAAAATTATGTGTCACTTCACAATAATTCTAATACTAATAAATCCATTTCACAATTAACAACAAGTCCATTATGCCAAGGTAAGATTTTATGGGTTACATTAAAAATTATGCATTACGTCAAATTAACTTTGATACTAATAAGCAAATTTCATTAATACCTACAAATTCTGTAAGGGAATTAAAAATTTTATTAGACGTTTTAAAAATTATGAGTCACTTCACAATAATTCTAATACTAATAAATCCATTTCACAATTAACAACAAATCCTTCATGTCAATGTAAGATTTTATTGGTTACATGAAAAATTATGCATTACGTCAAATTAACTTTAATACTAATAAATAAAATTTAATAAATACCTACAAATTCTGTGAGGGAATTAAAAATTTTATTAGCTGTTTTAAAAATTATGTGTCACTTCACAATAATTCTAATAGTAATAAATCCATTTCACAATTAACAGCAAATCCATTATGTCAATCTAAGATTTTATTGGTTACATTAAAAATTATGCATTACGTCAAATTAACTTTCATACTAATAAATAAAATTTAAAAAATACGTACAAATTCTGTAAGGGATTTAAAATTTTATTAGCTATTTTAAAAATTATGTGTCACTTCACAATAATTCTAATACTAATAAATCCATTTCACAATTAACAACAAATCCATTATGCCAATGTAAGATTTTATTGGTTACATTAAAAATTATGCATTACGTCAAATTAACTTTGATACTAATAAGCAAATTTCATTAATACCTACAAATTCTGTAAGGGAATTAAAAATTTTATTACACGTTTTAAAGATTATGTGTCACTTCACAATAATTCTAATACTAATCAATCCATTTCACAATTAACAACAAATTCTTTATGCCAAGGTAACATTTTATTGATTACTTTCAAAATATGCATTACGTCAAATTAACTTTCATACTAATAAGCAAATTTCATTAATGTCTACAAATTCTGTAAGGGAACATAAAATTTTATTAGCTGTTTTAAAAATTATGTGTCACTTCACAATAATTCTAATTCTAATAAATCCATTTCACAATTAACAACAAATCATTTATGCCAAGGTATGATTTTATTGGTTACATTAAAAATTAGGCATAACGTCAAATTACTTTAATACTAATAAATAAAATTTAATAAATACGTACAAATTCTGTAAGGGATTTAAAATTTTATTAGCTGTTTTAAAAATTATGTGTCACTTCACAATAATTCTAATACTAATAAATCCATTTCACAATTAACAACAAATCCATTATGCCAATCTAAGATTTTATTGGTTACATTAAAAATTAGGCATTACGTCAAATTAACTTTCATACTAATAAACAAATTTCATTAATGCCTACAAATTCTGTAAGGGAATTAAAAATTTTATTAGCTGTTTTTAAAATTATGTGTCACTTCACAATAATTCTAATACTAATAAATCCATTTCACAATTAACAACAAAATCTTTATGCCAAGGTGAGATTTTATTGGTTACATTAAAAATTATGCATTACGTCAAATTAACTTTGATACTAATAAATAAAATTTAATAAATACGTACAAATTCTGTAAGGGATTTAAAATTTTATAAGCTATTTTAAAAATAATGTGTCACTTCACAATAATTCTAATACTAATAAATCCATTTCACAATTAACAACAAATCCATTATGCCAAGGTAAGATTTTATGGGTTACATTAAAAATTATGCATTATGTCAAATTAACTTTGATACTAATAAGCAAATTTCATTAATACCTACAAATTCTGTAAGGGAATTAAAAATTTTATTAGACGTTTTAAAAATTATGAGTCACTTCACAATAATTCTAATAGTAAGAAATCCATTTCACAATTAACAGCAAATCCATTATGTCAATCTAAGATTTTATTGGTTACATTAAAAATTATGCATTACGTCAAATTAACTTTCATACTAATAAATAAAATTTAATATATACGTACAAATTCTGTAAGGGATTTAAAATTTTATTAGCTGTTTTAAAAATTTTGTGTCACTTCACAATAATTCTAATACTAATAAATCCATTTCACAATTAACAACAAATCCATTATGCCAATCTAAGATTTTATTGGTTACATTAAAAATTATGCATTACGTCAAATTAACTTTCATACTAATAAATAAGATTTAATAAATACGTACAAATTCTGTAAGGGAATAAAAATTGTATTAGCTGTTTTTTAAATTATGTGTCACTTCACAATAATTCTAATACTAATAAATCCATTTCACAATTAACAACAAATCCATTATGCCAAGGTAAGATTTTATTGGTTACATTAAAAATTATGCATTACGTCAAATTAACTTTGATACTAATAAATAAAATTTAATAAATACGTACAAATTCTGTAAGGGATTTAAAATTTTATAAGCTATTTTAAAAATAATGTGTCACTTCACAATAATTCTAATACTAATAAATCCATTTCACAATTAACAACAAATCCATTATGCCAAGGTAAGATTTTATGGGTTACATTAAAAATTATGCATTATGTCAAATTAACTTTGATACTAATAAGCAAATTTCATTAATACCTACAAATTCTGTAAGGGAATTAAAAATTTTATTAGACGTTTTAAAAATTATGAGTCACTTCACAATAATTCTAATACTAATAAATCCATTTCACAATTAACAACAAATCCTTCATGTCAATGTAAGATTTTATTGGTTACATGAAAAATTATGCATTACGTCAAATTAACTTTAATACTAATAAATAAAATTTAATAAATACCTACAAATTCTGTGAGGGAATTAAAAATTTTATTAGCTGTTTTAAAAATTATGTGTCACTTCACAATAATTCTAATAGTAAGAAATCCATTTCACAATTAACAGCAAATCCATTATGTCAATCTAAGATTTTATTGGTTACATTAAAAATTATGCATTACGTCAAATTAACTTTCATACTAATAAATAAAATTTAATATATACGTACAAATTCTGTAAGGGATTTAAAATTTTATTAGCTGTTTTAAAAATTATGTGTCACTTCACAATAATTCTAATACTAATAAATCCATTTCACAATTAACAACAAATCCATTATGCCAATCTAAGATTTTATTGGTTACATTAAAAATTATGCATTACGTCAAATTAACTTTCATACTAATAAATAAGATTTAATAAATACGTACAAATTCTGTAAGGGAATAAAAATTGTATTAGCTGTTTTTTAAATTATGTGTCACTTCACAATAATTCTAATACTAATAAATCCATTTCACAATTAACAACAAATCCATTATGCCAAGGTAAGATTTTATTGGTTACATTAAAAATTATGCATTACGTCAAATTAACTTTAATACTAATAAATAAAATTTAATAAGTACCTACAAATTCTGTAAGGGAATTCAAAATTTGATTAGCTGTTTTAAAAATTATGTGTTACTTCACATTAATTCTAATAGTAATGAATCCGTTTCGCTATATCCAACAAATCCTTTATGCCAAGGTAAGATTTTATTGGTTACATTAAAAATTAGGCATTACGTCAAATTAACTTTGATACTAATAAGCAAATTTCATTAATACCTACAAAATTCTGTAAGGGAATGAAAAATTCGATTAGCTGTTTTAAAAATTATGTGTCGCTTCACAATAAGTCTAGCACGAAAAATTCCATTTCACAATTAACAACAAATCCATTATGCCGAGGTAAAATTTTATTGGTTACATTAAAAATTATGCATTACGTCAAATTAACTTTCATACTAATAAATAAAATTTAATAAATACGTACAAATTCTGTAAGGGAATAAAAATTGTATCAGCTGTTTTAAAAATTATGTGTCACTTCACAATAATTCTAATACTAATAAATCCATTTCACAATTAACAACAAATCCATTATGCCAATCTAAGATTTTATTGGTTACATTAAAAATTAGGCATTACGTCAAATTAACTTTCATACTAATAAACAAATTTCATTAATGCCTACAAATTCTGTAAGGGAATTAAAAATTTTATTAGCTGTTTTTAAAATTATGTGTCACTTCACAATAATTCTAATACTAATAAATCCATTTCACAATTAACAACAAAATCTTTATGCCAAGGTGAGATTTTATTGGTTACATTAAAAATTATGCATTACGTCAAATTAACTTTGATACTAATAAATAAAATTTAATAAATAGGTACAAATTCTGTAAGGGATTTAAAATTTTATAAGCTATTTTAAAAATAATGTGTCACTTCACAATAATTCTAATACTAATAAATCCATTTCACAATTAACAACAAATCCATTATGCCAAGGTATGATTTTATTGGTTACATTAAAAATTATGACATTGCGTCAAATTAACTTTGATACTCATAATTAAAATTTAATAAATACCTACAAATTCTGTAAGGGAATTTAAAATTTTATTAGACGTTTTCAAAATTATCAGTCACTTCACAATAATTCTAATACTAATAAATCCATTTCACAATTAACAACAAAATCTTTATGCCAATGTAAGATTTTATTGGTTACTTTCAAAATTATGCATTACGTCAAATTAACTTTGATACTAATAAGCAAATTTCATTAATGTCTACAAATTCTGTAAGGGAACATAAAATTTTATTAGCTGTTTTAAAAATTATGTGTCACTTCACAATAATTGTAATACTAATAAATCCATTTCACAATTAACAACAAAATCTTTATGCCAATGTAAGATGTTATTGGTTACTTTCAAAATTATGCATTAAGTCAAATTAACTTTGATACTAATAAGCAAATTTCATTAATGTCTACAAATTCTGTAAGGGATTTAAAATTTTATTAGCTGTTTTAAAAATTATGTGTCACTTCACAATAATTCTAATACTAATAAATCCATTTCACAATTAACAACAAAATCTTTATGCCAATGTAAGATGTTATTGGTTACTTTCAAAATTATGCATTAAGTCAAATTAACTTTGATACTAATAAGCAAATTTCATTAATGTCTACAAATTCTGTAAGGGATTTAAAATTTTATTAGCTATTTTAAAAATTATGTGTCACTTCACAATAATTCTAATACTAATAAATCCATTTCACAATTAACAACAAGTCCATTATGCCAAGGTAAGATTTTATGGGTTACATTAAAAATTATGCATTACGTCAAATTAACTTTGATACTAATAAGCAAATTTCATTAATACCTACAAATTCTGTAAGGGAATTAAAAATTTTATTAGACGTTTTAAAAATTATGAGTCACTTCACAATAATTCTAATACTAATAAATCCATTTCACAATTAACAACAAATCCTTCATGTCAATGTAAGATTTTATTGGTTACATGAAAAATTATGCATTACGTCAAATTAACTTTAATACTAATAAATAAAATTTAATAAATACCTACAAATTCTGTGAGGGAATTAAAAATTTTATTAGCTGTTTTAAAAATTATGTGTCACTTCACAATAATTCTAATAGTAATAAATCCATTTCACAATTAACAGCAAATCCATTATGTCAATCTAAGATTTTATTGGTTACATTAAAAATTATGCATTACGTCAAATTAACTTTCATACTAATAAATAAAATTTAATAAATACGTACAAATTCTGTAAGGGATTTAAAATTTTATTAGCTATTTTAAAAATTATGTGTCACTTCACAATAATTCTAATACTAATAATTCCATTTCACAATTAACAACAAATCCATTATGCCAATGTAAGATTTTATTGGTTACATTAAAAATTATGCATTACGTCAAATTAACTTTGATACTAATAAGCAAATTTCATTAATACCTACAAATTCTGTAAGGGAATTAAAAATTTTATTACACGTTTTAAAGATTATGTGTCACTTCACAATAATTCTAATACTAATCAATCCATTTCACAATTAACAACAAATTCTTTATGCCAAGGTAACATTTTATTGATTACTTTCAAAATATGCATTACGTCAAATTAACTTTCATACTAATAAGCAAATTTCATTAATGTCTACAAATTCTGTAAGGGAACATAAAATTTTATTAGCTGTTTTAAAAATTATGTGTCACTTCACAATAATTCTAATTCTAATAAATCCATTTCACAATTAACAACAAATCATTTATGCCAAGGTATGATTTTATTGGTTACATTAAAAATTAGGCATTACGTCAAATTACTTTAATACTAATAAATAAAATTTAATAAATACGTACAAATTCTGTAAGGGATTTAAAATTTTATTAGCTGTTTTAAAAATTATGTGTCACTTCACAATAATTCTAATACTAATAAATCCATTTCACAATTAACAACAAATCCATTATGCCAATCTAAGATTTTATTGGTTACATTAAAAATTAGGCATTACGTCAAATTAACTTTCATACTAATAAACAAATTTCATTAATGCCTACAAATTCTGTAAGGGAATTAAAAATTTTATTAGCTGTTTTTAAAATTATGTGTCACTTCACAATAATTCTAATACTAATAAATCCATTTCACAATTAACAACAAAATCTTTATGCCAAGGTGAGATTTTATTGGTTACATTAAAAATTATGCATTACGTCAAATTAACTTTGATACTAATAAATAAAATTTAATAAATACGTACAAATTCTGTAAGGGATTTAAAATTTTATAAGCTATTTTAAAAATAATGTGTCACTTCACAATAATTCTAATACTAATAAATCCATTTCACAATTAACAACAAATCCATTATGCCAAGGTAAGATTTTATGGGTTACATTAAAAATTATGCATTATGTCAAATTAACTTTGATACTAATAAGCAAATTTCATTAATACCTACAAATTCTGTAAGGGAATTAAAAATTTTATTAGACGTTTTAAAAATTATGAGTCACTTCACAATAATTCTAATACTAATAAATCCATTTCACAATTAACAACAAATCCTTCATGTCAATGTAAGATTTTATTGGTTACATGAAAAATTATGCATTACGTCAAATTAACTTTAATACTAATAAATAAAATTTAATAAATACCTACAAATTCTGTGAGGGAATTAAAAATTTTATTAGCTGTTTTAAAAATTATGTGTCACTTCACAATAATTCTAATAGTAAGAAATCCATTTCACAATTAACAGCAAATCCATTATGTCAATCTAAGATTTTATTGGTTACATTAAAAATTATGCATTACGTCAAATTAACTTTCATACTAATAAATAAAATTTAATATATACGTACAAATTCTGTAAGGGATTTAAAATTTTATTAGCTGTTTTAAAAATTATGTGTCACTTCACAATAATTCTAATACTAATAAATCCATTTCACAATTAACAACAAATCCATTATGCCAATCTAAGATTTTATTGGTTACATTAAAAATTATGCATTACGTCAAATTAACTTTCATACTAATAAATAAGATTTAATAAATACGTACAAATTCTGTAAGGGAATAAAAATTGTATTAGCTGTTTTTTAAATTATGTGTCACTTCACAATAATTCTAATACTAAT
Organism: Coelioxys conoideus; assembly: GCA_947623535.1. Taxonomy (NCBI): domain Eukaryota; kingdom Metazoa; phylum Arthropoda; class Insecta; order Hymenoptera; family Megachilidae; genus Coelioxys; species Coelioxys conoideus. Next base: position 1,821,930 of record CANQJN010000040.1, read on the forward strand.
AAATCCATTTCACAATTAACAACAAATCCATTATGCCAAGGTAAGATTTTATTGGTTACATTAAAAATTATGCATTACGTCAAATTAACTTTAATACTAATAAATAAAATTTAATAAGTACCTACAAATTCTGTAAGGGAATTCAAAATTTGATTAGCTGTTTTAAAAATTATGTGTTACTTCACATTAATTCTAATAGTAATGAATCCGTTTCGCTATATCCAACAAATCCTTTATGCCAAGGTAAGATTTTATTGGTTACATTAAAAATTAGGCATTACGTCAAATTAACTTTGATACTAATAAGCAAATTTCATTAATACCTACAAAATTCTGTAAGGGAATTAAAAATTCGATTAGCTGTTTTAAAAATTATGTGTCGCTTCACAATAAGTCTAGCACGAAAAATTCCATTTCACAATTAACAACAAATCCATTATGCCGAGGTAAAATTTTATTGGTTACATTAAAAATTATGCATTACGTCAAATTAACTTTCATACTAATAAATAAAATTTAATAAATACGTACAAATTCTGTAAGGGAATAAAAATTGTATCAGCTGTTTTAAAAATTATGTGTCACTTCACAATAATTCTAATACTAATAAATCCATTTCACAATTAACAACAAATCCATTATGCCAATCTAAGATTTTATTGGTTACATTAAAAATTAGGCATTACGTCAAATTAACTTTCATACTAATAAACAAATTTCATTAATGCCTACAAATTCTGTAAGGGAATTAAAAATTTTATTAGCTGTTTTTAAAATTATGTGTCACTTCACAATAATTCTAATACTAATAAATCCATTTCACAATTAACAACAAAATCTTTATGCCAAGGTGAGATTTTATTGGTTACATTAAAAATTATGCATTACGTCAAATTAACTTTGATACTAATAAATAAAATTTAATAAATACGTACAAATTCTGTAAGGGATTTAAAATTTTATAAGCTATTTTAAAAATAATGTGTCACTTCACAATAATTCTAATACTAATAAATCCATTTCACAATTAACAACAAATCCATTATGCCAATCTAAGATTTTATTGGTTACATTAAAAATTATGCATTACGTCAAATTAACTTTCATACTAATAAATAAGATTTAATAAATACGTACAAATTCTGTAAGGGAATAAAAATTGTATTAGCTGTTTTTTAAATTATGTGTCACTTCACAATAATTCTAATACTAATAAATCCATTTCACAATTAACAACAAATCCATTATGCCAAGGTAAGATTTTATTGGTTACATTAAAAATTATGCATTACGTCAAATTAACTTTGATACTAATAAATAAAATTTAAAAATACCTACAAATTCTGTAAGGGAATTGAAAATTTGATTAGCTGTTTTAAAAATTATGTGGTACTTCACATTAATTCTATGACTAATAACTACATATCACAAATACCTGCAAACCTTTTATGTGAAGGTAAGATTTTATTGGTTACGTTCAAAATTATGCATTACGTCAAATTAATTTTCATACTAATAAATAAAATTTAATAAATACGTACAAATTCTGTAAGGGATTTAAAATTTTATTAGCTATTTTAAAAATTATGTGTCACTTCACAATAATTCTAATACTAATAATTCCATTTCACAATTAACAACAAATCCATTATGCCAACGTAAGATTTTATTGGTTACATTAAAAATTATGCATTACGTCAAATTAACTTTGATACTAATAAGCAAATTTCATTAATACCTACAAATTCTGTAAGGGAATTAAAAATTTTATTACACGTTTTAAAGATTATGTGTCACTTCACAATAATTCTAATACTAATCAATCCATTTCACAATTAACAACAAATTCTTTATGCCAAGGTAACATTTTATTGGTTACTTTCAAAATATGCATTACGTCAAATTAACTTTCATACTAATAAGCAAATTTCATTAATGTCTACAAATTCTGTAAGGGAACATAAAATTTTATTAGCTGTTTTAAAAATTATGTGTCACTTCACAATAATTCTAATTCTAATAAATCCATTTCACAATTAACAACAAATCCATTATGCCAATCTAAGATTTTATTGGTTACATTAAAAATTATGCATTACGTCAAATTAACTTTGATACTAATAAGCAAGTTTCATTAATACCTACAAATTCTGTAAGGGATTTAAAATTTTATTAATTGTTTTAAAAATTGTGTGTCACTTCACATTAATTCTAATACTAATGAATCCGTTTCACTATCACCAACAAATCCTTTATGCCAATGTAAGATTTTATTGGTTACATTAAAAATTATGCATTACGTCAAATTAACTTTCATACTAATAAATAAAATTTAATAAATACGTACAAATTCTGTAAGGGAATAAAAATTGTATTAGCTGTTTTAAAAATTATTTGTCACTTCACAATAATTCTAATACTAATGAATCCGTTTCACAATTAACAACCAATCATTTATGCCAAGGTATGATTTTATTGGTTACATTAAAAATTATGACATTGCGTCAAATTAACTTTGATACTAATAAATAAAATTTAATAAGTACCTACAAATTCTGTAAGGGAATTCAAAATTTGATTAGCTGTTTTAAAAATTATGTGTTACTTCACATTAATTCTAATAGTAATGAATCCGTTTCGCTATATCCAACAAATCCTTTATGCCAAGGTAAGATTTTATTGGTTACATTAAAAATTAGGCATTACGTCAAATTAACTTTGATACTAATAAGCAAATTTCATTAATACCTACAAAATTCTGTAAGGGAATGAAAAATTCGATTAGCTGTTTTAAAAATTATGTGTCGCTTCACAATAAGTCTAGCACGAAAAATTCCATTTCACAATTAACAACAAATCCATTATGCCGAGGTAAAATTTTATTGGTTACATTGAAAATTATGCATTACGTCAAATTAACTTTCATACTAATAAATAAAATTTAATAAATACGTACAAATTCTGTAAGGGAATAAAAATTGTATCAGCTGTTTTAAAAATTATGTGTCACTTCACAATAATTCTAATACTAATAAATCCATTTCACAATTAACAACAAATCCATTATGCCAATCTAAGATTTTATTGGTTACATTAAAAATTAGGCATTACGTCAAATTAACTTTCATACTAATAAACAAATTTCATTAATGCCTACAAATTCTGTAAGGGAATTAAAAATTTTATTAGCTGTTTTTAAAATTATGTGTCACTTCACAATAATTCTAATACTAATAAATCCATTTCACAATTAACAACAAAATCTTTATGCCAAGGTGAGATTTTATTGGTTACATTAAAAATTATGCATTACGTCAAATTAACTTTGATACTAATAAATAAAATTTAATAAATACGTACAAATTCTGTAAGGGATTTAAAATTTTATAAGCTATTTTAAAAATAATGTGTCACTTCACAATAATTCTAATACTAATAAATCCATTTCACAATTAACAACAAATCCATTATGCCAAGGTATGATTTTATTGGTTACATTAAAAATTATGACATTGCGTCATATTAACTTTGATACTCATAATTAAAATTTAATAAATACCTACAAATTCTGTAAGGGAATTTAAAATTTTATTAGACGTTTTCAAAATTATCAGTCACTTCACAATAATTCTAATACTAATAAATCCATTTCACAATTAACAACAAAATCTTTATGCCAATGTAAGATTTTATTGGTTACTTTCAAAATTATGCATTACGTCAAATTAACTTTGATACTAATAAGCAAATTTCATTAATGTCTACAAATTCTGTAAGGGAACATAAAATTTTATTAGCTGTTTTAAAAATTATGTGTCACTTCACAATAATTCTAATACTAATAAATCCATTTCACAATTAACAACAAAATCTTTATGCCAATGTAAGATGTTATTGGTTACTTTCAAAATTATGCATTAAGTCAAATTAACTTTGATACTAATAAGCAAATTTCATTAATGTCTACAAATTCTGTAAGGGATTTAAAATTTTATTAGCTATTTTAAAAATTATGTGTCACTTCACAATAATTCTAATACTAATAAATCCATTTCACAATTAACAACAAGTCCATTATGCCAAGGTAAGATTTTATGGGTTACATTAAAAATTATGCATTACGTCAAATTAACTTTGATACTAATAAGCAAATTTCATTAATACCTACAAATTCTGTAAGGGAATTAAAAATTTTATTAGACGTTTTAAAAATTATGAGTCACTTCACAATAATTCTAATACTAATAAATCCATTTCACAATTAACAACAAATCCTTCATGTCAATGTAAGATTTTATTGGTTACATGAAAAATTATGCATTACGTCAAATTAACTTTAATACTAATAAATAAAATTTAATAAATACCTACAAATTCTGTGAGGGAATTAAAAATTTTATTAGCTGTTTTAAAAATTATGTGTCACTTCACAATAATTCTAATAGTAATAAATCCATTTCACAATTAACAGCAAATCCATTATGTCAATCTAAGATTTTATTGGTTACATTAAAAATTATGCATTACGTCAAATTAACTTTCATACTAATAAATAAAATTTAATAAATACGTACAAATTCTGTAAGGGATTTAAAATTTTATTAGCTATTTTAAAAATTATGTGTCACTTCACAATAATTCTAATACTAATAATTCCATTTCACAATTAACAACAAATCCATTATGCCAATGTAAGATTTTATTGGTTACATTAAAAATTATGCATTACGTCAAATTAACTTTGATACTAATAAGCAAATTTCATTAATACCTACAAATTCTGTAAGGGAATTAAAAATTTTATTACACGTTTTAAAGATTATGTGTCACTTCACAATAATTCTAATACTAATCAATCCATTTCACAATTAACAACAAATTCTTTATGCCAAGGTAACATTTTATTGATTACTTTCAAAATATGCATTACGTCAAATTAACTTTCATACTAATAAGCAAATTTCATTAATGTCTACAAATTCTGTAAGGGAACATAAAATTTTATTAGCTGTTTTAAAAATTATGTGTCACTTCACAATAATTCTAATTCTAATAAATCCATTTCACAATTAACAACAAATCATTTATGCCAAGGTATGATTTTATTGGTTACATTAAAAATTAGGCATTACGTCAAATTACTTTAATACTAATAAATAAAATTTAATAAATACGTACAAATTCTGTAAGGGATTTAAAATTTTATTAGCTGTTTTAAAAATTATGTGTCACTTCACAATAATTCTAATACTAATAAATCCATTTCACAATTAACAACAAATCCATTATGCCAATCTAAGATTTTATTGGTTACATTAAAAATTAGGCATTACGTCAAATTAACTTTCATACTAATAAACAAATTTCATTAATGCCTACAAATTCTGTAAGGGAATTAAAAATTTTATTAGCTGTTTTTAAAATTATGTGTCACTTCACAATAATTCTAATACTAATAAATCCATTTCACAATTAACAACAAAATCTTTATGCCAAGGTGAGATTTTATTGGTTACATTAAAAATTATGCATTACGTCAAATTAACTTTGATACTAATAAATAAAATTTAATAAATACGTACAAATTCTGTAAGGGATTTAAAATTTTATAAGCTATTTTAAAAATAATGTGTCACTTCACAATAATTCTAATACTAATAAATCCATTTCACAATTAACAACAAATCCATTATGCCAAGGTAAGATTTTATGGGTTACATTAAAAATTATGCATTATGTCAAATTAACTTTGATACTAATAAGCAAATTTCATTAATACCTACAAATTCTGTAAGGGAATTAAAAATTTTATTAGACGTTTTAAAAATTATGAGTCACTTCACAATAATTCTAATACTAATAAATCCATTTCACAATTAACAACAAATCCTTCATGTCAATGTAAGATTTTATTGGTTACATGAAAAATTATGCATTACGTCAAATTAACTTTAATACTAATAAATAAAATTTAATAAATACGTACAAATTCTGTAAGGGAATAAAAATTGTATCAGCTGTTTTAAAAATTATGTGTCACTTCACAATAATTCTAATACTAATAAATCCATTTCACAATTAACAACAAATCCATTATGCCAATCTAAGATTTTATTGGTTACATTAAAAATTAGGCATTACGTCAAATTAACTTTCATACTAATAAACAAATTTCATTAATGCCTTCAAATTCTGTAAGGGAATTAAAAATTTTATTAGCTGTTTTTAAAATTATGTGTCACTTCACAATAATTCTAATACTAATAAATCCATTTCACAATTAACAACAAAATCTTTATGCCAAGGTGAGATTTTATTGGTTACATTAAAAATTATGCATTACGTCAAATTAACTTTGATACTAATAAATAAAATTTAATAAATACGTACAAATTCTGTAAGGGATTTAAAATTTTATAAGCTATTTTAAAAATAATGTGTCACTTCACAATAATTCTAATACTAATAAATCCATTTCACAATTAACAACAAATCCATTATGCCAAGGTATGATTTTATTGGTTACATTAAAAATTATGACATTGCGTCAAATTAACTTTGATACTCATAATTAAAATTTAATAAATACCTACAAATTCTGTAAGGGAATTTAAAATTTTATTAGACGTTTTCAAAATTATCAGTCACTTCACAATAATTCTAATACTAATAAATCCATTTCACAATTAACAACAAAATCTTTATGCCAATGTAAGATTTTATTGGTTACTTTCAAAATTATGCATTACGTCAAATTAACTTTGATACTAATAAGCAAATTTCATTAATGTCTACAAATTCTGTAAGGGAACATAAAATTTTATTAGCTGTTTTAAAAATTATGTGTCACTTCACAATAATTCTAATACTAATAAATCCATTTCACAATTAACAACAAAATCTTTATGCCAATGTAAGATGTTATTGGTTACTTTCAAAATTATGCATTAAGTCAAATTAACTTTGATACTAATAAGCAAATTTCATTAATGTCTACAAATTCTGTAAGGGATTTAAAATTTTATTAGCTATTTTAAAAATTATGTGTCACTTCACAATAATTCTAATACTAATAAATCCATTTCACAATTAACAACAAGTCCATTATGCCAAGGTAAGATTTTATGGGTTACATTAAAAATTATGCATTACGTCAAATTAACTTTGATACTAATAAGCAAATTTCATTAATACCTACAAATTCTGTAAGGGAATTAAAAATTTTATTAGACGTTTTAAAAATTATGAGTCACTTCACAATAATTCTAATACTAATAAAGCCATTTCACAATTAACAACAAATCCTTCATGTCAATGTAAGATTTTATTGGTTACATGAAAAATTATGCATTACGTCAAATTAACTTTAATACTAATAAATAAAATTTAATAAATACCTACAAATTCTGTGAGGGAATTAAAAATTTTATTAGCTGTTTTAAAAATTATGTGTCACTTCACAATAATTCTAATAGTAATAAATCCATTTCACAATTAACAGCAAATCCATTATGTCAATCTAAGATTTTATTGGTTACATTAAAAATTATGCATTACGTCAAATTAACTTTCATACTAATAAATAAAATTTAATAAATACGTACAAATTCTGTAAGGGATTTAAAATTTTATTAGCTATTTTAAAAATTATGTGTCACTTCACAATAATTCTAATACTAATCAATCCATTTCACAATTAACAACAAATTCTTTATGCCAAGGTAACATTTTATTGATTACTTTCAAAATATGCATTACGTCAAATTAACTTTCATACTAATAAGCAAATTTCATTAATGTCTACAAATTCTGTAAGGGAACATAAAATTTTATTAGCTGTTTTAAAAATTATGTGTCACTTCACAATAATTCTAATTCTAATAAATCCATTTCACAATTAACAACAAATCATTTATGCCAAGGTATGATTTTATTGGTTACATTAAAAATTAGGCATTACGTCAAATTACTTTAATACTAATAAATAAAATTTAATAAATACGTACAAATTCTGTAAGGGATTTAAAATTTTATTAGCTGTTTTAAAAATTATGTGTCACTTCACAATAATTCTAATACTAATAAATCCATTTCACAATTAACAACAAATCCATTATGCCAATCTAAGATTTTATTGGTTACATTAAAAATTAGGCATTACGTCAAATTAACTTTCATACTAATAAACAAATTTCATTAATGCCTACAAATTCTGTAAGGGAATTAAAAATTTTATTAGCTGTTTTTAAAATTATGTGTCACTTCACAATAATTCTAATACTAATAAATCCATTTCACAATTAACAACAAAATCTTTATGCCAAGGTGAGATTTTATTGGTTACATTAAAAATTATGCATTACGTCAAATTAACTTTGATACTAATAAATAAAATTTAATAAATACGTACAAATTCTGTAAGGGATTTAAAATTTTATAAGCTATTTTAAAAATAATGTGTCACTTCACAATAATTCTAATACTAATAAATCCATTTCACAATTAACAACAAATCCATTATGCCAAGGTAAGATTTTATGGGTTACATTAAAAATTATGCATTATGTCAAATTAACTTTGATACTAATAAGCAAATTTCATTAATACCTACAAATTCTGTAAGGGAATTAAAAATTTTATTAGACGTTTTAAAAATTATGAGTCACTTCACAATAATTCTAATACTAATAAATCCATTTCACAATTAACAACAAATCCTTCATGTCAATGTAAGATTTTATTGGTTACATGAAAAATTATGCATTACGTCAAATTAACTTTAATACTAATAAATAAAATTTAATAAATACCTACAAATTCTGTGAGGGAATTAAAAATTTTATTAGCTGTTTTAAAAATTATGTGTCACTTCACAATAATTCTAATAGTAAGAAATCCATTTCACAATTAACAGCAAATCCATTATGTCAATCTAAGATTTTATTGGTTACATTAAAAATTATGCATTACGTCAAATTAACTTTCATACTAATAAATAAAATTTAATATATACGTACAAATTCTGTAAGGGATTTAAAATTTTATTAGCTGTTTTAAAAATTATGTGTCACTTCACAATAATTCTAATACTAATAAATCCATTTCACAATTAACAACAAATCCATTATGCCAATCTAAGATTTTATTGGTTACATTAAAAATTATGCATTACGTCAAATTAACTTTCATACTAATAAATAAGATTTAATAAATACGTACAAATTCTGTAAGGGAATAAAAATTGTATTAGCTGTTCTTTAAATTATGTGTCACTTCACAATAATTCTAATACTAATAAATCCATTTCACAATTAACAACAAATCCATTATGCCAAGGTAAGATTTTATTGGTTACATTAAAAATTATGCATTACGTCAAATTAACTTTGATACTAATAAATAAAATTTAAAAATACCTACAAATTCTGTAAGGGAATTGAAAATTTGATTAGCTGTTTTAAAAATTATGTGGTACTTCACATTAATTCTATGACTAATAACTACATATCACAAATACCTGCAAACCTTTTATGTGAAGGTAAGATTTTATTGGTTACGTTCAAAATTATGCATTACGTCAAATTAACTTTCATACTAATAAATAAAATTTAATAAATACGTACAAATTCTGTAAGGGATTTAAAATTTTATTAGCTATTTTAAAAATTATGTGTCACTTCACAATAATTCTAATACTAATAATTCCATTTCACAATTAACAACAAATCCATTATGCCAATGTAAGATTTTATTGGTTACATTAAAAATTATGCATTACGTCAAATTAACTTTGATACTAATAAGCAAATTTCATTAATACCTACAAATTCTGTAAGGGAATTAAAAATTTTATTACACGTTTTAAAGATTATGTGTCACTTCACAATAATTCTAATACTAATCAATCCATTTCACAATTAACAACAAATTCTTTATGCCAAGGTAACATTTTATTGGTTACTTTCAAAATATGCATTACGTCAAATTAACTTTCATACTAATAAGCAAATTTCATTAATGTCTACAAATTCTGTAAGGGAACATAAAATTTTATTAGCTGTTTTAAAAATTATGTGTCACTTCACAATAATTCTAATTCTAATAAATCCATTTCACAATTAACAACAAATCCATTATGCCAATCTAAGATTTTATTGGTTACATTAAAAATTATGCATTACGTCAAATTAACTTTGATACTAATAAGCAAGTTTCATTAATACCTACAAATTCTGTAAGGGATTTAAAATTTTATTAATTGTTTTAAAAATTGTGTGTCACTTCACATTAATTCTAATACTAATGAATCCGTTTCACTATCACCAACAAATCCTTTATGCCAATGTAAGATTTTATTGGTTACATTAAAAATTATGCATTACGTCAAATTAACTTTCATACTAATAAATAAAATTTAATAAATACGTACAAATTCTGTAAGGGAATAAAAATTGTATTAGCTGTTTTAAAAATTATTTGTCACTTCACAATAATTCTAATACTAATGAATCCGTTTCACAATTAACAACCAATCATTTATGCCAAGGTATGATTTTATTGGTTACATTAAAAATTATGACATTGCGTCAAATTAACTTTGATACTAATAAATAAAATTTAATAAGTACCTACAAATTCTGTAAGGGAATTCAAAATTTGATTAGCTGTTTTAAAAATTATGTGTTACTTCACATTAATTCTAATAGTAATGAATCCGTTTCGCTATATCCAACAAATCCTTTATGCCAAGGTAAGATTTTATTGGTTACATTAAAAATTAGGCATTACGTCAAATTAACTTTGATACTAATAAGCAAATTTCATTAATACCTACAAAATTCTGTAAGGGAATGAAAAATTCGATTAGCTGTTTTAAAAATTATGTGTCGCTTCACAATAAGTCTAGCACGAAAAATTCCATTTCACAATTAACAACAAATCCATTATGCCGAGGTAAAATTTTATTGGTTACATTAAAAATTATGCATTACGTCAAATTACTTTAATACTAATAAATAAAATTTAATAAATACGTACAAATTCTGTAAGGGATTTAAAATTTTATTAGCTGTTTTAAAAATTATGTGTCACTTCACAATAATTCTAATACTAATAAATCCATTTCACAATTAACAACAAATCCATTATGCCAATCTAAGATTTTATTGGTTACATTAAAAATTAGGCATTACGTCAAATTAACTTTCATACTAATAAACAAATTTCATTAATGCCTACAAATTCTGTAAGGGAATTAAAAATTTTATTAGCTGTTTTTAAAATTATGTGTCACTTCACAATAATTCTAATACTAATAAATCCATTTCACAATTAACAACAAAATCTTTATGCCAAGGTGAGATTTTATTGGTTACATTAAAAATTATGCATTACGTCAAATTAACTTTGATACTAATAAATAAAATTTAATAAATACGTACAAATTCTGTAAGGGATTTAAAATTTTATAAGCTATTTTAAAAATAATGTGTCACTTCACAATAATTCTAATACTAATAAATCCATTTCACAATTAACAACAAATCCATTATGCCAAGGTAAGATTTTATGGGTTACATTAAAAATTATGCATTATGTCAAATTAACTTTGATACTAATAAGCAAATTTCATTAATACCTACAAATTCTGTAAGGGAATTAAAAATTTTATTAGACGTTTTAAAAATTATGAGTCACTTCACAATAATTCTAATACTAATAAATCCATTTCACAATTAACAACAAATCCTTCATGTCAATGTAAGATTTTATTGGTTACATGAAAAATTATGCATTACGTCAAATTAACTTTAATACTAATAAATAAAATTTAATAAATACCTACAAATTCTGTGAGGGAATTAAAAATTTTATTAGCTGTTTTAAAAATTATGTGTCACTTCACAATAATTCTAATAGTAAGAAATCCATTTCACAATTAACAGCAAATCCATTATGTCAATCTAAGATTTTATTGGTTACATTAAAAATTATGCATTACGTCAAATTAACTTTCATACTAATAAATAAAATTTAATATATACGTACAAATTCTGTAAGGGATTTAAAATTTTATTAGCTGTTTTAAAAATTATGTGTCACTTCACAATAATTCTAATACTAATAAATCCATTTCACAATTAACAACAAATCCATTATGCCAATCTAAGATTTTATTGGTTACATTAAAAATTATGCATTACGTCAAATTAACTTTCATACTAATAAATAAGATTTAATAAATACGTACAAATTCTGTAAGGGAATAAAAATTGTATTAGCTGTTTTTTAAATTATGTGTCACTTCACAATAATTCTAATACTAATAAATCCATTTCACAATTAACAACAAATCCATTATGCCAAGGTAAGATTTTATTGGTTACATTAAAAATTATGCATTACGTCAAATTAACTTTAATACTAATAAATAAAATTTAATAAGTACCTACAAATTCTGTAAGGGAATTCAAAATTTGATTAGCTGTTTTAAAAATTATGTGTTACTTCACATTAATTCTAATAGTAATGAATCCGTTTCGCTATATCCAACAAATCCTTTATGCCAAGGTAAGATTTTATTGGTTACATTAAAAATTAGGCATTACGTCAAATTAACTTTGATACTAATAAGCAAATTTCATTAATACCTACAAAATTCTGTAAGGGAATTAAAAATTCGATTAGCTGTTTTAAAAATTATGTGTCGCTTCACAATAAGTCTAGCACGAAAAATTCCATTTCACAATTAACAACAAATCCATTATGCCGAGGTAAAATTTTATTGGTTACATTAAAAATTATGCATTACGTCAAATTAACTTTCATACTAATAAATAAAATTTAATAAATACGTACAAATTCTGTAAGGGAATAAAAATTGTATCAGCTGTTTTAAAAATTATGTGTCACTTCACAATAATTCTAATACTAATAAATCCATTTCACAATTAACAACAAATCCATTATGCCAATCTAAGATTTTATTGGTTACATTAAAAATTAGGCATTACGTCAAATTATCTTTCATACTAATAAACAAATTTCATTAATGCCTACAAATTCTGTAAGGGAATTAAAAATTTTATTAGCTGTTTTTAAAATTATGTGTCACTTCACAATAATTCTAATACTAATAAATCCATTTCACAATTAACAACAAAATCTTTATGCCAAGGTGAGATTTTATTGGTTACATTAAAAATTATGCATTACGTCAAATTAACTTTGATACTAATAAATAAAATTTAATAAATACGTACAAATTCTGTAAGGGATTTAAAATTTTATAAGCTATTTTAAAAATAATGTGTCACTTCACAATAATTCTAATACTAATAAATCCATTTCACAATTAACAACAAATCCATTATGCCAAGGTATGATTTTATTGGTTACATTAAAAATTATGACATTGCGTCAAATTAACTTTGATACTCATAATTAAAATTTAATAAATACCTACAAATTCTGTAAGGGAATTTAAAATTTTATTAGACGTTTTCAAAATTATCAGTCACTTCACAATAATTCTAATACTAATAAATCCATTTCACAATTAACAACAAAATCTTTATGCCAATGTAAGATTTTATTGGTTACTTTCAAAATTATGCATTACGTCAAATTAACTTTGATACTAATAAGCAAATTTCATTAATGTCTACAAATTCTGTAAGGGAACATAAAATTTTATTAGCTGTTTTAAAAATTATGTGTCACTTCACAATAATTCTAATACTAATAAATCCATTTCACAATTAACAACAAAATCTTTATGCCAATGTAAGATGTTATTGGTTACTTTCAAAATTATGCATTAAGTCAAATTAACTTTGATACTAATAAGCAAATTTCATTAATGTCTACAAATTCTGTAAGGGATTTAAAATTTTATTAGCTATTTTAAAAATTATGTGTCACTTCACAATAATTCTAATACTAATAAATCCATTTCACAATTAACAACAAGTCCATTATGCCAAGGTAAGATTTTATGGGTTACATTAAAAATTATGCATTATGTCAAATTAACTTTGATACTAATAAGCAAATTTCATTAATACCTACAAATTCTGTAAGGGAATTAAAAATTTTATTAGACGTTTTAAAAATTATGAGTCACTTCACAATAATTCTAATACTAATAAATCCATTTCACAATTAACAACAAATCCTTCATGTCAATGTAAGATTTTATTGGTTACATGAAAAATTATGCATTACGTCAAATTAACTTTAATACTAATAAATAAAATTTAATAAATACCTACAAATTCTGTGAGGGAATTAAAAATTTTATTAGCTGTTTTAAAAATTATGTGTCACTTCACAATAATTCTAATAGTAATAAATCCATTTCACAATTAACAGCAAATCCATTATGTCAATCTAAGATTTTATTGGTTACATTAAAAATTATGCATTACGTCAAATTAACTTTCATACTAATAAATAAAATTTAATAAATACGTACAAATTCTGTAAGGGATTTAAAATTTTATTAGCTATTTTAAAAATTATGTGTCACTTCACAATAATTCTAATACTAATAATTCCATTTCACAATTAACAACAAATCCATTATGCCAATGTAAGATTTTATTGGTTACATTAAAAATTATGCATTACGTCAAATTAACTTTGATACTAATAAGCAAATTTCATTAATACCTACAAATTCTGTAAGGGAATTAAAAATTTTATTACACGTTTTAAAGATTATGTGTCACTTCACAATAATTCTAATACTAATCAATCCATTTCACAATTAACAACAAATTCTTTATGCCAAGGTAACATTTTATTGGTTACTTTCAAAATATGCATTACGTCAAATTAACTTTCATACTAATAAGCAAATTTCATTAATGTCTACAAATTCTGTAAGGGAACATAAAATTTTATTAGCTGTTTTAAAAATTATGTGTCACTTCACAATAATTCTAATTCTAATAAATCCATTTCACAATTAACAACAAATCCATTATGCCAATCTAAGATTTTATTGGTTACATTAAAAATTATGCATTACGTCAAATTAACTTTGATACTAATAAGCAAGTTTCATTAATACCTACAAATTCTGTAAGGGATTTAAAATTTTATTAATTGTTTTAAAAATTGTGTGTCACTTCACATTAATTCTAATACTAATGAATCCGTTTCACTATCACCAACAAATCCTTTATGCCAATGTAAGATTTTATTGGTTACATTAAAAATTATGCATTACGTCAAATTAACTTTCATACTAATAAATAAAATTTAATAAATACGTACAAATTCTGTAAGGGAATAAAAATTGTATTAGCTGTTTTAAAAATTATTTGTCACTTCACAATAATTCTAATACTAATGAATCCGTTTCACAATTAACAACCAATCATTTATGCCAAGGTATGATTTTATTGGTTACATTAAAAATTATGACATTGCGTCAAATTAACTTTGATACTAATAAATAAAATTTAATAAGTACCTACAAATTCTGTAAGGGAATTCAAAATTTGATTAGCTGTTTTAAAAATTATGTGTTACTTCACATTAATTCTAATAGTAATGAATCCGTTTCGCTATATCCAACAAATCCTTTATGCCAAGGTAAGATTTTATTGGTTACATTAAAAATTAGGCATTACGTCAAATTAACTTTGATACTAATAAGCAAATTTCATTAATACCTACAAAATTCTGTAAGGGAATGAAAAATTCGATTAGCTGTTTTAAAAATTATGTGTCGCTTCACAATAAGTCTAACACGAAAAATTCCATTTCACAATTAACAACAAATCCATTATGCCGAGGTAAAATTTTATTGGTTACATTAAAAATTATGCATTACGTCAAATTAACTTTCATACTAATAAATAAAATTTAATAAATACGTACAAATTCTGTAAGGGAATAAAAATTGTATCAGCTGTTTTAAAAATTATGTGTCACTTCACAATAATTCTAATACTAATAAATCCATTTCACAATTAACAACAAATCCATTATGCCAATCTAAGATTTTATTGGTTACATTAAAAATTAGGCATTACGTCAAATTAACTTTCATACTAATAAACAAATTTCATTAATGCCTACAAATTCTGTAAGGGAATTAAAAATTTTATTAGCTGTTTTTAAAATTATGTGTCACTTCACAATAATTCTAATACTAATAAATCCATTTCACAATTAACAACAAAATCTTTATGCCAAGGTGAGATTTTATTGGTTACATTAAAAATTATGCATTACGTCAAATTAACTTTGATACTAATAAATAAAATTTAATAAATACGTACAAATTCTGTAAGGGATTTAAAATTTTATAAGCTATTTTAAAAATAATGTGTCACTTCACAATAATTCTAATACTAATAAATCCATTTCACAATTAACAACAAATCCATTATGCCAAGGTATGATTTTATTGGTTACATTAAAAATTATGACATTGCGTCAAATTAACTTTGATACTCATAATTAAAATTTAATAAATACCTACAAATTCTGTAAGGGAATTTAAAATTTTATTAGACGTTTTCAAAATTATCAGTCACTTCACAATAATTCTAATACTAATAAATCCATTTCACAATTAACAACAAAATCTTTATGCCAATGTAAGATTTTATTGGTTACTTTCAAAATTATGCATTACGTCAAATTAACTTTGATACTAATAAGCAAATTTCATTAATGTCTACAAATTCTGTAAGGGAACATAAAATTTTATTAGCTGTTTTAAAAATTATGTGTCACTTCACAATAATTCTAATACTAATAAATCCATTTCACAATTAACAACAAAATCTTTATGCCAATGTAAGATGTTATTTGTTACTTTCAAAATTATGCATTAAGTCAAATTAACTTTGATACTAATAAGCAAATTTCATTAATGTCTACAAATTCTGTAAGGGATTTAAAATTTTATTAGCTATTTTAAAAATTATGTGTCACTTCACAATAATTCTAATACTAATAAATCCATTTCACAATTAACAACAAGTCCATTATGCCAAGGTAAGATTTTATGGGTTACATTAAAAATTATGCATTACGTCAAATTAACTTTGATACTAATAAGCAAATTTCATTAATACCTACAAATTCTGTAAGGGAATTAAAAATTTTATTAGACGTTTTAAAAATTATGAGTCACTTCACAATAATTCTAATACTAATAAATCCATTTCACAATTAACAACAAATCCTTCATGTCAATGTAAGATTTTATTGGTTACATGAAAAATTATGCATTACGTCAAATTAACTTTAATACTAATAAATAAAATTTAATAAATACCTACAAATTCTGTGAGGGAATTAAAAATTTTATTAGCTGTTTTAAAAATTATGTGTCACTTCACAATAATTCTAATAGTAAGAAATCCATTTCACAATTAACAGCAAATCCATTATGTCAATCTAAGATTTTATTGGTTACATTAAAAATTATGCATTACGTCAAATTAACTTTCATACTAATAAATAAAATTTAATATATACGTACAAATTCTGTAAGGGATTTAAAATTTTATTAGCTGTTTTAAAAATTATGTGTCACTTCACAATAATTCTAATACTAATAAATCCATTTCACAATTAACAACAAATCCATTATGCCAATCTAAGATTTTATTGGTTACATTAAAAATTATGCATTACGTCAAATTAACTTTCATACTAATAAATAAGATTTAATAAATACGTACAAATTCTGTAAGGGAATAAAAATTGTATTAGCTGTTTTTTAAATTATGTGTCACTTCACAATAATTCTAATACTAATAAATCCATTTCACAATTAACAACAAATCCATTATGCCAAGGTAAGATTTTATTGGTTACATTAAAAATTATGCATTACGTCAAATTAACTTTAATACTAATAAATAAAATTTAATAAGTACCTACAAATTCTGTAAGGGAATTCAAAATTTGATTAGCTGTTTTAAAAATTATGTGTTACTTCACATTAATTCTAATAGTAATGAATCCGTTTCGCTATATCCAACAAATCCTTTATGCCAAGGTAAGATTTTATTGGTTACATTAAAAATTAGGCATTACGTCAAATTAACTTTGATACTAATAAGCAAATTTCATTAATACCTACAAAATTCTGTAAGGGAATTAAAAATTCGATTAGCTGTTTTAAAAATTATGTGTCGCTTCACAATAAGTCTAGCACGAAAAATTCCATTTCACAATTAACAACAAATCCATTATGCCGAGGTAAAATTTTATTGGTTACATTAAAAATTATGCATTACGTCAAATTAACTTTCATACTAATAAATAAAATTTAATAAATACGTACAAATTCTGTAAGGGAATAAAAATTGTATCAGCTGTTTTAAAAATTATGTGTCACTTCACAATAATTCTAATACTAATAAATCCATTTCACAATTAACAACAAATCCATTATGCCAATCTAAGATTTTATTGGTTACATTAAAAATTAGGCATTACGTCAAATTAACTTTCATACTAATAAACAAATTTCATTAATGCCTACAAATTCTGTAAGGGAATTAAAAATTTTATTAGCTGTTTTTAAAATTATGTGTCACTTCACAATAATTCTAATACTAATAAATCCATTTCACAATTAACAACAAAATCTTTATGCCAAGGTGAGATTTTATTGGTTACATTAAAAATTATGCATTACGTCAAATTAACTTTGATACTAATAAATAAAATTTAATAAATACGTACAAATTCTGTAAGGGATTTAAAATTTTATAAGCTATTTTAAAAATAATGTGTCCCTTCACAATAATTCTAATACTAATAAATCCATTTCACAATTAACAACAAATCCATTATGCCAATCTAAGATTTTATTGGTTACATTAAAAATTATGCATTACGTCGAATTAACTTTCATACTAATAAATAAGATTTAATAAATACGTACAAATTCTGTAAGGGAATAAAAATTGTATTAGCTGTTTTTTAAATTATGTGTCACTTCACAATAATTCTAATACTAATAAATCCATTTCACAATTAACAACAAATCCATTATGCCAAGGTAAGATTTTATTGGTTACATTAAAAATTATGCATTACGTCAAATTAACTTTGATACTAATAAATAAAATTTAAAAATACCTACAAATTCTGTAAGGGAATTGAAAATTTGATTAGCTGTTTTAAAAATTATGTGGTACTTCACATTAATTCTATGACTAATAACTACATATCACAAATACCTGCAAACCTTTTATGTGAAGGTAAGATTTTATTGGTTACGTTCAAAATTATGCATTACGTCAAATTAACTTTCATACTAATAAATAAAATTTAATAAATACGTACAAATTCTGTAAGGGATTTAAAATTTTATTAGCTATTTTAAAAATTATGTGTCACTTCACAATAATTCTAATACTAATAATTCCATTTCACAATTAACAACAAATCCATTATGCCAATGTAAGATTTTATTGGTTACATTAAAAATTATGCATTACGTCAAATTAACTTTGATACTAATAAGCAAATTTCATTAATACCTACAAATTCTGTAAGGGAATTAAAAATTTTATTAATTGTTTTAAAAATTGTGTGTCACTTCACATTAATTCTAATACTAATGAATCCGTTTCACTATAACCAACAAATCCTTTATGCCAATGTAAGATTTTATTGGTTACATTAAAAATTATGCATTACGTCAAATTAACTTTCATACTAATAAATAAAATTTAATAAATACGTACAAATTCTGTAAGGGAATAAAAATTGTATTAGCTGTTTTAAAAATTATTTGTCACTTCACAATAATTCTAATACTAATGAATCCGTTTCACAATTAACAACCAATCATTTATGCCAAGGTATGATTTTATTGGTTACATTAAAAATTATGACATTGCGTCAAATTAACTTTGATACTCATAATTAAAATTTAATAAATACCTACAAATTCTGTAAGGGAATTTAAAATTTTATTAGCTGTTTTAAAAATTATGTGTCACTTCACAATAATTCTAATACTAATAAATCCATTTCACAATTAACAACAAAATCTTTATGCCAATGTAAGATTTTATTGGTTACTTTCAAAATTATGCATTAAGTCAAATTAACTTTGATACTAATAAGCAAATTTCATTAATGTCTACAAATTCTGTAAGGGATTTAAAATTTTATTAGCTATTTTAAAAATTATGTGTCACTTCACAATAATTCTAAGACTAATAAATCCATTTCACAATTAACAACAAAATCTTTATGCCAATGTAAGATTTTATTGGTTACTTTCAAAATTATGCATTACGTCAAATTAACTTTGATACTAATAAGCAAATTTCATTAATGTCTACAAATTCTGTAAGGGAACATAAAATTTTATTAGCTGTTTTAAAAATTATGTGTCACTTCACAATAATTCTAATACTAATAAATCCATTTCACAATTAACAACAAAATCTTTATGCCAATGTAAGATTTTATTGGTTACTTTCAAAATTATGCATTAAGTCAAATTAACTTTGATACTAATAAGCAAATTTCATTAATGTCTACAAATTCTGTAAGGGAACATAAAATTTTATTAGCTGTTTTAAAAATTATGTGTCACTTCACAATAATTCTAATTCTAATAAATCCATTTCACAATTAACAACAAATCATTTATGCCAAGGTATGATTTTATTGGTTACATTAAAAATTAGGCATTACGTCAAATTACTTTAATACTAATAAATAAAATTTAATAAATACGTACAAATTCTGTAAGGGATTTAAAATTTTATTAGCTATTTCAAAAATTATGTGTCACTTCACAATAATTCTAATACTAATAAATCCATTTCACAATTAACAACAAATCCTTTATGCCAATGTCAGATTTTATTGGTTACATTAAAAATTATGCATTACGTCAAATTAACTTTGATACTAATAAGCAAGTTTCATTAATACCTACAAATTCTGTAAGGGATTTAAAATTTTATTAATTGTTTTAAAAATTGTGTGTCACTTCACATTAATTCTAATACTAATGAATCCGTTTCACTATAACCAACAAATCCTTTATGCCAATGTAAGATTTTATTGGTTACATTAAAAATTATGCATTACGTCAAATTAACTTTCATACTAATAAATAAAATTTAATAAATACGTACAAATTCTGTAAGGGAATAAAAATTGTATTAGCTGTTTTAAAAATTATTTGTCACTTCACAATAATTCTAATACTAATGAATCCGTTTCACAATTAACAACCAATCATTTATGCCAAGGTATGATTTTATTGGTTACATTAAAAATTATGACATTGCGTCAAATTAACTTTGATACTCATAATTAAAATTTAATAAATACCTACAAATTCTGTAAGGGAATTTAAAATTTTATTAGCTGTTTTAAAAATTATGTGTCACTTCACAATAATTCTAATACTAATAAATCCATTTCCCAATTAACAACAAAATCTTTATGCCAATGTAAGATTTTATTGGTTACTTTCAAAATTATGCATTAAGTCAAATTAACTTTGATACTAATAAGCAAATTTCATTAATGTCTACAAATTCTGTAAGGGATTTAAAATTTTATTAGCTATTTTAAAAATTATGTGTCACTTCACAATAAGTCTAGCATGAAAAATTCCATTTCACAATTAACAACAAATCCATTATGACGAGGTAAAATTTTATTGGTTACATTAAAAATTATGTATTAAGTCAAATTAACTTTGACACTAATAAATAAAATTTAAAAATACGTACAAATTCTGTAAGGGATTTAAAATTTTATTAGCTATTTTAAAAATTATGTGTCACTTCACAATAATTCTAATACTAATAAATCCATTTCACAATTAACAACAAATCCATTATGCCAAGGTAAGATTTTATTGGTTACATTAAAAATTATGCATTACGTCAAATTAACTTTGATACTAATAAATAAAATTTAAAAATACCTACAAATTCTGTAAGGGAATTGAAAATTTGATTAGCTGTTTTAAAAATTATCTGTTACTACACATTAATTCTAATACTAATAAATCCCTTTGACAATTAACAACAAATCCTTTATGCCAAGGTATGATTTTATTGGTTACATTAAAAATTATGCATTACGTCAAATTAACTTTGATACTAATAAGCAAATTTCATTAATGTCTACAAATTCTGTAAGGGAACATAAAATTTTATTAGCTGTTTTAAAAATTATGTGTCACTTCACAATAATTCTAATTCTAATAAATCCATTTCACAATTAACAACAAATCATTTATGCCAAGGTATGATTTTATTGGTTACATTAAAAATTAGGTATTACGTCAAATTACTTTAATACTAATAAATAAAATTTAATAAATACGTACAAATTCTGTAAGGGATTAAAAATTTTATTAATTGTTTTAAAAATTGTGTGTCACTTCACATTAATTCTAATACTAATGAATCCGTTTCACTATAACCAACAAATCCTTTATGCCAATGTAAGATTTTATTGGTTACATTAAAAATTATGCATTACGTCAAATTAACTTTCATAGTAATAAATAAAATTTAATAAATACGTACAAATTCTGTAAGGGAATAAAAATTGTATTAGCTGTTTTAAAAATTATTTGTCACTTCACAATAATTCTAATACTAATGAATCCGTTTCACAATTAACAACCAATCATTTATGCCAAGGTATGATTTTATTGGTTACATTAAAAATTATGACATTGCGTCAAATTAACTTTGATACTCATAATTAAAATTTAATAAATACCTACAAATTCTGTAAGGGAATTTAAAATTTTATTAGCTGTTTTAAAAATTATGTGTCACTTCACAATAATTCTAATACTAATAAATCCATTTCACAATTAACAACAAAATCTTTATGCCAATGTAAGATTTTATTGGTTACTTTCAAAATTATGCATTAAGTCAAATTAACTTTGATACTAATAAGCAAATTTCATTAATGTCTACAAATTCTGTAAGGGATTTAAAATTTTATTAGCTATTTTAAAAATTATGTGTCACTTCACAATAATTCTAAGACTAATAAATCCATTTCACAATTAACAACAAAATCTTTATGCCAAGGTGAGATTTTATTGGTTACATTAAAAATTATGCATTACGTCAAATTAACTTTAATACTAATAAATAAAATTTAATAAGTACCTACAAATTCTGTAAGGGAATTCAAAATTTGATTAGCTGTTTTAAAAATTATGTGTTACTTCACATTAATTCTAATACTAATGAATCCGTTTCGCTATATCCAACAAATCCTTTATGCCAAGGTAAGATTTTATTGGTTACATTAAAAATTATGCATTACGTCAAATTAACTTTAATACTAATAAATAAAATTTAATAAATACCTACAAATTCTGTGAGGGAATTAAAAATTTTATTAGCTGTTTTAAACATTATGTGTCACTTCACAATAATTCTAATAGTAATAAATCCATTTCACAATTAACAACAAATCCACTATGTCAATCTAAGATTTTATTGGTTACATTAAAAATTATGCATTACGTCAAATTAACTTTCATACTAATAAATAAAATTTAATAAATACGTACAAATTCTGTAAGGGAATAAAAATTGTATTAGCTGTTTTAAAACTTATTTGTCACTTCACAATAATTCTAATACTAATAAACCCATTTCACAATTAACAACAAATCCATCATACCAAGGTAATATTTTATTGGTTACATTAAAAATAATGCATTACGTCAAATTAAGTTTGATACTAATACGCAAGTTTCATTAATACCTACAAATTCTGTAAGGGATTTAAAATTTTATTAATTGTTTTAAAAATTATGTGTCACTTCACATTAATTCTAATACTAATGAATCCGTTTCACTATATCCAACAAATCCTTTACGCCAAGGTAAGATTTTATTGGTTACATTAATAATTATGACATTGCGTCAAATTAACTTTGATACTCATAATTAAAATTTAATAAATACCTACAAATTCTGTAAGGAAATAAAAATTGTATTAGCTGTTTTAAAACTTATTTGTCACTTCACAATAATTCTAATACTAAAGAATCCGTTTCACAATTAACAACCAATCATTTATGCCAAGGTATGATTTTATTGGTTACATTAAAAATTATGACATTGCGTCAAATTAACTTTGATACTAATAAGCAAATTTCATTAATGTCTACAAATTCTGTAAGGGAACATAAAATTTTATTAGCTGTTTTAAAAATTATGTGTCACTTCACAATAATTCTAATTCTAATAAATCCATTTCACAATTAACAACAAATCATTTATGCCAAGGTATGATTTTATTGGTTACATTAAAAATTAGGTATTACGTCAAATTACTTTAATACTAATAAATAAAATTTAATAAATACGTACAAATTCTGTAAGGGATTTAAAATTTTATTAGCTGTTTTAAAAACTATGTGTCACTTCACAATAATTCTAATAGTAATAAATCCATTTCACAATTAACAACAAATCCATTATGTCAATCTAAGATTTTATTGGTTACATTAAAAATTATGCATTACGTCAAATTAACTTTCATACTAATAAATAAAATTTAATAAATACGTACAAATTCTGTAAGGGAATAAAAATTGTATTAGCTGTTTTAAAACTTATTTGTCACTTCACAATAATTCTAATACTAATGAATCCGTTTCACAATTAACTACCAATCATTTATGCCAAGGTATGATTTTATTGGTTACATTAAAAATTATGACATTGCGTCAAATTAACTTTGATACTCATAATTAAAATTTAATAAATACCTACAAATTCTGTACGGGAATTTAAAATTTTATTAGACGTTTTCAAAATTATCAGTCACTTCACAATAATTCTAATACTAATAAATACATTTCACAATTAACAACAAAATCTTTATGCCAATGTAAGATTTTATTGGTTACTTTCAAAATTATGCATTACGTCAAATTAACTTTGATACTAATAAGCAAATTTCATTAATGTCTACAAATTCTGTAAGGGAACATAAAATTTTATTAGCTGTTTTAAAAATTATGTGTCACTTCACAATAATTCTAATACTAATAAATCCATTTCACAATTAACAACAAAATCTTTATGCCAATGTAAGATTTTATTGGTTACTTTCAAAATTATGCATTAAGTCAAATTAACTTTGATACTAATAAGCAAATTTCATTAATGTCTACAAATTCTGTAAGGGATTTAAAATTTTATTAGCTATTTCAAAAATTATGTGTCACTTCACAATAATTCTAATACTAATAAATCCATTTCACAATTAACAACAAAATCTTTATGCCAATGTAAGATTTTATTGGTTACTTTCAAAATTATGCATTACGTCAAATTAACTTTCATACTAATAAATAAAATTTAATAAATACGTACAAATTCTGTAAGGGAATTTAAAATTTGATTAGCTGTTTTAAAAATTATCTGTTACTACACATTAATTCTAATACTAATAAATCCCTTTGACAATTAACAACAAATCCTTTATGCCAAGGTATGATTTTATTGGTTACATTAAAAATTATGCATTACGTCAAATTAACTTTGATACTAATAAGCAAATTTCATTAATGTCTACAAATTCTGTAAGGGAACATAAAATTTTATTAGCTGTTTTAAAAATTATGTGTCACTTCACAATAATTCTAATTCTAATAAATCCATTTCACAATTAACAACAAATCATTTATGCCAAGGTATGATTTTATTGGTTACATTAAAAATTAGGCATTACGTCAAATTACTTTAATACTAATAAATAAAATTTAATAAATACGTACAAATTCTGTAAGGGATTTAAAATTTTATTAGCTATTTCAAAAATTATGTGTCACTTCACAATAATTCTAATACTAATAAATCCATTTCACAATTAACAACAAATCCTTTATGCCAATGTCAGATTTTATTGGTTACATTAAAAATTATGCATTACGTCAAATTAACTTTGATACTAATAAGCAAGTTTCATTAATACCTACAAATTCTGTAAGGGATTTAAAATTTTATTAATTGTTTTAAAAATTGTGTGTCACTTCACATTAATTCTAATACTAATGAATCCGTTTCACTATAACCAACAAATCCTTTATGCCAATGTAAGATTTTATTGGTTACATTAAAAATTATGCATTACGTCAAATTAACTTTCATACTAATAAATAAAATTTAATAAATACGTACAAATTCTGTAAGGGAATAAAAATTGTATTAGCTGTTTTAAAAATTATTTGTCACTTCACAATAATTCTAATACTAATGAATCCGTTTCACAATTAACAACCAATCATTTATGCCAAGGTATGATTTTATTGGTTACATTAAAAATTATGACATTGCGTCAAATTAACTTTGATACTCATAATTAAAATTTAATAAATACCTACAAATTCTGTAAGGGAATTTAAAATTTTATTAGCTGTTTTAAAAATTATGTGTCACTTCACAATAATTCTAATACTAATAAATCCATTTCCCAATTAACAACAAAATCTTTATGCCAATGTAAGATTTTATTGGTTACTTTCAAAATTATGCATTAAGTCAAATTAACTTTGATACTAATAAGCAAATTTCATTAATGTCTACAAATTCTGTAAGGGATTTAAAATTTTATTAGCTATTTTAAAAATTATGTGTCACTTCACAATAAGTCTAGCATGAAAAATTCCATTTCACAATTAACAACAAATCCATTATGACGAGGTAAAATTTTATTGGTTACATTAAAAATTATGTATTAAGTCAAATTAACTTTGACACTAATAAATAAAATTTAAAAATACGTACAAATTCTGTAAGGGATTTGAAATTTTATTAGCTGTTTTTTAAATTATGTGTCACTTCACAATAATTCTAATACTAATAAATCCATTTCACAATTAACAACAAATCCATTATGCCAAGGTAAGATTTTATTGGTTACATTAAAAATTATGCATTACGTCAAATTAACTTTGATACTAATAAATAAAATTTAAAAATACCTACAAATTCTGTAAGGGAATTGAAAATTTGATTAGCTGTTTTAAAAATTATCTGTTACTACACATTAATTCTAATACTAATAAATCCCTTTGACAATTAACAACAAATCCTTTATGCCAAGGTATGATTTTATTGGTTACATTAAAAATTATGCATTACGTCAAATTAACTTTGATACTAATAAGCAAATTTCATTAATGTCTACAAATTCTGTAAGGGAACATAAAATTTTATTAGCTGTTTTAAAAATTATGTGTCACTTCACAATAATTCTAATTCTAATAAATCCATTTCACAATTAACAACAAATCATTTATGCCAAGGTATGATTTTATTGGTTACATTAAAAATTAGGTATTACGTCAAATTACTTTAATACTAATAAATAAAATTTAATAAATACGTACAAATTCTGTAAGGGATTTAAAATTTTATTAGCTGTTTTAAAAACTATGTGTCACTTCACAATAATTCTAATAGTAATAAATCCATTTCACAATTAACAACAAATCCATTATGTCAATCTAAGATTTTATTGGTTACATTAAAAATTATGCATTACGTCAAATTAACTTTCATACTAATAAATAAAATTTAATAAATACGTACATATTCTGTAAGGGAATAAAAATTGTATTAGCTGTTTTAAAACTTATTTGTCACTTCACAATAATTCTAATACTAATGAATCCGTTTCACAATTAACAACCAATCATTTATGCCAAGGTATGATTTTATTGGTTACATTAAAAATTATGACATTGCGTCAAATTAACTTTGATACTCATAATTAAAATTTAATAAATACCTACAAATTCTGTACGGGAATTTAAAATTTTATTAGACGTTTTCAAAATTATCAGTCACTTCACAATAATTCTAATACTAATAAATCCATTTCACAATTAACAACAAAATCTTTATGCCAATGTAAGATTTTATTGGTTACTTTGAAAATTATGCATTACGTCAAATTAACTTTGATACTAATAAGCAAATTTCATTAATGTCTACAAATTCTGTAAGGGAACATAAAATTTTATTAGCTGTTTTAAAAATTATGTGTCACTTCACAATAATTCTAATACTAATAAATCCATTTCACAATTAACAACAAAATCTTTATGCCAATGTAAGATTTTATTGGTTACTTTCAAAATTATGCATTAAGTCAAATTAACTTTGATACTAATAAGCAAATTTCATTAATGTCTACAAATTCTGTAAGGGATTTAAAATTTTATTAGCTATTTCAAAAATTATGTGTCACTTCACAATAATTCTAATACTAATAAATCCATTTCATAATTAACAACAAAATCTTTATGCCAATGTAAGATTTTATTGGTTACTTTCAAAATTATGCATTACGTCAAATTAACTTTCATACTAATAAATAAAATTTAATAAATACGTACAAATTCTGTAAGGGAATTGAAAATTTGATTAGCTGTTTTAAAAATTATCTGTTACTACACATTAATTCTAATACTAATAAATCCCTTTGACAATTAACAACAAATCCTTTATGCCAAGGTATGATTTTATTGGTTACATTAAAAATTATGCATTACGTCAAATTAACTTTGATACTAATAAGCAAATTTCATTAATGTCTACAAATTCTGTAAGGGAACATAAAATTTTATTAGCTGTTTTAAAAATTATGTGTCACTTCACAATAATTCTAATTCTAATAAATCCATTTCACAATTAACAACAAATCATTTATGCCAAGGTATGATTTTATTGGTTACATTAAAAATTAGGCATTACGTCAAATTACTTTAATACTAATAAATAAAATTTAATAAATACGTACAAATTCTGTAAGGGATTTAAAATTTTATTAGCTGTTTTAAAAATTATGTGTCACTTCACAATAATTCTAATACTAATAAATCCATTTCACAATTAACAACAAATCCTTTATGCCAATGTCAGATTTTATTGGTTACATTAAAAATTATGCATTACGTCAAATTAACTTTGATACTAATAAGCAAGTTTCATTAATACCTACAAATTCTGTAAGGGATTTAAAATTTTATTAATTGTTTTAAAAATTGTGTGTCACTTCACATTAATTCTAATACTAATGAATCCGTTTCACTATAACCAACAAATCCTTTATGCCAATGTAAGATTTTATTGGTTACATTAAAAATTATGCATTACGTCAAATTAACTTTCATACTAATAAATAAAATTTAATAAATACGTAGAAATTCTGTAAGGGAATAAAAATTGTATTAGCTGTCTTAAAAATTATTTGTCACTTCACAATAATTCTAATACTAATAAATCCATTTCACAATTAACAACAAAATCTTTATGCCAATGTAAGATTTTATTGGTTACTTTGAAAATTATGCATTAAGTCAAATTAACTTTGATACTAATAAGCAAATTTCATTAATGTCTACAAATTCTGTAAGGGATTTAAAATTTTATTAGCTATTTTAAAAATTATGTGTCAGTTCACAATAATTCTAATACTAATAAATCCATTTCACAATTAACAACAAGTCCATTATGCCAAGGTAAGATTTTATGGGTTACATTAAAAATTATGCATTACGTCAAATTAACTTTGATACTAATAAGCAAATTTCATTAATACCTACAAATTCTGTAAGGGAATTAAAAATTCGATTAGCTGTTTTAAAAATTATGTGTCGCTTCACAATAAGTCTAGCACGAAAAATTCCATTTCACAATTAACAACAAATCCATTATGACGAGGTAAAATTTTATTGGTTACATTAAAAATTATGTATTAAGTCAAATTAACTTTGACACTAATAAATAAAATTTAAAAATACGTACAAATTCTGTAAGGGATTTGAAATTTTATTAGCTGTTTTTTAAATTATGTGTCACTTCACAATAATTCTAATACTAATAAATCCATTTCACAATTAACAACAAATCCATTATGCCAAGGTAAGATTTTATTGGTTACATTAAAAATTATGCATTACGTCAAATTAACTTTGATACTAATAAATAAAATTTAAAAATACCTACAAATTCTGTAAGGGAATTGAAAATTTGATTAGCTGTTTTAAAAATTATCTGTTACTACACATTAATTCTAATACTAATAAATCCCTTTGACAATTAACAACAAATCCTTTATGCCAAGGTATGATTTTATTGGTTACATTAAAAATTATGCATTACGTCAAATTAACTTTGATACTAATAAGCAAATTTCATTAATGTCTACAAATTCTGTAAGGGAACATAAAATTTTATTAGCTGTTTTAAAAATTATGTGTCACTTCACAATAATTCTAATTCTAATAAATCCATTTCACAATTAACAACAAATCATTTATGCCAAGGTATGATTTTATTGGTTACATTAAAAATTAGGCATTACGTCAAATTACTTTAATACTAATAAATAAAATTTAATAAATACGTACAAATTCTGTAAGGGATTTAAAATTTTATTAGCTGTTTTAAAAACTATGTGTCACTTCACAATAATTCTAATACTAATAAATCCATTTCACAATTAACAACAAATCCTTTATGCCAATGTCAGATTTTATTGGTTACATTAAAAATTATGCATTACGTCAAATTAACTTTGATACTAATAAGCAAGTTTCATTAATACCTACAAATTCTGTGAGGGAATTAAAAATTTTATTAGCTGTTTTAAAAATTATGTGTCACTTCACAATAATTCTAATTCTAATAAATCCATTTCACAATTAACAACAAATCATTTATGCCAAGGTATGATTTTATTGGTTACATTAAAAATTAGGCATTACGTCAAATTACTTTAATACTAATAAATAAAATTTAATAAATACGTACAAATTCTGTAAGGGATTTAAAATTTTATTAGCTGTTTTAAAAATTATGTGTCACTTCACAATAATTCTAATACTAATAAATCCATTTCACAATTAACAACAAATCCTTTATGCCAATGTCAGATTTTATTGGTTACATTAAAAATTATGCATTACGTCAAATTAACTTTGATACTAATAAGCAAGTTTCATTAATACCTACAAATTCTGTAAGGGATTTAAAATTTTATTAATTGTTTTAAAAATTGTGTGTCACTTCACATTAATTCTAATACTAATGAATCCGTTTCACTATACCCAACAAATCCTTTATGCCAATGTAAGATTTTATTGGTTACATTAAAAATTATGCATTACGTCAAATTAACTTTCATACTAATAAATAAAATTTAATAAATACGTACAAATTCTGTAAGGGAATAAAAATTGTATTAGCTGTTTTAAAAATTATCTGTCACTTCACAATAATTCTAATACTAATGAATCCGTTTCACAATTAACAACCAATCATTTATGCCAAGGTATGATTTTATTGGTTACATTAAAAATTATGACATTGCGTCAAATTAACTTTGATACTCATAATTAAAATTTAATAAATACCTACAAATTCTGTAAGGGAATTTAAAATTTTATTAGACGTTTTCAAAATTATCAGTCACTTCACAATAATTCTAATACTAATAAATCCATTTCACAATTAACAACAAAATCTTTATGCCAATGTAAGATTTTATTGGTTACTTTCAAAATTATGCATTACGTCAAATTAACTTTGATACTAATAAGCAAATTTCATTAATGTCTACAAATTCTGTAAGGGAACATAAAATTTTATTAGCTGTTTTAAAAATTATGTGTCACTTCACAATAATTCTAATACTAATAAATCCATTTCACAATTAACAACAAAATCTTTATGCCAATGTAAGATGTTATTGGTTACTTTCAAAATTATGCATTAAGTCAAATTAACTTTGATACTAATAAGCAAATTTCATTAATGTCTACAAATTCTGTAAGGGATTTAAAATTTTATTAGCTATTTTAAAAATTATGTGTCACTTCACAATAATTCTAATACTAATAAATCCATTTCACAATTAACAACAAGTCCATTATGCCAAGGTAAGATTTTATGGGTTACATTAAAAATTATGCATTACGTCAAATTAACTTTGATACTAATAAGCAAATTTCATTAATACCTACAAATTCTGTAAGGGAATTAAAAATTCGATTAGCTGTTTTAAAAATTATGTGTCGCTTCACAATAAGTCTAGCACGAAAAATTCCATTTCACAATTAACAACAAATCCATTATGACGAGGTAAAATTTTATTGGTTACATTAAAAATTATGTATTAAGTCAAATTAACTTTGACACTAATAAATAAAATTTAAAAATACGTACAAATTCTGTAAGGGATTTGAAATTTTATTAGCTGTTTTTTAAATTATGTGTCACTTCACAATAATTCTAATACTAATAAATCCATTTCACAATTAACAACAAATCCATTATGCCAAGGTAAGATTTTATTGGTTACATTAAAAATTATGCATTACGTCAAATTAACTTTGATACTAATAAATAAAATTTAAAAATACCTACAAATTCTGTAAGGGAATTGAAAATTTGATTAGCTGTTTTAAAAATTATCTGTTACTACACATTAATTCTAATACTAATAAATCCCTTTGACAATTAACAACAAATCCTTTATGCCAAGGTATGATTTTATTGGTTACATTAAAAATTATGCATTACGTCAAATTAACTTTGATACTAATAAGCAAATTTCATTAATGTCTACAAATTCTGTAAGGGAACATAAAATTTTATTAGCTGTTTTAAAAATTATGTGTCACTTCACAATAATTCTAATTCTAATAAATCCATTTCACAATTAACAACAAATCATTTATGCCAAGGTATGATTTTATTGGTTACATTAAAAATTAGGCATTACGTCAAATTACTTTAATACTAATAAATAAAATTTAATAAATACGTACAAATTCTGTAAGGGATTTAAAATTTTATTAGCTGTTTTAAAAACTTTGTGTCACTTCACAATAATTCTAATACTAATAAATCCATTTCACAATTAACAACAAATCCTTTATGCCAATGTCAGATTTTATTGGTTACATTAAAAATTATGCATTACGTCAAATTAACTTTGATACTAATAAGCAAGTTTCATTAATACCTACAAATTCTGTGAGGGAATTAAAAATTTTATTAGCTGTTTTAAAAATTATGTGTCACTTCACAATAATTCTAATTCTAATAAATCCATTTCACAATTAACAACAAATCATTTATGCCAAGGTATGATTTTATTGGTTACATTAAAAATTAGGCATTACGTCAAATTACTTTAATACTAATAAATAAAATTTAATAAATACGTACAAATTCTGTAAGGGATTTAAAATTTTATTAGCTGTTTTAAAAATTATGTGTCACTTCACAATAATTCTAATACTAATAAATCCATTTCACAATTAACAACAAATCCTTTATGCCAATGTCAGATTTTATTGGTTACATTAAAAATTATGCATTACGTCAAATTAACTTTGATACTAATAAGCAAGTTTCATTAATACCTACAAATTCTGTA
Source organism: Coelioxys conoideus (assembly GCA_947623535.1). Taxonomy (NCBI): domain Eukaryota; kingdom Metazoa; phylum Arthropoda; class Insecta; order Hymenoptera; family Megachilidae; genus Coelioxys; species Coelioxys conoideus. The sequence goes on from CANQJN010000040.1 coordinate 1,855,401, forward strand.
AGGGATTTAAAATTTTATTAATTGTTTTAAAAATTGTGTGTCACTTCACATTAATTCTAATACTAATGAATCCGTTTCACTATACCCAACAAATCCTTTATGCCAATGTAAGATTTTATTGGTTACATTAAAAATTATGCATTACGTCAAATTAACTTTCATACTAATAAATAAAATTTAATAAATACGTACAAATTCTGTAAGGGAATAAAAATTGTATTAGCTGTTTTAAAAATTATTTGTCACTTCACAATAATTCTAATACTAATGAATCCGTTTCACAATTAACAACCAATCATTTATGCCAAGGTATGATTTTATTGGTTACATTAAAAATTATGACATTGCGTCAAATTAACTTTGATACTCATAATTAAAATTTAATAAATACCTACAAATTCTGTAAGGGAATTTAAAATTTTATTAGACGTTTTCAAAATTATCAGTCACTTCACAATAATTCTAATACTAATAAATCCATTTCACAATTAACAACAAAATCTTTATGCCAATGTAAGATTTTATTGGTTACTTTCAAAATTATGCATTACGTCAAATTAACTTTGATACTAATAAGCAAATTTCATTAATGTCTACAAATTCTGTAAGGGAACATAAAATTTTATTAGCTGTTTTAAAAATTATGTGTCACTTCACAATAATTCTAATACTAATAAATCCATTTCACAATTAACAACAAAATCTTTATGCCAATGTAAGATGTTATTGGTTACTTTCAAAATTATGCATTAAGTCAAATTAACTTTGATACTAATAAGCAAATTTCATTAATGTCTACAAATTCTGTAAGGGATTTAAAATTTTATTAGCTATTTTAAAAATTATGTGTCACTTCACAATAATTCTAATACTAATAAATCCATTTCACAATTAACAACAAGTCCATTATGCCAAGGTAAGATTTTATGGGTTACATTAAAAATTATGCATTACGTCAAATTAACTTTGATACTAATAAGCAAATTTCATTAATACCTACAAATTCTGTAAGGGAATTAAAAATTCGATTAGCTGTTTTAAAAATTATGTGTCGCTTCACAATAAGTCTAGCACGAAAAATTCCATTTCACAATTAACAACAAATCCATTATGACGAGGTAAAATTTTATTGGTTACATTAAAAATTATGTATTAAGTCAAATTAACTTTGACACTAATAAATAAAATTTAAAAATACGTACAAATTCTGTAAGGGATTTGAAATTTTATTAGCTGTTTTTTAAATTATGTGTCACTTCACAATAATTCTAATACTAATAAATCCATTTCACAATTAACAACAAATCCATTATGCCAAGGTAAGATTTTATTGGTTACATTAAAAATTATGCATTAAGTCAAATTAACTTTGATACTAATAAGCAAATTTCATTAATGCCTACAAATTCTGTAAGGGAATTCAAAATTTTATTAGCTGTTTTAAAAACTATGTGTCACTTCACAATAATTCTAATACTAATAAATCCATTTCACAATTAACAACAAATCCATTTTGCCAAGGTTAGATTTTATTGGTTACATTACAAATTATGCATTAAGTCAAATTAACTTTGATACTAATAAGCAAGTTTCATTAATACCTACAAATTCTGTAAGGGAATTAAAAATTTTATTAGACGTTTTAAAAATTATGTGTCACTTCACAATAATTCTAATACTAATACATCCATTTCACAATTAACAACAAATCCATCATACCAAGGTAATATTTTATTGGTTACATTAAAAATTATGCATTACGTCAAATTAACTTTAATACTAATAAATAAAATTTAATAAATACCTACAAATTCTGTCAGGGAATTTAAAATTTGATTAGCTGTTTTTAAAATTATGTGTTACTACACATTAATTCTAATACTAATAAATCCATTTCACAATTAACAACAAATCCTTTATGCCAAGGTATGATCTTATTGGTTACATTAAAAATTAGGCACTACGTTTAATTAACTTTCATACTAATAAGCAAATTTCATTAATACCTACAAATTCTGTAAGGGAATTAAAAATTTGATTAGCTGTTTTAAAAATTATGTGTCACTTCACAATAAGTCTAGTACGAAAAATTCCATTTCACAATTAACAACAAACCCATTATGCCGAGGTAAAATTTTATTCGTTACATTAAAAATTATGCATTCAGTCAAATTAACGTTGATACTAATAAATAAAATTTAATAAATACGTACAAATTCTGTAAGGGATTTAAAACTTCATTAGTTGTTTTAAAAATTATGTATTACTACACATTAATTCTAACACTAATGAATCCATTTCACAATTAACAACAAATCCTTTATGCCAAGGTAAGATTTTATTGGTTACATTAAAAATTATGCATTAAGTCAAATTAACTTTGATACTAATAAGCAAATATCATTAATACCTACAAATTCTGTAAGGGAAATAAAAATTTGATTAGCTGTTTTAGAAATTATGTGTCACTTCACAATAATTCTAATACTTATAAATCCATTTCACAATTAACAACAAATCCATTATGCCAAGGTAAGATTTTATTGGTTACATTAAAAATTATGCATTAAGTCATATTAACTTTGATACTAATAAGCAAATTTCATTAATGCCTACAAATTCTGTAAGGGAATTCAAAATTTTATTAGCTGTTTTAAAAACTATGTGTCACTTCACAATAATTCTAATACTAATAAATCCATTTCACAATTAACAACAAATCCATTTTGCCAAGGTTAGATTTTATTGGTTACATTAAAAATTATGCATTAAGTCAAATTAACTTTGATACTAATAAGCAAGTTTCATTAATACCTACAAATTCTGTAAGGGAAATAAAAATTTGATTAGCTGTTTTAGAAATTATGTGTCACTTCACAATAATTCTAATACTTATAAATCCATTTCACAATTAACAACAAATCCATCATACCAAGGTAATATTTTATTGGTTACATTAAAAATTATGCATTAAGTCATATTAACTTTGATACTAATAAGCAAATTTCATTAATGCCTACAAATTCTGTAAGGGAATTTAAAATTTTATTAGCTGTTTTAAAAATTATGTGTTACTACACATTAATTCTAGCACTAATGAATCCATTTCACAATTAACAACAAATCCTTTATGCCAAGGTAAGATTTTATTGGTTACTTTGAAAATTATGCATTACGTCAAATTAACATTGATACTAATAAATAAAATTTAATAAATACCTACAAATTCTGTAAGGGAATTAAAAATTTTATTAGCTGTTTTAAAAATTATGTGTCACTTCACAATAATTCTAATACTAATAAATCCATTTCACAATTAACAACAAATCCTTTATGCCAATGTAAGATTTTATTGGCTACACTGAAAATTATGCATTACGTCAAATTAACTTTAATACTAATAAATAAAATTTAATGAATACCTACAAATTCTGTCAGGGAATTTAAAATTTGATTAGCTGTTTTAAAAATTATGTGTCACTTCACATTAATTCTAATACTAATGAATCCGTTTCACTATAACCAACAAATCCTTTATGCCAAGGTAAGATTTTATTGGTTACATTAAAAATTATGACATTGCGTCAAATTAACTTTGATACTCATAATTAAAATTTAATAAATACCTACAAATTCTGTAAGGGATTTAAAATTTTATTAGCTGTTTTAAAAATTATGTGTCACTTCACAATAATTCTAATACTAATAAATCCATTTCACCATTAACAACAAATCCATTATGCCAAGGTAAGATTTTATTGGTTACATTAAAAATTATGCATTAAGTCAAATTAACTTTGATACGAATAAATAAAGTTTAATAAATACGTACAAATTCTGCACGGGATTTAAAATTTTATTAGCTGTTTTAAAAATTATGTGTCACTTCGCAATAATTCTAATACGAATAAATCCATTTCACAATTAACAACAAATCCATTATGCCAAGGTAAGATTTTATTGGTTACATTAAAAATTATGCATTACGTCAAATTGACGTTGATACTAATAAATAAAATTTAATAAATACCTACAAATTCTGTAAGGGAATTTAAAATTTTATTAGATGTTTTAAAAATTATGTGTTACTATACATTAATTCTAATACTAATGAATCCGTTTCACTATACCCAACAAATCCTTTATGCCAAGGTAAGATTTTATTGCTTACATTAAAAATTATGCATTACGTCAAATTAACTTTGATACTAATAAGCAAATTTCATTAATACCTACAAATTGTGTAAAGGAAACAATAATTTCCCTTTTTTTAGAAATTACGTGTTACATAGCATTAATTCTAATACTAATAAGTACATTTCACAATTACCTACATATTCTATAAGCGAAGGTAATATTTTATTCGTTATATTAGAAATTATGCATTATGTCAAATTAACTTTGACACTAATAAACAAATTTCATAAATAACTACAAATTATGTAAGGGAAGGTAAAATTTTATTCGTTACTTTAGAAATTACGCATTACGTCAAATTAACACTAATAAACTTATATGATAGAGCGGGTGAAGCGGTGTAGACAGACTGGTAGATGCTCAATTTTTACATTCGTTAATGCACATAGATGTCGCATGGGGTCGAGGCGTCGCCACTCCAACACTTCCCCTCGATGCGGAGACTCCTCTCTCAATGGTCAACCCTAGTAGGTCCCTGCAATGCAGATGTTTGGGGCCTGGCAAGCCCTTAGTCATGATATCCGCCGTTATGTCCTCGGCGGAGACATGTCTGATTTTTATCAATTTTTCATCCACGGCCTCACGTACGAAATGGTGGCGTACGTCGATATGTTTTGTTCTGCCGTGATAAACTGGATTCTCGGCCAACCTGTGTGCTCCATTATTGTCGCAGTGTATACTTACGTCAGCAAGCGCATCAAAACCCAGCTCCAAAACAAATTTGCGCAGGTGAATTACCTCCTTGGTCGCCCCGCTGAGTGCCATGTACTCAGCCTCCGTCGAAGAGAGCGCCACGGTTCTTTGCTTCCTGGACTCCCAAGACACAGCAGCTCCGGCCAGTAAGAAAGCGTATCCGGTATAGGACCTCCTGTCATCCGGACAGTTCGCCCAGTCAGCGTCGACATAACCAGCCAAGGGCTCTGCTGTTTTCTTGAACGATAGACCCATCGACGATGTGGCTTTCAGGTATCGGAGCACGCGCTTCGCTGCTGCCCAATGATCTCCATCGTAACAGTTGTATTGGCTCAAGTAACTGGCAACATGCGCGATGTCAGGTCTAGTGCATACAGCAATGTACATCAAGCTCCCGACGAGCTCGAGGTATGGGAGCTTTCACCCCAGAAAGAATTCGGTAATCCCGACTGAACCAATAAACATCTGGTCATGTCCATTAATGTCCGGTTGCGCCGTTCCGCAACTCCGTTTTGTTCCGGGTTGTGCGTCACTGTCAGTCTGAGTCCTATGCCGTTCGATTTGAGGAAATTATCAAACTCTTTATTACAGTATTCTTTGCCGTTATCGCTATGCAAATTCTTTACCTTCCTGCCGGTTTGGTTTTCCACGAAGGATTTGTACTCCTTAAATGATTCTAACACTTGATGCTTACCCCTTAATAGACGAATCTCGCATCAACCGGAGAAGTCATCAATGAATGTAACGAAATATTTCGCTCTTCCGTTCGACTCTGTGCGCATCGGACCGCACACGTCCGAGTGAACGTTTTCTAATAACCTTGAGTTTCGTTCCAACGTTTTAAGAAAAGGAGTTCGCGACATTTTTCCGTAAATACACGTATCGCATTCGTAATTCCCGTCGTGGCTTTCTAAACGCATTCCTTCTACACGCCCGTTTTTGTTGCATTCGAAAAGGCCTCTAAAGTTTAAATGGCCCATTCGTCGGTGCCATCTTTGCGTCAAATTAATTTCCGATCTCGTACTACATTTCTCGGCTATACACGCGGTCGCGTCACGCTCCCTCTCGCGTAAAAAATATAGTCCGTTTTTCCGCTCGCATGATAATATAACCTCGCCGGTATCTGCGGCGATTTGCGCAGATTTATTGTTGAAAACCACCTTTAAACCTCAGTCGGTAATTTTTGTTACCGATAATAAATTCGTTCGTAGGTCCGTTACGTAGAGGGTGTCACGTAATATTCGTGAGAAAATAATAAAAAAAAAACTTTTGTTCTGCCAGCCGTAGCTAACAGTACGTTAGTTGTTTATTTCACAAGTATAATAAGTACAATAAGTATAACGTGGATATATCGTATAAGTAACTTCTTCGTAGCTGGTCAAGATGACGACTCACGACTGTCTCCGAGCCCTCCTTTTATACTCTGGTGGTAGGGTCCGGTGTGACGTAGTATTTTAGATAAGGATTTGGTCTGTTATCAGCGTCACAAGGGCATCGTTCACTGTCACGTTCGTAGATTTTCCGTTCGATTACGCGACGAAGGACACCGTACCTTTAGCTTTAATTTCCGCTGTGTCGTTCGCTAAACCGAGCGTTCCTTGTTTAACCTCTGTCACGATCGCGAATTTGTCTTCTCTGTTGCACAAATGAGCCGTACAGCCGCTGTCGAGGCACCATCTAGCGTTTCGCACATCGTTCGCTTCCGCACTGTTTTCCGCTACGCACGACTCGTCTTCAATGGCGTACAAAGATGCATGATTCGCTTTATCGTCCCGTTTCACTTTTTCTTTACATTCCGACGCTTTATGTCCGACTTTTCTACACCGATGACACTTGTATTTAAACGATTCCGACTTCTTATTTTCAGTATTCACATTTCGTCGCTTTTCGAATTTCTTTTTCGCGTACATAGCGTTCGGTGTATCTTCCCGCGTATCGTTTTTTCTTGCGTCGTTTTCTTTTACGATCTTTATCCGCAGAATTTCGAGTGACGGTAGCTCATCGCGCGACTCAATCGCACAGCGAAAATTCTCGAAGCTATATGGGAGGCTGTAAAGAAGCATCACCGATAATAAATCTTGATTTATCTGTATTTCCATCTCACCTAGCTTGTCTACAGTATCGAAGAACTCCGTCAGATGTTCGCGTACATCCCCGCTTTCGGCCATCTTTTGCAATGTCAATCACTTCAACAACGTGGCTTTTCGGGCTGGTCCCTTCGATTGGTATATTTCCTGTAATTTTAGCCAGACTTGTCTCGATGTGGTACATCCTTTAATCTGCTTCAGTTCCGAAGGATTGATGCACAGAATAATATCTGCTTTAGCTTTTCGATCCTCCGTCTCCCATTTTTCCGCCGCTTCTCTTGATCTTTCGTCTGCGCCGACGATTTCGGGTTTCGTTTTTCCACCGCTCACGTATCCCCACGTGTCATTCTTGATGAGCAACGCTTCCATCTGGATTTTCCAGGTGTCGAAGTTATCTTTGTATAACGGCTCGATTGTTACAGTCGACGCGGCCATGATTATTCTCTCAAAAAACGTAATAACCTTAACTATTTACTGCGCGTGTTTGACAATGCCTGGTCCCATAACCTGATAAGACAGAGCGGGTGAAGCGGTGTAGACAGACTGGTAGATTCTCAATTTTTACATTCGTCAATGCACATAGATGTCGCATGGGGTCGAGGCGTCGCCACTCCAACATAAACAAACTTCATTAATACCTTCGAATTCTGTAAGGGAAGGTAAAATTTTATTAGCTGTTTTAAAAATAATGTGTTACTTCACATTAATTCTAATGCTAATAAATACATTTCACATATACCTACAAATTCTGTAAGTGAATGTAAAATTTTATTGGTTACCTTAAAAATTATGCCTTACTGTAACGATTTTTACGCATTCGTCGTTGCGTACTGGTGTTCGGACAGGGTGATTTGGACATTAACGATGACTCGTGAATTACTGCGCAACGTTTATTGCACAGAGTCAAGTACACGAGTAACAAACAATAAATACAGTCATTTACACATGATCGAGTATTCACAAAACAGTTATTCTAATGAGCGCGCTGACCATGGTCGTTGTATGCGACACGTGGTCGAGAGTGTTCGGAGGTTATTTCGAGATATTATTGATCTCTGAGCAGTCTGTGATTATATTAATCACTCGCGGAGCGTTCTGTTCATCACAATTACGCGTTCTGAGAGGACTTTCTAATTATACAACATAAAACAGAGCGGTCTTTCACTGAGCAGGCAGTAACGAACGTACATGTTAATACGCGGACAAAAAGTTGACTCGAAACAGACTTGTGAGACATTATTGATCTCATGAGCAGCCTGTGATTATATTACTCACTCGCGGAGTATTCTCACATGAGAATTCTGAGCGTACTTTAACACTTTACAACATAAAGAGCGTACGAGCGAGCATAAGAGCGGACCGGAACAAACACGAGAGCGCCCGTTGAGAAGACTCAGAGATGACTGACTTCACGGTGCGATCGATCTAAATATCGATTAATCGTAACGTGAATCATTATGACTGCTCATAGATGACGCTATTGGTGTTAATCGTGTGGCGACCACTCATGCAGTGCCATCTAAGCGAGTGCGCTTCGTAGCTGATACTCTAGGAACCAGACACCAGCGCCACACTCAAAAATAGACGATTGTTCCTCCCCTTAAAATTCAGTTATTCAATTTTTATAATCTATCCCACGCGACTCGTAGACGGTGTAAAAGAAGCAAGCGAATAAAAGGTTTAATTGAACAGTAATATATTGTGTATCATTCCCACAAATTGGTGACCCCGGTTGTATACGCGGTGAAAAATATAAAAAACAAAAAAGTAAGTAAAAAAGTTCAATCACAAAGACGCCACTTGAACATTCGCCCGGGAAAAAGGACGCCGACGCGTCTCAAAAAAACGACGCTTTCAAAAACGTGGCCGCAGGGCCGTCCAACACGACCCATCGCTCGTTCGACCGATTAAACATTGAAGCCAACGAATTCTTAAACATAAGAATGTCCACATTTTGGACGGAAACCCCAAAATTATGGTTCAGACAATTGGAGGGAGAATTCCAGCTACACCGAATAAGGTCTGATGAAATTAAATATAGCTCAGTTCTCCGGCATTTAGACCAACGCACGATGAAGGTGGTCGCGGATGTAATCGAATCGCCGCCAGATAGAGATAAGTATAATATATTAAAAAACACGCTTATTAACCGTTTCACTGAGTCAGAAGAGCATCAGTTGCGGAAGCTTTTGACAGGTTTAGAGCTGGGATCAAAGAAACCTTCTGAATTATTACGCGAGATGCGAATATTGACGGGAACTGGAGTCGTAGAGCGCCTACTTCAAACGTTGTGGCTTCAAAGGCTGCCTTCCCGCGTGCAAGAACTGCTTTCGATAGTCGAAAGCGGCACGGAACTCGAGAAACTTGCAAATTTAGCGGATAAAGCAGTCGAAAAAAGGGAACCGCTGAACGCAGCGGAAGTTGATAAAGCGGTAGTTGATAAAGCAGTACCTAATACATTACAGTATACCATTGATGCACTTGCTACGCTAATACCAGAAACCGCAGAACTGTCGATACAAACGCAAAGGGCCGCAGGTGTGATGGTGGAAGCCCTATCGAGAGACCAAGGAACGCGACGATCTACATCTAGACGAGGATTCGAGTATTGCTCCAGGTCAAGGTCTAGATCACGTAATAATAATAATTTTTGCTACTATCATAATAGATTCGGCAACAGATCATGGAAATGCCAAGCACCTTGCGCCTGGAAAGGCGATTTAAACCAGCAACCGGAAAACTAAAAACCTCAGCCCGGTTAGCGGCTACTGTGGTGGAGGAAACTTGTAAAAGTCGCTTGATAAGAACGGATCGCAAAAGCGCAATGCAATTCTTAATCGACACGGGAGTAGACATTTCTGTAATACCGAAAACTTCCTCAGGTAAAGGAAACCCGTGCGATTTTAAACTATATGCAACTAGATTTGGGATTGCGACGATCATTTAGATTGGAGTTCATAGTAGCAGAGGTAAAAAATCCGATTATAGGAGCAGATTTTCTAAAGCATTATTCTCTATTAGTAGATATAAGAAATAAACGATTGTTGGACAATACTACGCATTTACAAACAAACGCCGGCGTATCGCAGAAGCCTATAGCAATGGTATCGACAATAAACCTAAACTGTCCATATCAAGAATTATTGCGCGAGTATGTGGACACCACAAAACCGCGTAATATTGAAGGATGTCCCCACGATGTACAACACCACATCGAAGTAAGAGGACCACCGGTTTCGGAGCCACCCAGAAGGTTACCTCCGGATAAATTGCGGGCAGCTAAAGCAGAATTTGAGCTAATGATGCAGCAGGGTATTTGTCAGCCATCTACTGGCCCATGGGCAAGCCCACTACATTTAGTCAAGAAAAAATCCGGAGAATGGCGCCCATGCGGCGATTACCGACGCCTCAATAAAATAACCATTCCAGATAAGTACCCAGTACTACACATACATGATTTAACGTATAAATTACAGGGCTGCACTACATTTTCAACACTAGATTTAAAACGCGCATACCACCAAATTCCAATCGCGCCTAAGGATAAAAAGAAAACTGCGGTAATTACGCCATTTGGCCTATTCGAATTCAATGTGATGACATTTGGTTTGTGTAATGCGGCACAGTCGTTTCAAAGATTTATGGACACCGTACTACGAGGATTAGATTTCGTTCACTGTTATATTGATGATATTTTTATTGCGTCGAAGGACGAAGAATATGGATTGCACATAAACATCGCGAAATGTACGTTTGGAAAAAACGAAATTCAATATCTTGGTTACCACATTAGCAGTACAGGCATTAAACCATTAACAGAAAGAGTTAAAGCTATACAGGAATTCACTAAACCAAAAACAATAGAAGAATTAAGACGATTTTTAGGCCTACTAAATTTTTATAGATGTTTCATTAAAAATGCAGCTAAGGTTCAAGCACCGCTACACGTATATTTGATAGGAGCCAAGAAAAAAGATAAACGACCTATAAATTGGACTGCTGAAGCCGAAAAAGCTTTCGAAGCGAGTAAACAGCAAATTGCAGATGCAGCACTGTTAGTACACCCGAAAGAAGGTGTTCCGTTGGCAATAAGACCGATGCGTCCGACAACACCATAGGAGCTACATTGGAACAGCGGAGTGGAAAAGAATGGCAACCACTCGGATTTTTTTCAAGAAAATTTTCAGAAAGCGAAAGAAATTACAGCACTTATGGCCGAGAACTTACTGCAATATATAGAAGTATACAATTTTTTAAACACTCAATCGAAGGACAACAATTAATTATCAAAACAGATCACAAACCATTAATCTATGCATTCGATCAAAAATCTAGCAAAGCGACACCAAGACGTCTACGCCAACTAGACTATAGGAGCCAGTTTTCCACCAATGTAATCCACATTACAGGTCGCGACAACGTGGTGCCAGATGCATTGTCCAGAATAGATGAAGTAACACGTTAAAGATCAAGAATTAAAAGACTTATTAAAATCCGAATCAACTGCAGTCAATTTAAAAAAAATTAAGGGTAGACGATACTGATAACATATTTTACTGCGATATCTCTACAAACGAAATTCGACCGTACATACCAAAAATATTGCAAAACGCGTTTTTAATTCCGTACACAGCTTAGCACATTCTGGAAGTCGATCAACAAAAAAACTCTTTTCCAACAAATCCATTTGGCCAAGCATGAAGAAAGATATAAAAAATTGGGTGCGAACCTGTTTACAATGTCAAATAAATAAAATAAGCAGGCACAACACGAACGCGCCACAACACATCCATGCGCCGGACCAAAGGTTCTAGAACGTGTACATGTGTTACGTCGCGGTTTATTTCGCGGTTCTTGATCTATAAAGTGCTTATGCACACCTTAACCTTGACCGTTAACGTATACTTCGCCTGGATGTCCGGTTTCGAGCTTCGTCAGTTAAATTGGAAGGCGGGTATTTAAAGACTGACTAGGCGTTTAGTATTGTAGGCTTCGACTTTAATATGAATGTTTTACTTACAACTTGTTTTCTTTTACACCCACACACTTACACTCGTACTGTTGGTAAACTCGATTTGTCGGTACTGGTTCGGGGGTAGAAGGTGACGACGTCTTAGTCCTCGCGGTGGTCCGATGCGATGGCGCACGCACTCCCGTATTTCACGTTTACGGGTCTTGTATAATCAGACCCGGAGATACGATACGCGAATGACCGCTGGCCGAGCGCGAGGTAAGAGTCACAACGAGAGAGAGCCCATCACCCGCGCTTGTCGGCGGTTTTTGTACCCGAAAGTGTGCCAAATCGAGATTACTTAATTGTCACTCATGCACATTTCGGAGTGTCGCGATCGGTTCGCTGAACGCCGCGTTAATACATTCCTGCGCTCAATTCGATCGCGACCCGAATACCGACGGAAAAAGGAATATCGCCGGATGTAACATATGGATATCGTGGGACCATTACCGCCGTCACAAGGATAGAGATATTACCTCACGATGATCGATAGATTTTCGCGATGGCCCGAAGCGGTACCGATACGAGACGTCACAGCAGGAACAATAACAACTGCATTTTACGATACTTGGGTATCACGGTACGGATCCCCAGTAAGCATCGCCACGGATAGAGGTTCGCAATTCGAATCCTATTAATTTGAATCCCTGATGAAATTAATCGGCTGCAAAAGAATCCGCACAACCGCATATCACCCGGCGTCGAATGGAATTATAGAAAGATGGCATAGATCGTTGAAAACAGCCATTGCTTGCCATAATACGGAAGATTGGGCAGAAATTTTAACAACAGTTCTTCTCGGTTTAAGAACCAGCTTGAAACCGGACATCCAGGCATCAGCAGCAGAAATGCTATTCGGAAATTCGCTGAGATTACCCGGGGAATTTTTCGCGGATGAAGAAGTCCCATCAGATCCAAAATTTTTTCTACAGAAATTCAACGACCATATGAGGCAAATCAAACCGATTCCACCAGCTCACCATGTTCATAAAAAGAAACCATTCATTTTTAAAGATTTATACACGTGTACACGCGTATTTGTGCGCGTAGATGCCGCACGCAAACCATTATTATCGTAAATTTATAAGAAATTACGCCAAAATCGTAAAGCCTCTGACCGACTTAACTAAAAAGGAAACCCCGTTTTACTGGACTGACGCACAACAGACAGCCTTCGACATCTTGCGACAGAAGCTGTGTGAGAATCCTATCCTGCAATTTCCTGACCCTTCGAAACCATTCACTTTGACTACGGACGCCTCAGACGAAGGACTAGGAGCGGTTCTCTCCCAAGATGGGAAACCGTGCTGCTACGTGTCTCGAACGTTGAACCCAGCCGAAAGGAATTACAGCACAACTGAAAAAGAATTACTGGCCATAGTATGGGCCACCAAAAGACTGAGACAATACCTTTGGGGGCGACGGTTCACCATCCGCATCGATCATCAAGCGCTTACATGGCTCTTTAATATTAAAGATCCAACATCAAGGCTAGCGCGATGGAGACTACGACTTGAACATTACGAGTATGACATCGAGTATGTGAAAGGTAAAGACAATTCCGCTGCTGACGCACTTTCCAGAATTTATATCACCCGACGTCTAGACGCTGACAATTTGATATCCGACCATGACGAGGAAACCTCTTCTACGGACACGGAAAATGAAACAGACCAACTACTTTCGGATTATCATGATTGGTTAAGAGAGTCTGTGTTCGTGTTAGACATCCGACCCACTGCTTATGGTTTTAATTGGTTGCAGGTGCAAAAAGAAAAGCTTGGAACTTTAGATGTGACGAAATGGTACATTTACTTAAAGGCACTAACAAACGAACATATGGAACCTAAACGGAAATTTGTTCGTATACAGTTATCGGACGACATATGGACGAATTTCTGAGGAGAAGATACAAATTATCAACGAAAACCACAACTCACAATACGCACGGCATTTCGGAGAGAATAAAACTTGGGAACGGCTCAAGTTGGTAGCATGTTGGCCGAATATGCAGGACGACATCAAGGAATTCATAAGGAAGTGCGATACTTGCCAGCGTTGGAAGCTAACACGGATTAGATCAAAGGAGAAACCAATAATACCTGACACGCCTTTTTACCCAAACGACAAAATCGCAGCCGACATTATAGGTCCTCTCCCACAGACGTATAGTATCGATATATATCGTCTCTACCGAACGATGCTCCGTAAAACAAATGAGCGACTCCGATTCGCAGCTGAGGAACGCCGCGAGAAACGGAGTCTCCTACGATCCGTTGACCGCGAACGATCGCATTTAGTTTTAGTCTTTTCACGTTATTTTTATTTGTTACAATATATACTCATATTTGTGTTTCGTTATTAAAAGACTATTTTTATTTAAATCCTGACACCCTTAGTCTACTACACACGGACAAAGGTAACGGATATATATTATCAATTCAAGATCAATTAACTAAGTATCTTGTATTAGTTCCATTAAAACAAACTTCATCTGTTCAAATAGTAGAGGCACTCTTGAAATATTGGATATATCTATTCGGATCGCCTAAGCATATACTCACGGACCAGGGACAGAATTTTGTATCAAAAATTACTGCTGATTTTGAAAATATATTGGAAATAGGTCACATAACGACAACTGCCTTCCACCCACAATCAAACAGTTCGCTAGAACGAGCAAACGGAGTAGTCAAGGAAATGATTCGGACAACCATAAAAGATAAAGACATAAATTGGGACGAAAAGCTAAACATGTTGGCATTCGGTTATAACACGTCCATACACGAAAGCACGGACAAAACCCCATTTGAACTTACTTTCGGCAGAACGGCAGTTTTACTCTCCACAATTGCCCTTACACCAGCATTGACCCGGGAAGAACTGTTTTTGCGATGGAAGAAACGACACGAAGCCGCGCTACGAGATGCTCGTAAAACACTGGAAGACACCAAGCGGAAGAATCAGCTCGTTCAAGACGACGGAATTATCAAACCACAAGTCATCTTTAAAGTAGGAGATAGGGTACTCATTCACAACGACTATTCGCGCAGTAAGCTGCGACCAGAATGGCTCGGACCCTCGATCATTAAATCGATTAAAACTCCTAACTATACTGTCATATGGGACGGACGAGAATTTACGGTACATGGTAACCGGTTAAAATTGTATCACTGTTGATTTCAGGATGATCATTCTTCTGCTTCTGCTGGGTTTATCCGATGCCCTTCGTATAACACCATTGGGCAACACGAGCGTGTTCCTTGAAGTCATCGGAGAGGCCCACCTATTCTCACAAGAGTGGAACATGATCGTCGCGGTAGATGCAACGGAACCTAAACAACGAGTGTCCAAAATAGCGGCAATGGCAGCAAAGACCGCAGAAACCTGTAAACTCCATAATTGCAGCGCAGCCCGTGAAATCAATCTCGTTCAACAGCGAATCCAGCGGGTGATCAATTCACTTTCTCGATTATCCGAACTTACCACATTACGTTCGCGACGAAAACGCGGTTTGATAAATGCGATAGGCACGCTTTCAAAAACACTATTTGGGACATTAGACGAATCCGATTTATCTCGCATAAATTCAAACATAGACAAATTATTCGAAATCGATAATCAACTCTCTTGCGCAATATCAAATCAGTCATTACTAATTAAATCAATGTTACGTGAGAATAGTTTGGAGTCTGTAAAAGCGATGCATGACACATACGATAGAATAATTAGAGCTATATTAAACGAAACGAGATCAACCGAATACTTAGCCCACGTATCGACGCAACTTACTGCTTTAACGCTCTTAGTAGATGAATTAAGCGAGGACAGGCAGGTATTACTATCTGCTCTAACGTTAGCTTATAACGGAATTGTACACCCGGAATTAGTACCACCAGATGATTTTATACTACACTTAAAAACTGTATACGAAAAGGCAAATATACCTTCCGTGATTGCACTCACGACTCGTAATTACAATACATTCATTATGATGAGCCAGATCGCCATACTTTGCAGTAAGGGTAAATTGATATATTCTATAAAAGTTCCTGTAATGGAGAATGAAACATGGAAGATATTGCGCCTCTACCCAGTTCCGAAAAAGCATAACGATCTCTTTAAAGTTCTTCTTGACGAGCACTCTTTCGTATTTTCACATAAATTATCATACATACCTATTGATGATGTCACGTTAGGAAACTGCAAAAAAAAACATTAGGATATTTCATTTGTAGACGTAATATACCAGAACATAATCAATTAAGCTCAGCTGATTGCACATCAGAAGTTCTCTGCAACGTAATAAGGCCAGCGACCGCCTGTCACGTAACACCTATAGTGATAAACGATGTCAGCTACATTCCATTGAAGGCCGTCGGTAAATACATAGTAATACCACGAAACGAGATGCGAACCCGAACAACTTGTGAAAACGAGCAATTAACCTCAACCATTGACATTCCTAGTCTTATAGAAGTTTTCGGCGACTGTACACTAAGTACTCCGTTAATCACAATGAGGATAGGACGAGGTAACACCAGTATAGAATTTGAAACGCGATTCCACCTGGTATCTTTAAATTATTCAGTTGATGATGTACAGTTACTCCGCAACAATATCCCGTCACTTCCTAATCATGCGCAACTAGCGTCAATCGGACAGTATGAAAAAAATTTGGATCAATTGGACGATACATTGGCCAGAATTCGTAAAGAACGGCGAATTAGAAGTTGGGCCGAAAAATTCTACAGTATTGTTACCTACCTTGGCTATGGGGCGCTAGGTCTTCTTATCGTATATGGATTATTTAAATGCTTTCGATTCTCAGAGTTGCCCGGAAAAAACCTCTGCATTCAGATATTTTGCCAGAATAGTCACAATACCACACCCGTAGTTGAACCAGAAACAACTCGGGTACGCTTTTCAAAAATAAGTAGCAAATATGATAGATTTGTAACACCTGCGAAACCCACCGAGTTTAAGTAAATTTGAGGACAAATTCTATGTAACGAAGGGGGTGTAACGATATCCAAAATCCCTTGGTCAGACATTCCATTGGGCTTCCTAGAAACCACGCGCCGCACTAAAATCCTTAGTCTAGCATTCCACTTCCGTTCCTAGCAATCCGCGCCACATCCAAAAAACCTTACGTCCGCATTCGTGAATTACCTTGCTTCGGCGATAACCGTGACAATGATAATGATAATACCACCAATAATAATGATAATAACAATAATAATAAGGACAATAACAACAATAATAATGATAATAACTGTAATAATAATGATAATAACACCAATAATAATGATAATAACAATAATAATAATGACAATAACAACAGTAATAATGATAATGATAATTACAATAATAATAATCAGAATAACAGTAATAATAATGATAACAGTAATAAAAATGACAATAACGCCAATAACAATAATAACGACAATAACAGTAATCATAATGATAATAAAAATAATAATAATGATAATAACAGTAATAATAATGACAATAACAATAATAATAATGACAATAACGATAATAATAATGCTAATAACAGTAATAATAGTGATAATAATAGTAATCTAATGATAATAACAATAATAATAATAATGTCAATAATACTAATAATAATGATAAAAACACCTAATAATAATAACAATAACGACAATAATAATGACAATAACAGTCATCATAATGATAATAAGAATAATAATAATGTAGGATCGAATAAATCGAGGTAGACGGATTTGGTTGAAACAACGAAACAATAAAAAAACTTTAATGAATTAACGATTAACAAAAATACAGAAAAAGGTTACAAGACGACAACGTGCTACTTCGAGCGTTACAACATGACTGGCTACCCACGCCACGCCGTTTTCCTCGTTCTCCCTGAATTCCCGCGTGAAAAACAAAAGACGAACTATCCCTTGTCTTCGCGCGCGCTACGTTCGCGCCAAAAACCCTCGTGGCGCCAAATCACCGCGTCACCGGACATCCGAGTCGCCCGATCGCACCCGACGACTCCCGAACAACCGATTCCTCATTCGGCCATTCCTGCTCCTTCCTCTTCGTTCCCCGAAGAGATACCACCATATGGCTTCATGAAATCTGCTGATGTCGACGTGAACGGAGGACCTTCTCCGTTTCCTATACGTACAACTTCGTATATGTCATTCCGTTTTGTTTTCGTTACCTTATAGGGTCCCAAAAACTTCGCCTTTATCTTGAGACCGGGCCCAAACTGTGTTCTTTTGATGGCAACTAAATCGCCCTCTCTATACGTTCTCGCCACCTTGCTGTTCTTGCTGTGACCTCTTCTATTTTCCTCTTGTATTTTTATTATATTTTCCTTCGCCATTTCCCGCAACCTGTCTCGTTCTTCCTGGAATAACTCCGTTGCTTCCTGTTGGATAATCTCGAGAATTTGAAAATCTTCCTGCTGTTTCATCTTTACCCCGAACATGACCTCAAACGGAGACATCCCTATGCTACGTTGGTACGTGCTGTTAATACTGCGTTGTACTTTATCCACATACCGGTACCATCTGTCCGGATGATCTAACGATAATTTAGTCAATACCGGTATTATGATTCTGTTTATCCTTTCAACCTGTCCGTTGTCCCGCGGCACCCCCGCGGTAATGAGTATATGTTGAATATTTTCCCCGGTGCAATACTCACGGAATTCATTCGACGTGAATGCCGTCCCTCTATCAGAAATTATCCGAGTCGGGTTTCCAAAGGTCTTCTGCTGCAGACTCAACTTGTCCAGCACTTCTGTCGTTCTTACGGTTTTAGTGGGATATATCCACACAAACTTGGAAAATGCGTCAACAACTACAAAAATGTACTTGTACGATTTACTTGTAGTCGTCATTGGTCCCATATGATCCACGTGATACGTTGACAATGGTACGTCTCCCTTAGTTATCGGCTTTAATTCTCCCTCCACCTTCCCCTTCTTCTTTTCCGCTAATATACTGGGTATACAACATTTTACATACCTCTCCAGCTTCGCTGTCAAATTTGGTACATAAAATTCTTCGCCAATCCTTTCGGCCATCTTTTTTACTCCGAAATGTCCGTTCTCGTGCTCCCTCCTGATGACCTCGTTGCACATGGAAGCCGGTAGGACCATAACTCTCCTATCTCCAACTTGCTTCATTACCAGATTATTTTCTACAACGTAATCTTCATAGGGTTCGCTCTTTAGCACCTGCTTTATTGCTCGAATTCGATCATCTTCTTCCTGCCTCGCACGCAACGTACTAATTAATCGGTTTTCGATTACGCGAACGGGGTACCGACTTAATACATCAACGTGGCGTAACTGTGACCCCGACCGGTGCTCGACTTCGTATTCGAACTCCTCCAACGTCAACGCCCATCTCGCGACCTTAGGTGCTATATCCGGTTTATACAATGTTTTTTTGAACGCCTCGCAATCGGTAATTAACTTAAATTTTACTCCTAATAAATACACTCTAAACTTTTGTACCGCTCTTATAACTGCTAATAATTCTAACTCGTACGAATGATAATTTCTCTCGGCATCAGACGTTTTTCTACTCATAAAGTGAACTGGTTTATTGTAAATCCGGCTCACCGAAGTGAGACGTGGATATGCTACCTCGCCCGAGAGGGCATACGCAAATACAACTAGTCTTCTACTTTCTTTGGCCGCTGCCGAGAGAACGGTCTTGGAAAAATCCAGGGCGTCGCAGGGCCGAACTGCGAGCGAATCCTTTGGTCACGGTACCGACCAAAGTCGGTAACCGCGTCCACGGGGAACCACGGGGAGTCGGATTCGCCACGTACACGCCTGTACGCACGCCGAGACCCTGTTAGGGCGACAGGAAATAGGGATGGGAAGAGGGTTAGGGATGGGTATTGATATATTTCCCTGAAAATAAATAAATAAGTGTACCTGAAAATAAAGTAGTTTCGTGAAAATAAATGTTCCTGAAAATAAAGTTTTCAATTAATTATTACGTCACGCGCTGCTGCCTGCATTTCCAAGGCCTCATCTACCATGATCCCCTTCACCCAAAGGGTCTCATTGCAGAAAAGGTCGAAGATTTCGAAGGCCTCTGGGGACGACACGAATTTGTGTGCCGCTTCCGGCCATCTCCATTCTTCGGGATTAAAGAGCTCGCGAAGTGCTGTTCTCTGCGGTTCGAACAACGAGCACTCGAGAAGAAAATGACCGACTGTGTCCGCCTCGGCACCACACAAATAGGCCTCGACCTCGGCAATTCCGTACGTCTTCAGACGTGACATTTGCCGTGGTCAGTGAGAGCTTGTGTGCAGTCGTGATTCGGCTTCACCCACTGCGCGGCCATTCTCTCCCGAATGTCGCTGAAAAAGGCGTGGGTTGTGCTACCCTTGTGGGAAGAGCTCCACTTGGTTTGCCACACGTTGTACACCTCTTGTTTTATACGGTTCTTCGGCCGTTTTTGTGCCGCAGAGATTATGGAATTTCCGATCCTGGCGTCCGTTGCTCTACGAAGACTGTAGAAGGCCCTATACTGCTGTAGAACGAATCAATAGGTACCGTGCCTGCCACCACACACAGGCCTTCCCACGACGATCTGCGGTAAGCCGCAGTTATCGAGATCAGGACTCTGCGCTGTGCCGACCTGAGCACTCTCAGCTCTCTCTCCGTGCAGAGATCCGCCCACCCCGCAGCGGCGTACGCCACCACCGAGATGAAAACTCCCCTGTAAATCACAGAGAGAGCGCCGAAGCGGAGTCCCCATGTGCATCTCGCCAGCTTCCCTAATTTGTGGAAGAGCGGTCCGACCTTGTCGCTCAGGTATTGGCAATGGGTGCGAACACCCATGCCACTATCGAAATGGACGCCGAGGTACCTAACCGATCTTTTGAATTTAATTGTCGCCTTCCCTATTCGGATGGTCGGTGGTCTACTAGACAGGTCCGCTTTGGTGGATCGGACTGCCTTGCGTTTGCGATCCGGACGCGATCCTCCCCGTCTTCCTATTGCCGCTCTTTCGATCCAGCCGCTCCTGAGCACAATTGCCTCAGTTTTGCGCGCTGAAATCTCGAGTTTGGCCTTGTTGCACCATTCTAAGATATGGTCAACGATACGCTGCCCTTTTATCTCAATTTCGCGTCTGCTATCCCCGCTTACGACGACTTGAAAATCGTCCGCGTAGGCTACATAGCATTCGCCAAATTCTCTCTCTACTGATCTCAGAAGATTGTCGAATTGGATGTTCCAGCAGTCGGGACCAAGAACAGAACCCTGTGGGCATCCCTTGGTTTGCTGCTTGGAGACTTCCGTTGTCCCTATTGCCAATTTCACTACTCTGTCTGTGAAGTAACTGGAAATTACCTCAAAGACGTTTCGCGGGCAGTCTCTTGATTTTAGATTTTTCAGAACTAACGGCCACCAGACGTTATCGAACGCTCCTGAGATGTCGAAGAGTAATGCAACCACGTAGCGATGCTCAGAAGCATCCGCTATGCGGCGCATTTCGACGATTGCATCTTCCGTTGACTTGCCGGGGCGAAACCCGTACTGTCGATCGGAGATTTTTCCTGGCGCCGTTGCCGTTAGGCTGAGACGCTGCTTAATGAGCTTCTCGAAGAGTTTCCCTATGACGGAGAGGAGACAGATCGGTCTGTAGGATTTAGGATGCTTCTCGTCCTTCCCTTCACCCTTCAGAAATACTCTGAGAGAACCTTTTTTCCAGGTGGAGGGAAAGACGCCCCACTGAAGACATCCATTGAAAAGCCGTACCAGTTGATCGGGGATTATATTTACTGTGGCCTTCAGTGCTCGAACCTCAACGAGGTCGGGCCCTGGTGCCTTATCGTATGTGAAAGTTTGAGCGGCCACTGCGATTTCCGTAACCGTGAAAGGATCGGCATCTGCAGTGTCCGGCGCGAAGCGCGCGTTTTCCCTAATTACTCGCTGTTCACTCGAGTCATTTTCCTCCCGATCGTCTGGGACGTGCGCGTCCAGCAGTAAGCTGGCAGTTTCGCGTAAGTTCATCGTCTCTTCGTTACCTCGCCGGAGAGTGCTGAGCACTTTCTCAACTCGAAGTTTCTGTGCTTGGAGTTTATACACGATACCCCAAGGCTCCGAGTTGCCGTTCGACGTTACATATTTCTGCCAGCTTTTGACCTTCGTCTTCTTCACCATCTTGCTGTATTCCCGCAGCAAAGTGTGGTATTCCAGCTTTTTCTGACAGCGAGTCGACTCATCTCTTTCCTTCTGAAACGCGCACCGTTTCGGGTAGACGGCTTTTGTGAGCTTAGTAAGCTTTCGTGTCCACCACGGGTTGGACTTTCTAAATACTCGCTTCCTTGGCATCGACTCGGTGCAGGCATCAATTATGATGCCTGTGAGCGTCTCTGCCATTCTCTCTACGTCTTCTGCGGATTCGAGACTAAGATTTTCGAGCCTCGATCGAGAAAGATCGGCCAGGCTTTCCGCGTATCGCTCCCAATCGGCTCGACGCGTGTCGAGTCGACTGTTAGCGGTACATCGTTCCACCGCTTCGGCTTTCGGAATTCTCAGCCCGATATCCACAGAATTGTGATCGCTGTTTGTCCAATCGCACCTGACTTTACAGCTCCTGATGAATCGGAGCATGGAGGGCGACGCCAGGGTTACATCGATGTACGATGAACCCCTTGTCGACCAATAAGTCGGTGGTTGTGTAACATCGTTCACTGTTTCCATGCCAAACGTCCTGATGAGCCCCTCGAATAGGGCGCCTCTGTCATCTGTGCTCTGAGGACCCCAGAGTGACGACCGGGCGTTGGCATCTAACGATACTAAAAGTCTCTTCCCTCTCAGTGAATTGAACACCGTTTCGAGGTGCCTGAGATGCAATTCGATCTCGTCGCTGAATTGAAAGTAACACGATACAGCGTAGAACGAAAAGCCGGGCGTTAGCACTTCGACACACACGCAGTGTGTCGTGCTAAGCTGCGAGACGAAAACCATTTGAAACTGAGGATTACAAACGGCCGCCGCCGCCCACGGGTGTTGTGAGCTTACGGCTGCCACCCTCAGTCCCGTTCCTAAACCACAGATGGTGTGAATCGAGCCCTGCTGCTTGACGTACGGTTCCTGCAATAACAGGACGTCTAAGTGCTTTTTGGCTACGAGTTCGCGCACCTCACCCATTACTACAGCTGAGTGTTGCATGTTCAGCTGAAGTACCCTGATTCCCGTGGTCGCGATCGCGGAAACCGACGCGGATGAAGGCCCCGGTGGCCTGTTTTCGATGGTAACGGGCGTGTGGGGTTCTGTGGGTGACACGTTAATTGGCTTATTGTCCATAATTAATTTTTGAAATGTGCGCCTCTACCGCGAATTTGAATGCGGGGCAATCTTTCGACCTGGACGAGTGGTCGTGAGGTTTATTCGCGCGTTTGCAGTTTACACAAACTGCTTTCTGTGACTTGGATGGGCACTTATCGAAAGAGTGCCCATCTTTAGCGCAGTGGCCGTAGGATTCAGTCTTTGCTTTGCAGTACTTCGATATATGACCGAAGGCCTGGCAATTGTAACAGCGCGTGACTTTTAGGTAGTCTTGGACGTAGCACGCGTGCCATCCCAAGTATACTCTCCCTTCTTTCAAGAGCTTCTCTCGTGTTTGTGGACTTACCTCTGCTACCCAGTCTACAGTTTCCTTTTCTTTGGGTCCCGTCTTGAAGACCAGGGCGAAGTGTTCCGGGAGCTTCTCCTTCGTACATTTTTCGAGGTTCTGGTGTCGTACAGCCGCTGCGATGTCCTTCTCCTGTAGATCTTTGGGGACGTTCTTAATTAAGATTCTCGGTTTGTTCTTCGCTGGTAGTCCCGCTGTTAGTCCCGCCGCTTTAAGTCTGGTGCTCTCCAAAACCGCTTTCAGATCCTGTTCGGTTTTGGTTTCTATGAGAACGCCTTTGTTGCTGATCTTTCGTACGTTGACGATTTTCAGCTTTTCCTTGGTTGGCGCTACGGACGACAGGATAGCCATTTTTGTCGCGTTGCTGTCCGCTATCTGACTTTCCTGGCCTGGAAATACGGTGCAGACGTATCTCTTGTTGTTTTTGGCCGCTTCTACAGTCGCCGCATTGCTCTTCTTCAGTTTTTCTGCGTACGACATTGCTGGCATTGCTGGTTGCGGGTTCTGCACTTTCTGCGCTTTGCTCATTTCACTGACGGTCTTGACTACGTTGCACAGCATCGCATCCATAGCGTTTATTCTGCTGTCCATCTTCTTGGCCGTGTCAGCTTCCTTTCTGAGCGCCATGTAGTTAAACTCCGCCTTCTGCGTGAGCTCGCACAGCTCAGCGGCCAGTTTTCTTGCGGCACTAAGGTCATCGCTGGTTCGCGCTCTTTCCAGCAAAGTAGCCAATTGCTTGGCAGTGGCATGGAGGCCTCTGTTCCTCGAGGGCAAGGGTTTCTTCGGGTTCTCCATTTTTCCCGTTTCGTCTTCGCTAGAGCTTTCAATTACTTTCACGGCTTTTCGCTTCGGCCGTGAGGTCTTGGTCCTCTCCTCCTCAGTTTCAGAGGATTCCGTTTTCTGCTCCTTCCTTTTTCGGGAGCCTCTTTTCACTTCTGTGAATCCGACCTCGGATTCGGTCTCCACACTTCTGTGAATCCGACCTCGGATTCGGTCTCCAGTAGATAGGGACAGAATTGGGAATCTCGTTAATCCATTCATGCGCGTCACTAATTAGATGACGAGGCATTTGGCTACCTAACAGAGTTTATTCAGATAAACTTATTATCCATGAATTCGCATGGAGACGGTTACAATAAGATAGATGGAACGAATAGAATAACAAAAAAAGAAGTATTACAAAGAAGTGAAAATAAAGAGGAAAGAAATAAAAAGACCGAAAGAAGAAAATGAACAAGATTATAAGAAGCAAATTTAAATGATGTACGCAAAATCGCAACAAATAACGTAATGTAGTGAAAATATTGATTATAAGTAAAATGAAATGAAATCATCTATGGTACAGTAGCTCGCAGGACCAAGATTATTATATAGTATCAGTAGGGCCTAATTATCATTCGACAGGGACAGCAATTACAGATAATACATGTTATATCTAAGTAACCTAAAGTAATTTTTATATCTTAACATTTCTTTTTTGTTTCTTTTTCTCTACGGTTGCTAGGTGCTGGAGTTTCTTTTGGAGTGTCGACCTTATATTTTTAATTTATTACAGGAGTTAATATTAGTAATTTAATCATCAATATATGCAACATATATAATTTATTATAATTGTCATCCATAGGTGCAGTTAATTATAAACGAATATATTAAAAATTTAATATTACTATTCCTCTCCCTTTCTTTTTCTTTTTCCATTAATTATATATTTCTTCTGTTTTAGGTGACGGATCCCGCAGCCAACATACTGACAACAAAGGTAACCATGTAATCAACACTTTGCTTCAGGATGGACGACAGGTAAGTGCTACATTTATTGTGTCAATCACTAATTCTATAACTATATTGTTTATTCTGTTTATGTTTCAGGTCCTGGTTCCTGTTGCCACATGCTAATTGTTTGAAGGTCTTCATCTGTAATTGTCAATATAATGATTTCCCTATTTTAATTCTTTTTATTTCTCTTTCGTTCTAGGTGTTGCTGCTACTTGGAATGTCGTCTTCGAAATGGCCATAGGTAGTGCATCTGCACCGTAGTCATCTTATTAAATTTCACGAAATTAAGGTAAGAACCCAAAAGCACTCTTGTAGTGATACCTTTTAATAATGATTTTGAAATGCCAATGTTTTCTAGGAATTGGTGGGATTGACTGGACCAGATGCCCCTCCACGAGATAGTTGCAGTTGATACGGTAAGTTTACTTCTATTTATATTAAGTGTATTAGTTAGATATGACACCAAGTCTGTGTTTTGTTCATAGTATTTTTTCTTATTTTCGTGAGCTACATTTAAATTTCTATAGCCAGAAACAATCTGAACGTCAATAACTGATGCACAACCGTCTTTCAGAGCTAGGATATCCGGTTTCCTTATTCCTTCCTTAGTGGGTATCCTCGGCTCTTTTGTAACTTGAAAGCCTTTGCTATTCAGATTATCTACCAATTTGCTAACTATATTATCGTGTCTCTTAATTCTACCACCATGGGTTGTATGGCATTCTTGTATTATATGTGCTGTTGTCTCTTGTACATAGCATCCAGCTCTACATTGACAGTTTCGTGTATTTCTCCGATTACCTCTAGACGTTCTCATAAGTGAAGGAAGTGCATTAATTCTAACCGCATGATACTTGATCCAGTCTCCGGCAGGAATAGTAACTCTATCATCTATTACCCAATTGTAGGACGATCGTACATAGCTAAATTCCCTGAGTTCATATCTGTTTCGGACGCTGGTTGAATCGGATTGGATTGGTGCACTTGGACGCAAGTGATGCAACCCGATTGTAATGTTCACAAAACTTAATTTTATTAAACACAGCAACAAATAACAAAAAGAACGATAAAATAACTTAGACGCGGATTAATAAAAGACACTTGAACGGCGGGTTTAACGGTTTTTTCGGCTGTTCATAACGACAGGTAATGCGCCAGGTAATACGATAATACGGTTAATACGACACGGTCGGCTGGGCCGTATTTATATTGTTAGATGTTCGACAAGGGGGGGGGGACGGATACGGCGGTTCGAACACTAGAACTTTCGAGAAAGTAAACGGCTATTTCTTATATTCTAAACATACCGCCCGCCTCGAATGTTTACATTCGAAACGTCAAACGCACGCGACGATATTTACAAGTTGTTATGATACAGAGCATAATGCATAATCGCAGAGACGAATACAATAAACACGACGCTAAACGCAAATATACACTCACGGAAAGGAAAACAATTACAAAGCATTTCGGACCGAGCTACGAGGCGTGAGAGTTTTCGCTTAAATTTCCGCCCGCCATGCTATCCGCGGGTTCGGTTTCTTCGTTAATATCGACGGGTAAAAAACACACTTTTGCGATCGGTCGAACGTAAGAGGCTTTGGCGGTCTTCACGGTGACCACGCGAGTAAGTCCGTCGTCGCCGGGATGGCAGGACACGATGCGTCCGAGGTCCCATTGACTAGGAGGCGTTAAAGGGTTGCGTAACAACACAAGACGGCCTACTTTTGCGAGACGTTGCACGGTGCGCCATTTGGGTCGCTGTTGCAGTGTACATAAATAATCTTTTGACCAGGCTCGCCAGAAACCCTCGGTGATTCGCTGCACTAATTGCCAACGAGAAAGACGTTGCTCGTTGATATCGAGTACGGTAGGCTCGGGAAGCGCAATCAATGGGGCGCCTATCAAAAAATGACCCGGAGTCAACGGACAGTAATCCTCGAGGTTTTCTGACACTGCGGCGATGGGGCGAGAATTTAAACACGCTTCGATTCTACATAGTAAGGTGGTCATCTCTTCCGCTGTGAGCGTGTGATTGCCGATGCAACGATTTAGATGTCGCTTGACGCTACGAACGCCTGCCTCCCATAAGCCACCGAAGTGGGGGGCAGCCGGTGGTAAAAAGTGCCAGGTTATGGAGTCTGTGGCCAATCTATTTAGAAAGTTAGGGTCGCGAATAGCGCGTCGATGCGCATCGGTCAATTCGCGGTTTGCCCCTTGGAATGTTGTACCGTTATCGGAATATAGGCTTTGTGGTAATCCGCGACGCGAAGTAAATCGTTGCAATGCGGCAATAAAGGCAGCGGACCCATAATCGTGAACTAACTCTAAATGTATTGCTTTGGTTGTCATGCAAATAAATAAGGCTATGTACGCTTTGTGGGATTTGTGCCCGCGTCCCGATGCATTGCGCACGAGTATGGGTCCGGCGTAGTCAACACCGGTATGAAAGAACGCTCTAATTGCACGATTTATGCGCACGGCCGGTAAGGATCCCATCAGCTCCGTCGGGACGAGTGCGTTTTCTCGCGTGCATGGTACGCAACGATGCAGTACGGCGCGAATGGCAGACCGAGCGCGCAAGATCCAAAATTCGTCACGGATTGAAGCTAACGTGAGCGAGGGTCCAGCATGCAGGTTACGCAAATGATGGTGCGATATTAATGCATCTACGACGGGATGGGATTGAAGGACTATGGGATGTTTTGTTTTATCAGGCAGGTTGGATTTATGAAGACGCCCTCCAACGCGTATTAAACCGTCGGCGTCAAGGAAAGGGTTAAGAGGTGCTAAGGGGCTGGAACTTGGAATTTTTTGCTTCGTTGTGAGTAACTCCACTTCTTGGGGAAATGACTCGCGTTGAATAAGACGAAGTATGATAATTTTGGCGTGCTGGATTTCGTGCAAATGCAAGACGTTTGGCTGGTCGAACGTGTCGGTGCATGCATTCGCAGAAACCTTGTGTTTTGTCCGCAGGCGTAACTTTTTTGAGAATCGGAGTACATAGGCGGTGACTCGTAGTAACCTTGGCCAAGAGGAAAACCGGGTAATCCATGACGGACTAGTTTTTACGGTGGTAATCGCGCAAATTATGGCATTCTTACGATTTTCGGGCAAAAGATCGGGAGAGAAAGTAGGAGGTTGTGTTGGCCAGGGTAATTTAACGGAGTGAAGCCACGTTGGTCCTTTCCACCAAAGGGAATGATTCTGCAACTCAGAAGAGGAGAGACCACGTGAAGCGCAGTCTGCGGGATTTTCACGCGTAGGAACGTGTAGCCACGTGACGTCGGGTAACGCATTTTGGATTTTGGACACTCGATTCGCGACAAAGATTTGCCACTGTGAAGGCTGCTGTCGGAGCCACGATAAAACAATTGTGGAGTCAGTCCAGCAATGACATGGAATATTGTCGAACTGAAGGGCAGAGCGGATTACGACCATGAGTCGAGATAACAGATGAGCCGCTAATAATTCTAGACGAGGAATGCTCACAGTTTTGACGGGAGCGACCTTGGCCTTAGCCATAAGCAAAGTCATGGAAACGGAACCGTTTGGATTAATTACGCGGCTGTAAACCACAGTGGCGTATGCATGATTCGAAGCATCGGCAAAACCGTGGAGAGAATAGTGCAAACTACGAGAATTTTGGTGAGTCCAACGAGGAATTGAGAGGTTGCGGAGAGTATGCAGCGCGTCGTAATATTGCTGCCACTCGCGAAGTACAGAGGAGGGCACGGTTTCGTCCCAATCGCATTGTAATAGCCATAATTTTTGCATCATGATTTTGGCAGTTATTGTGACTGGAGTCACGAGACCGAGGGGGTCAAATAATCTAGCAATAACGGATAGAATGCCGCGCTTGGTGGTCGCACAGGTTGTTGGCATGTTGGCATGAAATTTTACGGTGTCGGTTCCGGGACGCCACGAAACTCCGAGAATCTTTAAGTGTTCGTCGGCGTCTAAGGATTTTTCACAGGCAAGACCATGGTCTGATTTTTCAATGCCCTCTAGCAGGGAAGAACAATTGCTCGCCCATTTCCGTAAACGAAAACCACCTTTATTAAGCAGTGCAACTACCTGATCGCGGGTTTGTATAGCAAGCTGCTGATCCTCAGCTCCGAATAAAAAATCATCGACATAACTTTGATTGTTTAAGACCGGAATGGCTAACGGGAAGGGGGACCCTTCGTCCTCAACTAGTTGTTTTATCACCCGTTGCGCTAAGTATGCTGCAGGAGATGTTCCGTATGTCACGGTACAGAGACGGAATTCCGAAATTGGATCAGAAAAGGTGGATCGCCACAATATTCGTTGGTAATCGCGATCACGAGGGTCTAATAAAATTTGGCGGTACATTTTCGCACTATCAGCAGTATAAACGTATTGAAAGTGGCGCCAACGGAGTAATACGGATGGTAAGTCATTTTGTAGTTTGGGTCCGATTAATAAGCAATCGTTGAGCGATTTGCCCGTGGATGTAGCGCAGGATGCGTTGAATACGACGCGCAACGGTGTGGTATCACTGTCTCTTTTGACGACGGCGTGATGCGGGATGTAATAATGACCGGAATTTGGATTTTTAATGGGAGCGGCAGGTTCCATGTGGTGTAATTCTAAATATTCCGCTAGGAATTGACGATAGGCGGTGGATTGTGCAGGGTCCCGAAGTAACCTGCGTTCGAGGAGCAAAAGACGTGAGGTTGCGACTGGTTTGGAGGCGCCAAGGTCAACAGAGTTGGTTTTAAAGGGAAGGCGGACCATGTATCGGCCCTCTGGGGTGCGAGAATGGGTTGCTTGGAAGTGACTCTCACAAAGTTGTTCCTCAGGACTCAAGATCGCCGGTTCCGGTAATTCTTCAATTTGCCAGAATCGGCGTAGATCGGCGTCTAACGTTGGCTCTATTGTGGTATGGTGTAGGTGTACATGGGAGGAAATGGAGGAGGGAGTGACTGGACCGGATATGATCCATCCCAACGCGGTATTTTGTGCACTCGGCTGATTAATCGCGCCCTTACGTACCCCGTTAAGAAGCAGCATCCCATAAAGATCTGCACCAATAAGAATATCGACCGGATCGGGGCTGAAGGGATCATTATCAGCAAGATTAAGGGAGGTGATATGCGGCCATTCGTTGAGCGCGCCTACGCAACGCGGGATGTATTTCGTCAATGACTTAAGTACTAACGCAGTGGTTGAGAACGCGGGATGATGATCTTTCACGGGGGTGATCGTAACAGGGACTGCGTGTTGTACCGTAGTTGCGGATTCACCGACCCCACATATGCGCACGGGTCTGCGAATTTTAGGCAATTTTAAGAGTTGCGCTAAATTTTCGGTTATAACGGTGGTGGCGGATCCTTGATCTAATAAAGCGCGCGCGGTTAAAAAGTGCCCGATCGGGGAGTAAACTCTTACGCGCGCGGTGGCGAGAAGAACTTGAGAGCGCGAGGCGTTATATTTTGAAATTAAATGTGTGGTGACCGGAGCGTCGGCAATGTTATGCGGTGGCGTACGCGTCTCAGGCGAACCGTTAGGAGACGTTACTGTATTATTATCGAAATGTAATAACGTATGATGCTTTTTGCCGCAATGTTTACACGCGAGTTCGCTGGGGCAATCTTTAACCGAATGTTTTGAACTAAAACAGTTGATACATCGTTTGGATTTTCGAATATTTTCATATCGCTGGGAAGGTGACTGGTTATAGAAACGGTCGCAATGTTTGATTAAGTGGTTCGCTCGACAAATCGGACACGCAGAGGTAACGGTCGCTGAATGTGCGGGGATACAACGGTCTTTTACGGGCTTGCTACTGGTTTGATTTTCCGGTAACGATTCTAATGCACGAATTCGCGCGTCGAGAAAGCTTTGTAGTTTATCGAACGTAGGATATTCGAGCGTATCTCCTAGCTGAAGCTCCCAAGCTTTTCTAGTGGCGGAATTTAATTTTCCCGTCACGAGAAACACTAATATGTCGCTCCATTCCTTAACTGGACGACCGAGATTCGCGAGCGCTTGAATCGCAGCGTTTGTTTTATCGCGGAGTTCGCGAAGACTCGGAGCGGTTTCGAATTTCACCGTTGGCAAATTGTGTAACGCATTTAAATGTACGGTGATTAAACGGCGTTTGTTGTCGTAGCGCGATGACAATGTATTCCAGGCGATCGGGAAGTTCGCGTCGGTTATCGCAAGGTGACTAAGTACGTTACTCGCGGCGCCGGTCAAACATGACGTTAAATAATGCATGCGATCGACGTTAGATAATAAAGGGTCGTTCTTAATTAGGGAGGTGAACTTATCTCTAAATGTTTCCCACTGGTCGAAGCTTCCGTCGAAGGTTGGTAGCCGCAGGTTGGGAAGGCGTGATGCACTCCTTTCCGAGGGGTTGACCGGAGTTGGGGCAGCAGCGGCAGCGTCGGCTCGGACAGCTTTTTCCAAAACCTCCACCATGAAGTCGGCTGCTTCGTTGAAGCGCTCTTCGCACTCCAGGAATTGTCCCTCAATAAAATAGGGTTGGGTGTTGCGGGTCTTCTCGTCGGCTTGTGCCCAGATTTCCGCATCCAATTGTTGGCACTTCGCGAAATTGTCCTTTAAGGTATCATAACGGCGGCGTGTAACGGCCGGAGTCATGTTGGCGGTTCCCACTTTTTTGAAATTGGGTAGCGCTCTGATGATGGATCCCATAAGCTGGGATTGTTTTGCCAACAGGTCGTTCAAATTTGCCATCTTGTTCTCTCGTCCGGGTAGTAATTGGAGCGTTGATGCGTTTTAATTACTCTTCACTATCCGGCTCGAAGGACCAATGTTTCGGACGCTGGTTGAATCGGATTGGATTGGTGCACTTGGACGCAAGTGATGCAACCCGATTGTAATGTTCACAAAACTTAATTTTATTAAACACAGCAACAAACAACAAAAAGAACGATAAAATAACTTAGACGCGGATTAATAAAAGACACTTGAACGGCGGGTTTAACGGTTTTTTCGGCTGTTCATAACGACAGGTAATGCGCCAGGTAATACGATAATACGGTTAATACGACACGGTCGGCTGGGCCGTATTTATATTGTTAGATGTTCGACAAGGGG
Organism: Coelioxys conoideus; assembly: GCA_947623535.1. Lineage (NCBI taxonomy): Eukaryota > Metazoa > Arthropoda > Insecta > Hymenoptera > Megachilidae > Coelioxys > Coelioxys conoideus. The sequence continues at coordinate 1,887,908 of CANQJN010000040.1, forward strand.
GGGGGACGGATACGGCGGTTCGAACACTAGAACTTTCGAGAAAGTAAACGGCTATTTCTTATATTCTAAACAATATCCATCGGTTTGTTTGTATAATACTGTGCTCCATTTAGTATCGTCGTTTGCGTGTAATTTAGCCCAATTATAGATTTTCCTTATAGTCTCTACGCCAGTAAGTTTTCGTATGAATGGCCAGGGAGAGGTCACTAAAGCATCAATCCTTCTAACAATCAAATTCGGTATTTTAGTATATAAGGACATGACCCCCAAGCCTCCGTCTTTAATACGCGCGTGAAAATAGGCTTTTGGGACATCATGCGGAAGATGCATCCAGTTTCTTATATATTTTCTTACTAACCTGTCTATCTTTTTCAGGTTGACATAGTTCATTCTACCAAGGACAAGTTGGTGCAAGAATCTCGGCAACAGGTATGTTCTTAAAATAACCATACGTTGTTGCGGTTTTAACGGCGCAATAGTAATTTTGTCTAAATATTCTTGTAGGGAAACCGTCTGCTTGGTCAACCCTCTAGGAGAATAGGTAACCCCAAGATGTTGCCAAGTGTCCAGAATACTGATCTGTGAGATAGGTGAGTCATTAATTTTAAATGTTTGTCTACTTAACACTTTGACTTTTTTATCCTTTCCTGATGGAATTAAGGAAAGACATTTACATTTCTCCGGTGCAGGTTCTAGGCCGTGTTTATTCATCTCCTCAACTATTTTATCAATTGCTTCCTGGAGTCCTTCTTTAGTGCTAGCGATCAGTACCAAATCATCAGCGAATACCAATGCATTTACTACAGATTCCAAAAATTCTATCCCAATAGAGTCAGGTATAGCTTTTATTACCTCATCCATAACTACATTAAATATAAGAGATGAAAGGGGATCCCCTTGTCTTACTCCTTGTAGCGGGTGTATGGTCTCAGAACGTACATTATTTTTTTCTATAAACAATTCGGCATTATTATATAAGAATTCAATATAATTTAAAATCTCGCTCGGTAAACCTCTCTTTTTTAGCGTGCAGAAAATCGATTTGTGAGATATAGAATCAAATGCTTTCCTTATATCAAAGAATGCCATATGTAGCTGTTTTTTTTTTGCTCCACGCGTAATCGATTAATGACGATAGTGTATATGTTATTTCTGCAATACCATCCGCTCTGATGAAGCCCCGTTGTTTGTCGTCTGGTTTTAGGGGTACATATAGTCTATTAGCTAGAATTCTATGGTAGTGCCTGATTATTATGGACGATATGGAGATTGGCCGATAATTCGCAGGGTTGGTTGTATCGTGACCTTTAGGAATTAAAACCGTTCTGGCTCTTGCCCATTCCGCTGGTATTTTAGCAGAAAATAAAATTATGTTCATTATAATAGCTTTAATCTTGTTAGGTATTTTATTTATCCATTCTTTAGCATGCAGGCCATCTGCTCCCTTGGCTGTATCGAATTTGGGCTGATGTTTTTTAATTTCTTCTATCGTAATTTCTTTTATTATATCGCTATGTATTCTAATGTCCGTTTGTGTGTCTATTGTATAATTGTTCATGTTGTATTTCTCAAATATTGGTTTCCAGTGTTTGACCAAATCTTCTACGGGCAATTGTCTTATATCGCTAGTCTCACCATCTAAAATCAGATTCGCAGTTTTAGTTATATTTTTCTTCCACATGTTTTGTATTTTAGCATATTCTATTTTTCGTTTATTTTTTTTGGAAGTTCTTGGTGCAAGATCAATTCTATCTTTAGTGCTATAGTTTTTATTTCTATTTTGATTTGTCGAAATATTAAAATTCGCTCCAAACCACTGCATAAGATGGACCGAAGGATCTCTCTGTTGCCATACATCCTCAACCGCATAGCCAAGTATGTATTTAGCCGGATCTGTGCATTCATTGGATCTTAAATATCTAAGTGCCTGATTTTGCCACTGTAAGTTTGGCTCTGGTTGGTAAGTATTGTTATGTAAAATAGGCGATGTATTGTCATTAATTTGTGCTAAAATTTCTGTTACAGGTGGAGGACAAGATGGAGATGAAGTACTATCATGAGTGTTCAGTGGATCAACTTGCGTTTCATCGGTAGCATGTGTCAGATAAGTATTTGTATTATTGTTCCGCTGCAGCCTATTTATATTTGTATTATTTAACTCATTATTTTCTGTTTGTTCTAGGTCGCCAACGATGTTGTCCCGTATCTCTTTATATTTATTTGTTTTTCGCAATGCTTTGATAGCCTCGACAGATCTCAAAGGAAATAATACTATGTTGTCGTGTAAGTATTCATTAATTCTCTTTTTCATTCCAGGCGGTGCAGATTCTCTACTTCGGCTATTCTTTTCATATCTTCCTTTTGCCATCTATGCTTACATCTGTCAGTAATAATTTCTTCATTAGTTAGGTCTTTGTGTTTAGCCGTTCTATGTACACCAAGTCCACGGAAAGAATTAAATTCTTTACTACAGTAATTGCATATAAATTTTGTCGTTTCTTGTCTTGTTAATTGAGAGCTATTTGTTGCATCCATAGATGAAGAGAAAAAAGTGCGAGATGAAATAGATCCACTGGATGGTGGCATAGAGATACCTCCATTTTGTATATTGTTTGTTACTTCAATGTTACCAGTGGAAATTGCTCCTAGAGGAGCAGTTGGACAACTTAATTGACTATCGCAGGATGGAGATTTGCGGCCGGATTGGTTGGAATTAATGTCCAGTGGGACCTGTTCGGGCTCCGGCAGGTTGTCAAGCCTTCCATCTGGACATTTCGCGCTATGGCTCTCTATAGCAACGCTTAGTATTCCGTACTCCTCGCCAAGTCGTTCCTTTTCTTGATTTGTATAGGGCATACATCCGTATTAAATGCTGAGTGGTTATTTTGGACTAACCCTTGTTTGTTACAATTAACACATTTCAAATTATCTTTTTGTTTGCATTCCCTAGAGTCGTGTTCACCGCTACAATGGCCACAACAGGGTTTAGTTGCAGTACAATTCCTAGCTAGATGGTTAAATTTCATGCATTTAAAACATTGCAGTACTTTTATATAATCTTCAATTCTGCATGACTCGTAGTTTACGTAGAGTCTACCATATGTTAATAGTTTGTTCCTTGTAGCCGGAGAAACTTCGATTAAGATGTTCTTGCTTTTTTTATTTTTAGTGGCAAACTCGGTTAATAGTCTTAAATCAGAACATTCTGGATCGAGACGTGCCGCATCTGTAATAATTCTCTCTATCTCAGCAAAAGGGACGTTAGTCGGAAAGTCTCGAACTATCATTTTCGGTTTCAGTTTCGTTTTATCTCTAATCATTAATCCCGCACTTTTCAGTTCGGAAGACTCACGCAATTTCTCTAAATTTACCGTTTTAGCTATTATCCTAACACCTAACGAATTTAATGTAATTAAATGGTTAACTCGCAAGTCGAATTGATATGGGTTAATAGCTTCCTTCAGAGCTTTTTTTATATCCGATGAAGAACTATATCTGTTGGGGTTATTTTCAGTGGGTATAACAAAAAATTCAATAGTGTCACTAGGACTGACGTACGATTGTCCGGTTGTAGTTCTCATAGTAATTCTATGAATATTTTATATCTCAACGCCACTTTAACGCTTGGTTCTAGAATTCCGTGACAACCGGATCGAAACCACGGTGCACGCGTTCCGCCTTACCGAGTAAGTAAAGAAACTATGAAAGTAGTGGTATTTCACCGGCGACATGACATCTCCCACTTATGCTACACCTCTCATGTCTCCTTACAGTGCCAGACTAGAGTCAAGCTCAACAGGGTCTTCTTTCCCCGCTAATTTTTCCAAGCCCGTTCCCTTGGCAGTGGTTTCGCTAGAAAGTAGATAGGGACAGAATTGGGAATCTCGTTAATCCATTCATGCGCGTCACTAATTAGATGACGAGGCATTTGGCTATTCTACGCGTGCGCGCTCTTACACCTACTTATGGCCAGGTGGCAACCACAACAACGTGAAACGGGCGATGAGAAATCTTTATGATTGTTTCTAGAACTTTGCACTCGTTTCACAAACAAATTAAATAACTTAAAGCTACAGAGAAAAGAAAAGAAAAAAAAAGAAAAAAAAAAAAAAAAAAAAAAAAATTCCACGAGGAAAAAGAAAAACTCGCGAGGAGAGAGAGAATCCCGCGAGGAAAAAGAAAATCCCACGAAGAGAAAAAAAAAAAAAAGAAGGAGCTATTTGTTTTGTTTGCTTTCTTTTTTCTTGAAAGGACGAAGCGTGTATAGGGCGCTTCGTCCTTCAGTGAGATGTGTAAAGGGCGCCTCACTCCGTAGGTAGCGAGGCTAGGGTACTACTAGTAACAAATACACATGTAAATATATAAATAAATATATAAATACAGAAACTTATAAGTGACTAGATAAATAAATGGATAAAGACAAACACGTCAATTAATAAATAACAACCAATAAATAAATAAATGCATATAACCCCACAACAGTAAAATCACGTCCATTTTTTTAAAAGTTTATTTACAGAAAATCATGTCATGAATTAAAATTGATGAAAATATATAGTGTCAATAGTTAAAATTTAAATTATTTCGCAGTTGCCTGCCGTCCTATTTCAGTAAATTCCGCCGTGGAGTCATATTAAAATTATATAACTTAATATATAAATTAAATAAATAAATAAATAAATAAATAAATGAATAAATAAATAAATAGTCACATAACTTTTTTTTCGTACCCTAGTTTATGTTTCGCTACCTACTATGGCGGCTCGCCTGGGAACGTCATAATCCATAAAATGATGATATATCTCGATTGAAGCCCGGAGGGCCAACAGCGACATTGTCAGAAGGGTCTTTCTGTCTATGATTTTGAGCCGCTGCAGAGCTCCAATCGTTAGCGGTGGTAACGCTCCCCGCGCACCTATGACTATAGGGACGACCTCACCGCTTGACGCTCCCAATTCACCCTTAAGGGTGGGCAGTAGTGGCGAGTATTTTGCGATTTTTTCCCGCCTGCCATTCACTAGGTAGTCCCCGTCCTCGTGGCGGACTGTTACATCGACCACGAGGACCCTTCCCTGGCTTTTTACTACCAGGTCCGGTTTGAGGACTCCTTTCTCTGTTCGTATTTTTGGCTCCTTTATCACTACTGCCTCTTTGTTTCTTTTGGGGATTTCCGTCATGACCAGGTCGACTATATCGTCATGACGGCGGATACGCTCAGCCTTCGTCTGTGCGCACTGTCCCAGAATATGCGCGAGTGTTTCGGGAAGCACTCGGCACTTCCGGCATCGCGTATCCAGGAGTGGGGTGGCTCTATTAATCGCAACTCTGTTCCCTGCGGTGTCGGTCCGGAACCGCAAGGCTGTTAGGTATCTTGATGGTTTTAACAGAGTTGGATTAAAGAGCCATGCATTTCCAATTCTATCGTTTCTGAAATTGTGCACCGCTTTCCCCTGAGCAGTGCACTTTGCCCACTCCTCTAGCTCTCGCGTCTTTGCGTCTGCCTTCCATTTGTCGACCTGTGAGACCGACACAACTGGCCAATTCAGACGTACCGCCTTTGCCTGACGTTTCAATTTATTTTCCAGACCAGTTGCCCGCGCGAGAGCTTGAATGGCAGGGTCAGGGTTGTCGAGGAAAGCCAACCCTGACTTTAAGCTGGAGCTGACGCAGGTGATCTCCAGCTTCGGGAAACCTAGTCCCCCATCACGCTTCCCAGCATATATCAACCCGTTCGCTGCTGACATAGGTAGGTGTAAGATTTCCTTGACGGCCACCCGAAGGTCTCCGTCGATGAGTCTTAGCAACGAAACGGGTGCCGCACCCAAAGTTAATTGATATACATAATGAGGGACTAGGTAGGTGGAGAGCAGATCTACCTTCTGGTGGGGTTTTAATGCCAGCCTCTTTACTCTTTTAATGGCATTGTTGATCTCGGTGCGGAGGTCACCGAGATCTATCCCAGTCCAGGGAGTGATGTTCACTCCCAGGTATCTTATACGTGTCTCCGCACTCGCAAACGGGACGCGCTCTCCACCATTAAAAACCAGCCCGGGATCCTTGATATAATAGGAACCTCTTGTCGGCACCACTTGGAAGGCTACACATTTGGGTGCCGAAATAGTCATCCCCAAGGCGGTTAGGTATGACTCCACTATTTTCAAGAGGTTCCCGGCCTGTGATACGTCGCTCGCGACTAAATATATGTCGTCGGCGAAGGCCAAACAGGATATATCCTGTTCCTCGTTAATTTTAAAGCCGGGCTGGCTCTCCAGCGCGAGGAGGAGCGGCTCCAATACAATGTTAAAAAGCCAAGGGGACACAGGGTCCCACTGTTTAACCCCGCGCCGGAGCTGGACTGGGATAGTTTCCCCACCGTAATGGATATTCGTGTGCACATCCTTATACGATTGGCACACGAGCCGTATCACATGCTCGTGTAACCCTTTCTTCCGCAGTGCAGGCCCCAATATGTCGTGGGGGACTGTGTCAAATGCTTTGGACACGTCTAGCTGCACTGCGACCAGGCCTCCTTGCACCTTGCTCTGGGCAAGGATTTCCGAAAGGATGTGCACATTATTATAGCACCCCCTCTCCGATACAAAGCCCTTCTGACGAGGGGTGCCTCGCACCTTAGCTCTAAGCTTAGAGTCGATTATCCCCCAGTATAATCGACACAGCAAAGAGCTTATAGTGAGGGGACGGTAGTTCTCACAAAGACGTTCGTTTTTCCCCTCTTTAAGTAATAACAGGGTGCGGTTTTTCCCCCAGGAACTAGGCTGCAGTCCGGTAACCATAAGAAGGTTATACAGTTTCCTGAGGGAGTTAACTGCTCCACGGGACCATACCTGGTGCTTCCGAATCCCGTCGAGGCCAGGAGCAGTGTCCGCTTTGGTGCGGGTGATCCGACCCCTTACATCTCGGAAAGAGATAGGTGTAAGGAGGCCGCTGAGGGGGAGGTGTTCCTCCTGATCACCCAGACTAGGTTCTGGCGAAGATGAACCGCCGGAAAGCCCTCTTCCCAGACCCTCTTTTTCGTGCCCTCCTCCGCCGCCCCTCGGAGCCCGGCAGAGACGATATAAATAGGTTATAAACTTTATCTACATCGTCCTGCGTAACGCAGTCCGGGCTCCGTTGGGCGGTCCGGAGAAGGGCACTAACTTCGTTGAGGAATTCTTCCGGTCCCGGGAGGTCTGCGTCTTCGTCATCCAACGCACTAGATAAGACCTCCTGCGCCCAGGATAAATATTCGCCATTTTCGGGACCGGAATGAATTCCCCGTCCTTCCACCGGGACCTCATCGGTGGAAGGAGAGGGAGGACCCTGCGGAGCATCTACCCATTCCTCATCACTGTCCGTAAGGAGTGGCTCCGCAGGGTTCTCCCCTTCGACCTGCTCCGGGCTAGCCGGGCGGGCCGTGCGCTGGGTCCGCTGCCTCCTCAGCGCACGGCGGCCATCGGCCCTTTTGTCCCGGATTTGCTTTACTGTTTTTGTTGTTAGGACCCCGGAAATGGCCTTGGCGATATACTTTTCGTTCTGGAACTGTATCTCAAGTTCCGCCAAGAGCCGCTCCTCCTCCTCACTCCATGCTTTCCCGCGTCGAGGCGGGCGAGGAGCGCCAGGGTCCCTCGGGACCTCAGCTGCAAGCCGTCTTGCTTCATTACTTGCAGCTGGGTGTCGGTGCATCAGGTGCAGACTTAGACCCCGTGGGGTTAAATATCTCTTTTCACAATGTTCGCACTGCAGACCCTCCTCTACAGGCGGCTGCCCTGAGCACTTCGGCCGATGGCAATCTGCGGCATGCCGTTTGCTAAATTCTTTTGTACATCTTGTACAGCGGAATATTAGAGAGCTCCGCTGGTGCGCCTCTTGATAGTGGCGGAGCTCATCGGCATACCGCAGAAATAAAATATTACCCCTTCCAGCTCTGGCGCAAATGTTGCATTGGCGGGTCTGGAAGGGGGTATCAATCCAAATCGTGTCCGGGTTCATTGCCGTGTCGTCATAATTGGCCCCCGATCGAGGCCTCCTGGGCCTGAGGGAACGCGCGGGGCCAAATGCGGCTCCCCCATCCGAGGCTGTACCGTGTTCGGTCGTGACCGGTTCAGCCCGGGTGACCGGGTGGTCAGCCCAGCCACCTGAGCCCCAGCGGATCTTAGCAGAGGACCTGCAAGGCAGGTCCCCTCCCGACTCTCGCCACGAGGAGGCGTCCGCCATACCCTCAGGGCCGGCAGAAAGCCCCGTAGGACTAACTGCCGGCCCGTCGGGCTTAAGCCTGGGGCCACAGCTTAAGAGAGTCCCAGACATGACGGAAAGAGGAATTGGACCATAGTTGACAGGCTGACGCATGGAGAGATGGGGGCTCAGTGGGTCAACGCTGCTGCCGAGGCGCACAATAAAGAAATGCACGCGCTCAACGGTAATATAGATAGTGTGGCAGCGGGTACAGCTTCCAGGGAGGGCCGCTTTAGCGTGCTCCGGGATCTTTTTTGGGATCAGGCGTGTGAGATGACACACGAGGACGGTCCTAACGAGGGTACCACGTACGAGACATTGTTAGCTAACCCTGTTGTGTACTACGCTCGTGGACCGGATCGGTCCAGTAAGTCATTCACAAACGCCGGGACCCTTCATCAGTACTTCTGCCCCGGTGTCCGTGCTGTGGATGGTGGTTTTTTGCACGATGAACAGCCTCGTATTGTGACGGAGGGGGGGATATAGTCCTAGAGGAGGAGTGCGATAGCGGGAGCGATGCTGACTCGGAGGGGGAACCTGAGGCCGCCAGTGCCGCAGACGAGACCCCTCCCGGTTCGGGGAGGGTGGTACTGGTTCCCAGGGGTCGGCAGGTAGTGATGGATGGGACAGCGCGCGGGGGGGCGGCCTCAGTACTGGGTCTACCGGTCCGCGGGGGTGATGAAGCGGGCCCGCACCCGATGGATTTACCCGGGGGGGAGGAGTCATGGTGGCGTATGAAGTGGGTGGGGGTGGGCATCGACCCTAGACTCAAGCACGGAAAGTTACAACGCACAGAGGCGGCGGCCACAGTTATTGAGGCTGCGACTAATCCTTCCCCATCCTGCCCCGGAGTTATTAATCCGGCTAAGGGCCTCTACACGTACGGGTATATGAGTAACACCCCCTTGTTGGCCGCGGGGCTTGACTCTTATATCGGTGGTAGTAAGGCAGACTATCGTAGTCTCGCCGTAAAAATTGACCTATACGACGAGCTTCGAGAGCGGCGCATGGTTCAGCCGTCTGGTGTGGGTTACTCGTGGGCTACTGCCGATGAGCCTGAAAAATACATTGTGTCGACACGTTTGATAGGGGATTGGGACTATCGGGCAGTATTTATCACTGCTGACGTACTTGAGGCCATGCTCAGGAGTGGGGGGGGAGCTTCTCGTGGGGGGCCGGGGTGGAGAGGTGTGGAACTTACGTCAAGACACCGTGCGCGTCATCCCGGTGGCAGATAACGGGCAACCAGACTGTGTTGGACGTGACGCATGGATCGTATCTCAGCTTACGTACCCATTGGCGCAGGTGTTCGACGTGTACGATATGGCGATGGTGGGCGACGTGGGCGTCGATGGGGGTCAGAGGATACGGCGTGAGACCTTCGTCAGGACAGCGGGTTTGGTGGACATCTCGGACCGGGCATCAAAGCTTATCTTTGTCATACCTACAAAAACGACCTCATCGATAGCTCTGGGTGGGGTCGTATATGACGTACAGAGTTGCGACCACCGGGGTGAGCTCCCGCGTGATCGCATCATAGTTGCCCACGACGTCAATGGGTCGCTCGACACCGCGGTCTGTAGATTGTTGACGACGGCTAAATCGTTGCGGGCCTGTTTCTCTGACTATACGGCGGGGTATTTCCCCAAAGGTATAAATTGGTTGGAGATTAACTCGATTACTGTGTCCTTGACAGTCCGGTGGCACCAAAAAATAGAAGGGATGAACCTGGGTGATGGCAGGGGGTCTGTTTTTTATGGCGCGCCTAGGGGGGTCCTCGAAGCAATGGAGCTGACGCCTGCGGATGCTGTGTCTGATGACAGCTACAGGGCGTACGGCGGATGGTCAGCGGTCTTGGGGATGGACCAGCGTGTAGCGCGGAGGCAACGGGCGCGCAGATACCCCGTGGTCAGAATCGGGGCATGGGACAATATGGCGTCCTTGGCTCTGGGAACGGGGTACGCATATTATGACACGCATAACGTCGAGGACGACGTACAAATAGCTGCCAGATGCAGGAGTGGTGGGCTAGATAGGCTCAGTCGGGGCCGCCTCCTCCGTCGGGGGTTTGAGCTTTTTAAGAGGTCGAGCGCTCAGCAGGACAGGGTAGCCTTCCCTGCGGGGGATCCACACACTGAAAAATATTGGAGCCGTTTGATCAGGGATCCAATACATGGGGTCGGTACTACCGCCGGCTGGTTCGCGGGCTACTTCATTACCGACTACGCTAATTACTCCTGGGCGATAAACCAACACGCCCAGGGCAATGGCGGTACTTTCACCGGGATCCGGACCCCCAGCTCGTATTGGCGTAGTGTGATCAACACGGAGTGGAGCAACTTCTGTGTCCAGGGAAGTGGGCGACCAGGGGGTGAGGCGTACTCATTCGACACGTCTAGGCAGTCGTGGACTGCCATGTGTTATGCCCAGTTCGGACAGGGCGAAGACGACGCACAATTGGAGGAGGTCATTATGCGTCTAGATATGAACCAGTTTGCCGAGCGCAATTGGGGGTTATCCTATAAGACGCACCCGCATGGCACACAAATGGACGGCGTGGTCTGGGTCGTCGACGAGTCGTATGGCGGAGGCTTGGCTCGTAACCTCGGGTGGGAGGATAGGGGCAGTAGCGCCCCCCCTCTTGATACGTGGGGTTGGGGAGTGGCCGTCAGAATCAAAGACTACACAAACGAGACGATAAGAACATTAGTAATCCCCAGAGGCACAGCGAGTGTTGCTACAGGAAGCCAATACGCGGATGGGACCATACTGTTTCGGGGTGATATTGATGAGAAGGCGACGGGCCTGCAAGCCTGGTACGTCGACAGGCCGATGGGCCTCAATGTCTCCAAATTGGCGGCAAGGGGAGCCAAATCCGGTAAGGCGGGAAACGGGGGGGGGGCTGCCCATGTGCCCGGGGTCAGCCCGAAAGAGGTAAGGATTTTGGACCTCCAGAGACAGTTGGAGGAGGCGACCTTAACCCGAACAGCAGAGGAGCGGATAACCGCAAACTTCGAGGATGCTGGCCCACTCGGTTGGGAGAAGGAGGGGGCCAGGAAGATTGGTACGGAACGAGGGTTAGACCCTCCAACTCTGGAGGAGAGGGAGGGCAAGAGGGGTGCCCGACAACAGGAGGTTGTCCAGCGTGTTGCCCTGAGGCCCGAAGTCCTCGAGGAACATGGCGACAGGGAGGCCCAAGGTGCTCTTGTGGCCGCTCAGCACTAGAGGCATTGGACCCCCAAGACTGGCGGGGCGAAATGAAGATCATCCCTGAGGATCAATGGTCGCCCGCCCTCTTCGACCGTATGAGGGATGTCGCTGTTGGAGAACTGAGAGGAAAGTTTGGATACGACCTGAATTGTGGATGTGGCAACCCGGCGTGGCGAATGGAGTATAATGAGTTTCTCCTTGGTCTCAAGAAACCTGAGGCACGCCACCAGAGGTGCGAAGGGTGTGCATTAGGAGGGGGTGTTTTTGAGGATCATTTGCACCTCTTATTCCGGGCCGCATTCCCGCGGGTAGGAAGGGCTGTACTAGCGCGGGCAGCCCAGCTCAAGTCGCAATTCCCTGGTGCATGTATGCACGGGTTGCAGAGCGTACTTAAAAAAGTAACAGGACTGTACAAGATGGGAGGGTTATCGATCACGCCTTATTGGCGTGAGTTTTGTTACTGGGAGCTTGGATATGGATTCGTACCGTACAAAGATGTAGGTGAGCTTCTTCCTGAAGCTAGGAAGTGGTTGGGTGAAGGTTTGGAGTTGGGCGGTCCGCTAGGTGAACATGCGTACATGAGTATCCTGGCTGAGGAAGTGCGGAAGTTTATGGCTAGTGAATGGAGAGTGCCGAAGAAGATGGTTAGCATAGCGGACTGGGTGCGGACATGCAAATGGTTAGAAGGGAAGTCCGGCACAGGGCAAAGCCTTAAGGTGGATGTCGAGGGCAGGAAAACACAGAGGGCTAGAGGAAAGGGTGTCGACGGGTACTTCAAGTCTGATGAGCTGATTGAGGTAGAACTGGTCACTGCTAAGAAGGAGGAGATGCACGTGATGCAGAAGAGCGAGGGCTCAAAGATCCGCCCGGTCGTTAAGACAGGTAACGAAGTCAACAGGAAGATGAGCTACTTGTCGACATTCTTGGAAGATGGGCTGCATGGGTCGCCCCTGAGTACGCTGTTTGCGGGCGAGGTTGGGAATGAGAGGATAGATTATGACTTGATTGAAGCCGTCAGGTGTGACGTGCTGTGGAAGGTGCCGCTCGACCAGGGCGGTTTTGATCAACATCAGAGCAAGGAGTCTATTAGGGTCGTACTGGCTGAGGTCGGGGCTCATATCGCTGGGCGGGTGAGGGGTAGTGACTTTGATAAGGTGTTCGATGCGTTGTGGCGGTCGCTCTTCGAGCTGGGCGCCGTCGTACACGTCGGTGATAAGCAGTTTCCCTGGGTGAACGGCCTGCCGTCGGGTTGGAGATGGACGGCAGTACTGGACACTATACTTAACATATGCAGCTTTAAGGCTATGTGCAGAATAGCGAACGCACTTACAGGCGTCGACAATATAGTGAGGCATTTTTACGCCCAGGGAGATGACGTGGTATTTGGTGCATCTAGCCTGGAATTCATTCAGACCCTCATCGACTGTTACGGTAAGGTTGGGTACGAGGTGCACCCCTTAAAAACATATATTTCGCGTACCAGGGCCGAGTTCCTGAGAAGGAGTTATGAACCTGTAGGGGTGACAGGTTATTTGGCGCGGAGCTTTGTCAATATACGGTTCCGGAATCCGGTACAGGCATCACCACTTACACCCGGTGAGAGATTGTATTCCAACCTTAGTCAGTGGCATTTGCTGTCTCTGAGAGTTGCTAGTCCGGAGAGATGTGCGCGCCTTTACCTCGAGTACGCTGAGGCGCAGGGACTGTCCGTGGAGAAGGCTGCTTCCTATGCTGTAACACCTAACGCATTAGGGGGGTGTGGGATTGACAAGATGAGCAGGATGGGGGTATGGTTGTGGGAACAGAGCGACAAAAAATTGTACACCATAGAAACGAGGAAAGAGATGAGGTTGGTGAAGCGTGATCTTGGGGCCTGGCGGGGTAGATTTGATCGTCTAGGGTGGGAACTGACGGAGGGTGAGCGCGTTTCAGTGCTCAGCCAGCTGGCTGCTACATGGGGTCTGAGAGAGTCAACATTGGTGGGTGATGCTCACTCCGATTTCGTGGAAGTAGCCCCGGTGCCAATGGTGCCGCCGAAGGGGGAGGTGTTAGTACCACAGGTGGGCGATATGTGGGATCTGGAGCACGTGCCGGTCCAGATACGTGGCAATTACAAGCGCAAGTTGGTTAGGGAGAGGCGAGAGGCAGAAGGGATGAAGCCGGGTTGGGAGGGCTTTTTGAGCGCTCTACGTAAGAGGATGAGCCTCCGAGTGTACACAGGGTATCTCTGCTGGGAGTGGGAGCATCCAGCTCCCCTGACCGAGAGAGTGGGACCGAGGTATGGAGGTGCCATTAAGAAATGGGCCGATTTTTGCCTAAGACGAGCACTAGGGAGTAGAGACATTGGGTTGGAGCGGCTCCAAACTAACTTACTATGGATAGAAAAACATATGACATCAATGCTCAGGGACCTAGGTACCTGGGCGCTACTAGCGCAGTAGAAGTTCAGGGGCGTGGGCTGGGGAGTTCAGGTAGACGAGGTGTGAAAGGTGTTTCCGCTTAGGGCGGCCATCCGTTAAGGATGCTTAAGGGCAGTACGACGCAAGTCCGGTGACTAGCGCCACCGCCAGTACAGCTACCACCCCTTCATGGGGGAGTCGGGAAACCCTCCGACTGAAAATAAGAAAGAGCCGCAAGGCCTCACCGGAGAACTCTGCGGGGGCACCGCAGAGGAGGTGGTTAAGAGAGTCATAGTTACTCCCGCCGTTTACCCGCGCTTAATTGAATTTCTTCACGTTGACATTCAGAGCACTGAGCAGAAATCACATTGCGTCATCACCCTTGAGGGCCATCGCAATGCTTTGTTTTAATTAGACAGTCGGATTCCCCTAGTCCGTGCCAGTTCTGAGTTAAGCGTTGAATGGCGGCCGAAGAGGCAAAAAGGACGGCCGAAGCCGTCGCAAGAAGCCTCGCAGCAAGGAAGATCCACTGGCGGCCAAGGCACGGGACCGAGTTCGAATCCCGGGACGCGATACGAGATCGCCAACCGTTCACCTCGCCCAGGCCCGGCACGTCAGCCGCGCCAGCTTCCCGACCAAGCCCGACACGCCCCGCTCCTCAGAGCCAATCCTTATTCCGAAGTTACGGATCCAATTTGCCGACTTCCCTTACCTACATTAATCTATCGACTAGAGGCTCTTCACCTTGGAGACCTGCTGCGGATATGGGTACGAACCGGCGCGATACCTCCACGTGGCCCTCTCCTGGATTATCAAGGTCCGAGGGGATGATCCAGACACCGCCGCAACTGCGGTGCTCTTCGCGTTCCAAACCCTATCTCCCTGCTAGAGGTTTCCAGGGAACTCGAACGCTTATACAGAAAAGAAAACTCTTCCCAGATCTCCCGACGGCGTCTCCAGGTCATTTTGGGTTACCCCGACGAACACTCTTACGAGGGCCCGATTGGTATGCGGTTCCGCTGCCGGGTTCCGGAATAGGAACCGGATTCCCTTTCGCCCGATGGGTGTGTGTCTCCCAAATCACAAAATTTATTATTCAATAAAAACAACAACGACGCATCGAGCGACGCAACGATACGACACGACTTGCGTTCGACGTGTTTTAAAATTCGACAGCAAAACAGAAAAATAAATCGCTTTCAGGCGTTCGAGTTTGTAATATTTGACTGCGATCTTTTTTCATTAATTTTTGCTTTGCGCGCGTACGCGCGTGCGAGCGTACGTGTGTTTTTGTCATTTGCGTTCAACGAGTGAATTTTAGGACACCTCATCAACATTAGATTTCTCTTAGGGCTTAGGATCGACTGACTCGTGTGCAACGGCTGTTCACACGAAACCCTTCTCCACGTCAGTCCTCCAGGGCCTCGCTGGAGTATTTGCTACTACCACCAAGATCTGCACCGACGGTGGCTCCAGGCAGGCTCACGCCCAGACCCTTCTGCGCACACCGCCGCGACCCTCCTACTCGTCAAGGCTTCATGGAGAAAGGGATTTAAAATCCCTTTCCTAGCGCACTTGCCGTTGACGGCGGAGTATAGGCGCGACGCTTCAGCGCCATCCATTTTCAGGGCTAGTTGCTTCGGCAGGTGAGTTGTTACACACTCCTTAGCGGATTCCGACTTCCATGGCCACCGTCCTGCTGTCTTAAGCAACCAACGCCTTTCATGGTATCCCATAAGCGTCGACTTAGGCGCCTTAACTCTGCGTTTGGTTCATCCCACAGCGCCAGTTCTGCTTACCAAAATTGGCCCACTTGGCACTCTGATCCAATTTAAAAAAATTTGTCTCTTGGCTTCATTTTGATTTAAGCAAGCCAGAGTTCTCACCCATTTAAAGTTTGAGAATAGGTTGAGGTCGTTTCGGCCCCAAGGCCTCTAATCATTCGCTTTACCAGATGAGACTCGTTATGTGCGTTCGAACGAGTGCCAGCTATCCTGAGGGAAACTTCGGAGGGAACCAGCTACTAGATGGTTCGATTAGTCTTTCGCCCCTATACCCAGTTCCGACGATCGATTTGCACGTCAGAATCGCTACGGACCTCCATCAGGGTTTCCCCTGACTTCGTCCTGACCAGGCATAGTTCACCATCTTTCGGGTCCCAACGTGTACGCTCTAGGTGCGCCTCTTCTCGCAATGAGAACGAGACGCCCCGGGAGTGCGAGGCCTAATCGTAACGAGGCCCATCCTCCCTTGGTCGACGCAAAGGACGACTTTCACTTTCATTTCGCCTTTAGGTTTATCAAATCCCAATGACTTGCGCACATGTTAGACTCCTTGGTCCGTGTTTCAAGACGGGTCCCGAGAGTACCCAAAGCAATAGCGTCGCCGACCGGTAATTTAAAATTTGGCCTGTCCAAGGACTCCTCCTGCTAACAGCCCGCCAGGCCCGGGTACGGCGCATAGTCCGTACATCCGGTATCTAGACTGGAACGAGCTTGCGGCGGTCCTGGACGCACACGCGTTCGACAAAATTGTGTTTGCGGCCCTATACCGTCTGAGTACCGTCGCGCAGTCGGCCGGGAAACACCAAGGGGCTGTTCACCGAACGTCGATTGACGACGGGACAGTCTTCGCCTCGGGCCGTAGACCGACACGCAACGGGTCGCGACGTTCTACTAGGGGAGAAGTGCACGACTACTTCGCCGGAACGTTCACCGCGGGTGGTGTGCCCACCGACGATAGGATACCCGCCGAAACGGGACCATCCGGGGCACTATCGCACCAACACGGGAGCCGGCGTCGTTGACGATGAATCTCCCCATTCGATCTTTTGGGTTTCTCGGGTTTACCCCTGAACGGTTTCACGTACTCTTGAACTCTCTCTTCAAAGTTCTTTTCAACTTTCCCTCACGGTACTTGTTCGCTATCGGTCTCGTGGTCATATTTAGCCTTAGATGGAGTTTACCACCCACTTAGGGCTGCACTCTCAAGCAACCCGACTCTAAGGAGAGATCCACCCGAAACGCGTATTGGTCACTACGGGCCTGGCACCCTCTATGGGTAAGTGGCCCCATTCAAGATGGACTTGGACGCAATTCGATGTCTCTCCGCATAGTCGGTTCGGTGAAGAGTTCGAAAGTACCGAAAATACCTGAATGTCACCGATCGTCGAACCACTGCTTCTACACGTTAAATTATGTTAAATAAAGCGTTTTTACATTAACTTTTGTATATAGAATATTTCGCGTTTTC
>CANQJN010000040.1:1910000-1912500 GCA_947623535.1 Coelioxys conoideus
ATCCCTTCCCACACAATCAGGCTGCCCGTTATCCGCAACTGGTATGACCCGCACTGTGTCTTGGCGGACGTTCCAAACCTCCCCCCCCCCCCCCACAAGCAGGTCCCCACCGCTCCGAAGCAGAGCCTCGACCACGTCAGCGGTGATGAACACAGCCCGGTAGTCCCAATCTCCGACTAAGCGCGTCGACACGACGTGCCGTTCCGGCTCATCGGCGACGGCCCATGCGTAGCCCACTCCTGTGCGTCGGACTACTCGTCGCTCACGAAGCTCATCGTATAAATCAACTTTGATAGCAAGGCTCCGGTAGTCTGCCTTGCTGCTACCAATGTACGAGTCGAGCCCGGCAGCTAATAATGGGGTATTACTCATATAGCCATACGTGTACAGGCCCTTCGCCGGATTGATAACTCCAGGGCAGGAGGGAGACGGGTTAGTTGCCGCCTCAATGATCGAGGCTGCGGCCTCTGTACACCGCAATCTGCCAAAGCCAAGTCTGGGGTCAACACCCACCCCAACCCACTTCATCCGCCACCAAGATTCCGCTCCCCCGATTAGATCCGGCAGAGGGTGACCCGCCCCCTCACCTTTACAGAGCAATGGGTCAATAAGATCCTGTCCTATCAATAAGATCCTGTTCACCTCCGGGACCCGACACCACTCCCCTGACTTCTGGGCGGGTCCCGCCTGCGGCACCAATCTCCCCGCCATCCTCCTCGGAGTTCGTGTCGCTCCTGCTGCTCCCCTCTTCCTCTGGGATGAAATCCCCACCCTCCGTCATCACACGAGTCTGCTCGTCCTGAATGAAACCCCCCTCTACAGCACGCACGCCAGGACAGAAGTATTGGTGGAGCGTCCCTGCATTCGTGAGTGCCCTACTGGATCGGTCAGGTCCGCGAGCATAGTAAACGACGGGATTCGCTAGCAGCGTATCGTACGTCGTCCCCTCGGTGGGTCCATCTTCATGGGACATCTCACACGCCTGATCCCAGAATAGATCCCTCAGTATACTGAATCGTCCCTCCCGGGCAGCGGTACCCGCAGCTACACTATCTATGTTGCCGTTTAAGGCATGCATTTCTTTGTTGTGGGCCTCAGCAGCCGCGTTGACCCACTGAGCACCCATTTCGCCGCGCGTCAACCTGTCGATTGTTGTCCAGGTTGCTTTCCTCTCTTGCCTGATTATGCCCACGTCTCGACATACCTTACCCCCGAGCTCAAAGAACAAGCAAAAAGGGCATACTCTCTCACCTCTGAGGGAACCTGCTGCGCCATTAACCGTTAATATATATGCAAAAGCGTACGCAGCCTCATCCTCCTCGGCGTCGCTGCGGTGCAGAGCCTCCTCCATCCTTAGTTTCTCGACGTTTAGCCTGTTAATTGTAGCAGTATCCGTCTTATCCGCAGATTCCAGAGCATCCTCGACGCTTGCCAGCTGCTCCTCGGTGTGCACGTCAGGGTTATTGAGAGCCCACAGGTCCACGGCCTTCCTTACTACAAGCGCCCCCACTTGGGGTTTGCTCTCGAGGTTGCCGACGACCTGTGTCCTCCAACCGCTAAGCGTACCGTCCCCGATACCCAACTTTCGGAGAGCCTGAGCAACTGCTGTCGTCCACCTGCGATTTGAACCACCGTATCCTAGGATCCCCATAATACGGGCGGGATCCCCCTTCACTTGCTGAGCAACCTCAGCCGCCCGCACGCTAAGAAGCCTCTTCGATGTCTTCTTCTTAGTTGGACTCTTCTCAGGGGTTAGACGCTGACCGTCCCCCCCACGGGGTACGTAAACCCTCCCCCCACCTACCACAACTTCTTCATTCCCTACAGCCAGTCTGGCCGCCCGGGTCTCATATTGCGTGGGCACTCGTCTGTTCACAGTGGACGGAGGAGGAGGACCAGCCCCCACGAGCGCCGACCAAACTGTGAGCCTATCGTACTCGGTCCCGGCCCCAGCTGTGTCCACCCCGGTGTAAGCGAAGGCCTTGCTGATGAAGGTATCCATATCTCCATCAAAAAACTCGGTGGGAGTAGCAGCCTCGGGACTACAATCGGAGTGGTCGGGTATTGGAACCGGGCAAACCACCTCCATGGTTTCCCGGGGACTAACTACCGGCGGTGGGCGGCACAGTTTTTTCTTTATTCGCTTGCGTGCCTGGGGAGCCTCGTCTTCACTACTACTCTCAAGACCATCCCAGGAATTATTCTTTTTTAGCGTCTCCATCCTCTCGAGGATGCATGGATCTACGACGCCTCTATTGGGGGGTGCACCGGAGCGACGCACCTGCTTCCCCGCCGATGACCGGGACGGGCCACCGGCCGATCTACCCGCTCGCTCATTACAGGACATCGCAGGTATGCCCCGTATCCAAGAGCGCTATCACCGGACGTCTGCCACAAGACAAGCGACAGAATCGTCCTTCCGCCACACCAGGCGGTCCTCTAACCTAACGACTGCTAAAAACCTTTTACCTCTTGTCAATAGTGTGTCTACTCGGCACCT
>CANQJN010000040.1:1917500-2097500 GCA_947623535.1 Coelioxys conoideus
CCGACTATGCGGAAAGATTTTTCGTCAATAACTCGGAAACGCGACATTTTAGACATGCGAAAGTGAACATAAAAACGCTTTATTTAACGTAATTTAACGTGTAGAAGCATCGGTTCGATGATCGGCGATGATCGGCGCACCGAACCGACTATGCAGAAAGTTGCTCCGATACTTTCGGTAATTTCGAACTCGCCACCGAACCGACTATGCGGAAAGATTTTTCGTCAATAATTCGAAAACGCGAAATGTTAGACATGCGAAAGTGAATATAAAAATGCTTTATTTAACGTAATTTAACGTGTAGAAGCATCGGCTCGAGGATCGGCGACGATCGGCGAACCGAACCGACTATGCAGAACCTTACTCCGATACTCTCGGTACTTTCGAACTCGCCACCGAACCGACTATGCGGAAAGATTTTTCGTCAATAAGTCGAAAACGCGACATTTTAGACATGCGAAAGTGAATATAAAAACGCTTTATTTAACGTAATTTAACGTGTAGAAGCATCGGATCGACGATCGGCGATGATCGGCGCACCGAACCGACTATGCAGAAAGTTGCTCCGATACTTTCGGTAATTTCGAACTCGCCACCGAACCGACTATGCGGAAAGATTTTTCGTCAATAATTCGAAAACGCGAAATGTTAGACATGCGAAAGTGAATATAAAAATGCTTTATTTAACGTAATTTAACGTGTAGAAGCATCGGCTCGAGGATCGGCGACGATCGGCGAACCGAACCGACTATGCAGAACCTTACTCCGATACTCTCGGTACTTTCGAACTCGCCACCGAACCGACTATGCGGAAAGATTTTTCGTCAATAAGTCGAAAACGCGACATTTTAGACATGCGAAAGTGAATAGAAAAACGCTTTATTTAACGTAATTTAACGTGTAGAAGCATCGGATCGACGATCGGCGATGATCGGCGCACCGAACCGACTATGCAGAAAGTTGCTCCGGTATTTTCGTGACTTTCGAACTCGCCACCGAACCGACTATGCGGAAAGATTTTTCGTCAATAACTCGGAAACGCGACATTTTAGACATGCGAAAGTGAATATAAAAACGCTTTATTTAACGTAATTTAACGTGTAGAAGCATCGGATTGACGATCGGCGATGATCGGCGCACCGAACCGACTATGCAGAAAGTTGCTCCGGTATTTTCGTGACTTTCGAACTCTCCACCGAACCGACTATGCGGAAAGATTTTTCGTCAATAATTCGAAAACGCGAAATGTTAGACATGCGAAAGTGAATATAAAAATGCTTTATTTAACGTAATTTAACGTGTAGAAGCATCGGTTCGAGGATCGGCGACGATCGGCGAACCGAACCGACTATGCAGAACCTTACTCCGATACTTTCGGTACTTTCGAACTCGCCACCGAACCGACTATGCGGAAAGATTTTTCGTCAATAATTCGAAAACGCGACATTTTAGACATGCGAAAGTGAATATAAAAACGCTTAATTTGACGTAATTTAACGTGTAGAAGCATCGGATCGACGATCGGCGATGATCGGCGCACCGAACCGACTATGCAGAAAGTTGCTCCGGTATTTTCGTGACTTTCGAACTCTCCACCGAACCGACTATGCGGAAAGATTTTTCGTCAATAATTCGAAAACGCGAAATGTTAGACATGCGAAAGTGAATATAAAAATGCTTTATTTAACGTAATTTAACGTGTAGAAGCATCGGTTCGAGGATCGGCGACGATCGGCGAACCGAACCGACTATGCAGAACATTACTCCGGTATTTTCGTGACTTTCGAACTCTCCACCGAACCGACTATGCGGAAAGATTTTTCGTCAATAATTCGAAAACGCGAAATGTTAGACATGCGCAAGTGAATATAAAAATGCTTTATTTAACGTAATTTAACGTGTAGAAGCATCGGATCGACGATCGGCGATGATCGGCGCACCGAACCGACTATGCAGAAAGTTGCTCCGGTATTTTCGTGACTTTCGAACTCTCCACCGAACCGACTATGCGGAAAGATTTTTCGTCAATAATTCGAAAACGCGAAATGTTAGACATGCGAAAGTGAATATAAAAATGCTTTATTTAACGTAATTTAACGTGTAGAAGCATCGGTTCGAGGATCGGCGACGATCGGCGAACCGAACCGACTATGCAGAACCTTACTCCGATACTTTCGGTACTTTCGAACTCGCCACCGAACCGACTATGCGGAAAGATTTTTCGTCAATAATTCGAAAACGCGACATTTTAGACATGCGAAAGTGAATATAAAAACGCTTAATTTGACGTAATTTAACGTGTAGAAGCATCGGATCGACGATCGGCGATGATCGGCGCACCGAACCGACTATGCAGAAAGTTGCTCCGGTATTTTCGTGACTTTCGAACTCTCCACCGAACCGACTATGCGGAAAGATTTTTCGTCAATAATTCGAAAACGCGAAATGTTAGACATGCGAAAGTGAATATAAAAATGCTTTATTTAACGTAATTTAACGTGTAGAAGCATCGGTTCGAGGATCGGCGACGATCGGCGAACCGAACCGACTATGCAGAACCTTACTCCGATACTTTCGGTACTTTCGAACTCGCCACCGAACCGACTATGCGGAAAGATTTTTCGTCAATAATTCGAAAACGCGACATTTTAGACATGCGAAAGTGAATATAAAAACGCTTAATTTGACGTAATTTAACGTGTAGAAGCATCGGATCGACGATCGGCGATGATCGGCGCACCGAACCGACTATGCAGAAAGTTGCTCCGGTATTTTCGTGACTTTCGAACTCTCCACCGAACCGACTATGCGGAAAGATTTTTCGTCAATAATTCGAAAACGCGAAATGTTAGACATGCGAAAGTGAATATAAAAATGCTTTATTTAACGTAATTTAACGTGTAGAAGCATCGGTTCGAGGATCGGCGACGATCGGCGAACCGAACCGACTATGCAGAACCTTACTCCGATACTTTCGGTACTTTCGAACTCGCCACCGAACCGACTATGCGGAAAGATTTTTCGTCAATAATTCGAAAACGCGACATTTTAGACATGCGAAATTGAATATAAAAACGCTTAATTTGACGTAATTTAACGTGTAGAAGCATCGGATCGACGATCGGCGATGATCGGCGCACCGAACCGACTATGCAGAAAGTTGCTCCGGTATTTTCGTGACTTTCGAACTCTCCACCGAACCGACTATGCGGAAAGATTTTTCGTCAATAATTCGAAAACGCGAAATGTTAGACATGCGAAAGTGAATATAAAAATGCTTTATTTAACGTAATTTAACGTGTAGAAGCTTCGGTTCGAGGATCGGCGACGATCGGCGAACCAAACCGACTATGCAGAACCTTACTCCGATACTTTCGGTACTTTCGAACTCGCCACCGAACCGACTATGCGGAAAGATTTTTCGTCAATAAGTCGAAAACGCGACATTTTAGACATGCGAAAGTGAATAGAAAAACGCTTTATTTAACGTAATTTAACGTGTAGAAGCATCGGATCGACGATCGGCGATGATCGGCGCACCGAACCGACTATGCAGAAAGTTGCTCCGGTATTTTCGTGACTTTCGAACTCGCCACCGAACCGACTATGCGGAAAGATTTTTCGTCAATAACTCGGAAACGCGACATTTTAGACATGCGAAAGTGAATATAAAAACGCTTTATTTAACGTAATTTAACGTGTAGAAGCATCGGATTGACGATCGGCGATGATCGGCGCACCGAACCGACTATGCAGAAAGTTGCTCCGGTATTTTCGTGACTTTCGAACTCTCCACCGAACCGACTATGCGGAAAGATTTTTCGTCAATAATTCGAAAACGCGAAATGTTAGACATGCGAAAGTGAATATAAAAATGCTTTATTTAACGTAATTTAACGTGTAGAAGCATCGGTTCGAGGATCGGCGACGATCGGCGAACCGAACCGACTATGCAGAACCTTACTCCGATACTTTCGGTACTTTCGAACTCGCCACCGAACCGACTATGCGGAAAGATTTTTCGTCAATAATTCGAAAACGCGACATTTTAGACATGCGAAAGTGAATATAAAAACGCTTAATTTGACGTAATTTAACGTGTAGAAGCATCGGATCGACGATCGGCGATGATCGGCGCACCGAACCGACTATGCAGAAAGTTGCTCCGGTATTTTCGTGACTTTCGAACTCTCCACCGAACCGACTATGCGGAAAGATTTTTCGTCAATAATTCGAAAACGCGAAATGTTAGACATGCGAAAGTGAATATAAAAATGCTTTATTTAACGTAATTTAACGTGTAGAAGCATCGGTTCGAGGATCGGCGACGATCGGCGAACCGAACCGACTATGCAGAACATTACTCCGGTATTTTCGTGACTTTCGAACTCTCCACCGAACCGACTATGCGGTAAGATTTTTCGTCAATAATTCGAAAACGCGAAATGTTAGACATGCGAAAGTGAATATAAAAATGCTTTATTTAACGTAATTTAACGTGTAGAAGCATCGGATCGACGATCGGCGATGATCGGCGCACCGAACCGACTATGCGGAAAGATTTTTCGTCAATAATTCGAAAACGCGAAATGTTAGACATGCGAAAGTGAATATAAAAATGCTTTATTTAACGTAATTTAACGTGTAGAAGCATCGGTTCGAGGATCGGCGACGATCGGCGAACCGAACCGACTATGCAGAACCTTACTCCGATACTTTCGGTACTTTCGAACTCGCCACCGAACCGACTATGCGGAAAGATTTTTCGTCAATAATTCGAAAACGCGAAATGTTAGACATGCGAAAGTGAATATAAAAATGCTTTATTTAACGTAATTTAACGTGTAGAAGCATCGGTTCGAGGATCGGCGACGATCGGCGAACGGAACCGACTATGCAGAACCTTACTCCGATACTTTCGGTACTTTCGAACTCGCCACCGAACCGACTATGCGGAAAGATTTTTCGTCAATAATTCGAAAACGCGACATTTTAGACATGCGAAAGTGAATATAAAAACGCTTAATTTGACGTAATTTAACGTGTAGAAGCATCGGATCGACGATCGGCGATGATCGGCGCACCGAACCGACTATGCAGAAAGTTGCTCCGGTATTTTCGTGACTTTCGAACTCTCCACCGAACCGACTATGCGGAAAGATTTTTCGTCAATAATTCGAAAACGCGAAATGTTAGACATGCGAAAGTGAATATAAAAATGCTTTATTTAACGTAATTTAACGTGTAGAAGCATCGGTTCGAGGATCGGCGACGATCGGCGAACCGAACCGACTATGCAGAACCTTACTCCGATACTTTCGGTACTTTCGAACTCGCCACCGAACCGACTATGCGGAAAGATTTTTCGTCAATAATTCGAAAACGCGACATTTTAGACATGCGAAATTGAATATAAAAACGCTTAATTTGACGTAATTTAACGTGTAGAAGCATCGGATCGACGATCGGCGATGATCGGCGCACCGAACCGACTATGCAGAAAGTTGCTCCGGTATTTTCGTGACTTTCGAACTCTCCACCGAACCGACTATGCGGAAAGATTTTTCGTCAATAATTCGAAAACGCGAAATGTTAGACATGCGAAAGTGAATATAAAAATGCTTTATTTAACGTAATTTAACGTGTAGAAGCTTCGGTTCGAGGATCGGCGACGATCGGCGAACCAAACCGACTATGCAGAACCTTACTCCGATACTTTCGGTACTTTCGAACTCGCCACCGAACCGACTATGCGGAAAGATTTTTCGTCAATAATTCGAAAACGCGACATTTTAGACATGCGAAAGTGAATATAAAAACGCTTAATTTGACGTAATTTAACGTGTAGAAGCATCGGATCGACGATCGGCGATGATCGGCGCACCGAACCGACTATGCAGAAAGTTGCTCCGGTATTTTCGTGACTTTCGAACTCTCCACCGAACCGACTATGCGGAAAGATTTTTCGTCAATAATTCGAAAACGCGACATTTTAGACATGCGAAAGTGAATATACAAACGCTTTATTTGACGTAATTTAACGTGTAGAACCATCGGATCGACGATCGGCGATGATCGGCGCACCGAACCGACTATGCAGAAAGTTGCGCCGCTATTTTCGTGACTTTCGAACTCTCCACCGAACCGACTATGCGGAAAGATTTTTCGTCAATAATTCGAAAACGCGAAATGTTAGACATGCGAAAGTGAATATAAAAATGCTTTATTTAACGTAATTTAACGTGTAGAAGCATCGGTACGAGGATCGGCGACGATCGGCGAACCGAACCGACTATGCAGAACCTTACTCCGATACTTTCGGTACTTTCGAACTCGCCACCGAACCGACTATGCGGAAAGATTTTTCGTCAATAATTCGAAAATGCGACATTTTAGACATGCGAAAGTGAATATAAAAACGTTTAATTTGACGTAATTTAACGTGTAGAAGCATCGGATCGACGATCGGCGATGATCGGCGCACCGAACCGACTATGCAGAAAGTTGCTCCGGTATTTTCGTGACTTTCGAACTCTCCACCGAACCGACTATGCGGAAAGATTTTTCGTCAATAATTCGAAAACGCGAAATGTTAGACATGCGAAAGTGAATATAAAAATGCTTTATTTAACGTAATTTAACGTGTAGAAGCATCGGTTCGAGGATCGGCGACGATCGGCGAACCGAACCGACTATGCAGAACCTTACTCCGATACTTTCGGTACTTTCGAACTCGCCACCGAACCGACTATGCGGAAGGATTTTTCGTCAATAATTCGAAAACGCGAAATGTTAGACATGCGAAAATGAATATAAAAATGCTTTATTTAACGTAATTTAACGTGTAGAAGCATCGGTTCGAGGATCGGCGACGATCGGCGAACCGAACCGACTATGCAGAACCTTACTCCGATACTTTCGGTACTTTCGAACTCGCCACCGAACCGACTATGCGGAAAGATTTTTCGTCAATAATTCGAAAACGCGACATTTTAGACATGCGAAAGTGAATATAAAAACGCTTTATTTAACGTAATTTAACGTGTAGAACCATCGGATCGACGATCGGCGATGATCGGCGCACCGAACCGACTATGCAGAAAGTTGCGCCGCTATTTTCGTGACTTTCGAACTCTCCACCGAACCGACTATGCGGAAAGATTTTTCGTCAATAATTCGAAAACGCGAAATGTTAGACATGCGAAAGTGAATATAAAAATGCTTTATTTAACGTAATTTAACGTGTAGAAGCATCGGTACGAGGATCGGCGACGATCGGCGAACCGAACCGACTATGCAGAACCTTACTCCGATACTTTCGGTACTTTCGAACTCGCCACCGAACCGACTATGCGGAAAGATTTTTCGTCAATAATTCGAAAACGCGACATTTTAGACATGCGAAAGTGAATATAAAAACGCTTAATTTGACGTAATTTAACGTGTAGAAGCATCGGTTCGAGGATCGGCGACGATCGGCGAACCGAACCGACTATGCAGAACATTACTCCGGTATTTTCGTGACTTTCGAACTCTCCACCGAACCGACTATGCGGAAAGATTTTTCGTCAATAATTCGAAAACGCGAAATGTTAGACATGCGAAAGTGAATATAAAAATGCTTTATTTAACGTAATTTAACGTGTAGAAGCATCGGTTCGACGATTGGCGATGATCGGCGAACCGAATCGACTATGCAGAACCTTACTCCGATACTTTCGGTACTTTCGAACTCGCCACCGAACCGACTATGCGGAAAGATTTTTCGTCAATAATTCGAAAACGCGACATTTTAGACATGCGAAAGTGAATATAAAAACGCTTTATTTCACGTAATTTAACGTGTAGAACCATCGGATCGACGATCGGCGATGATCGGCGCACCGAACCGACTATGCAGAAATTTGCGCCGCTATTTTCGTGACTTTCGAACTCTCCACCGAACCGACTATGCGGAAAGATTTTTCGTCAATAATTCGAAAACGCGAAATGTTAGACATGCGAAAGTGAATATAAAAATGCTTTATTTAACGTAATTTAACGTGTAGAAGCATCGGTACGAGGATCGGCGACGATCGGCGAACCGAACCGACTATGCAGAACCTTACTCCGATACTTTCGGTACTTTCGAACTCGCCACCGAACCGACTATGCGGAAAGATTTTTCGTCAATAATTCGAAAACGCGACATTTTAGACATGCGAAAGTGAATATAAAAACGCTTAATTTGACGTAATTTAACGTGTAGAAGCATCGGATCGACGATCGGCGATGATCGGCGCACCGAACCGACTATGCAGAAAGTTGCTCCGGTATTTTCGTGACTTTCGAACTCTCCACCGAACCGACTATGCGGAAAGATTTTTCGTCAATAATTCGAAAACGCGAAATGTTAGACATGCGAAAGTGAATATAAAAATGCTTTATTTAACGTAATTTAACGTGTAGAAGCATCGGTTCGAGGATCGGCGACGATCGGCGAACCGAACCGACTATGCAGAACATTACTCCGGTATTTTCGTGACTTTCGAACTCTCCACCGAACCGACTATGCGGTAAGATTTTTCGTCAATAATTCGAAAACGCGAAATGTTAGACATGCGAAAGTGAATATAAAAATGCTTTATTTAACGTAATTTAACGTGTAGAAGCATCGGATCGACGATCGGCGATGATCGGCGCACCGAACCGACTATGCGGAAAGATTTTTCGTCAATAATTCGAAAACGCGAAATGTTAGACATGCGAAAGTGAATATAAAAATGCTTTATTTAACGTAATTTAACGTGTAGAAGCATCGGTTCGAGGATCGGCGACGATCGGCGAACCGAACCGACTATGCAGAACCTTACTCCGATACTTTCGGTACTTTCGAACTCGCCACCGAACCGACTATGCGGAAAGATTTTTCGTCAATAATTCGAAAACGCGAAATGTTAGACATGCGAAAGTGAATATAAAAATGCTTTATTTAACGTAATTTAACGTGTAGAAGCATCGGTTCGAGGATCGGCGACGATCGGCGAACGGAACCGACTATGCAGAACCTTACTCCGATACTTTCGGTACTTTCGAACTCGCCACCGAACCGACTATGCGGAAAGATTTTTCGTCAATAATTCGAAAACGCGACATTTTAGACATGCGAAAGTGAATATAAAAACGCTTAATTTGACGTAATTTAACGTGTAGAAGCATCGGATCGACGATCGGCGATGATCGGCGCACCGAACCGACTATGCAGAAAGTTGCTCCGGTATTTTCGTGACTTTCGAACTCTCCACCGAACCGACTATGCGGAAAGATTTTTCGTCAATAATTCGAAAACGCGAAATGTTAGACATGCGAAAGTGAATATAAAAATGCTTTATTTAACGTAATTTAACGTGTAGAAGCATCGGTTCGAGGATCGGCGACGATCGGCGAACCGAACCGACTATGCAGAACCTTACTCCGATACTTTCGGTACTTTCGAACTCGCCACCGAACCGACTATGCGGAAAGATTTTTCGTCAATAATTCGAAAACGCGACATTTTAGACATGCGAAATTGAATATAAAAACGCTTAATTTGACGTAATTTAACGTGTAGAAGCATCGGATCGACGATCGGCGATGATCGGCGCACCGAACCGACTATGCAGAAAGTTGCTCCGGTATTTTCGTGACTTTCGAACTCTCCACCGAACCGACTATGCGGAAAGATTTTTCGTCAATAATTCGAAAACGCGAAATGTTAGACATGCGAAAGTGAATATAAAAATGCTTTATTTAACGTAATTTAACGTGTAGAAGCTTCGGTTCGAGGATCGGCGACGATCGGCGAACCAAACCGACTATGCAGAACCTTACTCCGATACTTTCGGTACTTTCGAACTCGCCACCGAACCGACTATGCGGAAAGATTTTTCGTCAATAATTCGAAAACGCGACATTTTAGACATGCGAAAGTGAATATAAAAACGCTTAATTTGACGTAATTTAACGTGTAGAAGCATCGGATCGACGATCGGCGATGATCGGCGCACCGAACCGACTATGCAGAAAGTTGCTCCGGTATTTTCGTGACTTTCGAACTCTCCACCGAACCGACTATGCGGAAAGATTTTTCGTCAATAATTCGAAAACGCGACATTTTAGACATGCGAAAGTGAATATACAAACGCTTTATTTGACGTAATTTAACGTGTAGAACCATCGGATCGACGATCGGCGATGATCGGCGCACCGAACCGACTATGCAGAAAGTTGCGCCGCTATTTTCGTGACTTTCGAACTCTCCACCGAACCGACTATGCGGAAAGATTTTTCGTCAATAATTCGAAAACGCGAAATGTTAGACATGCGAAAGTGAATATAAAAATGCTTTATTTAACGTAATTTAACGTGTAGAAGCATCGGTACGAGGATCGGCGACGATCGGCGAACCGAACCGACTATGCAGAACCTTACTCCGATACTTTCGGTACTTTCGAACTCGCCACCGAACCGACTATGCGGAAAGATTTTTCGTCAATAATTCGAAAATGCGACATTTTAGACATGCGAAAGTGAATATAAAAACGTTTAATTTGACGTAATTTAACGTGTAGAAGCATCGGATCGACGATCGGCGATGATCGGCGCACCGAACCGACTATGCAGAAAGTTGCTCCGGTATTTTCGTGACTTTCGAACTCTCCACCGAACCGACTATGCGGAAAGATTTTTCGTCAATAATTCGAAAACGCGAAATGTTAGACATGCGAAAGTGAATATAAAAATGCTTTATTTAACGTAATTTAACGTGTAGAAGCATCGGTTCGAGGATCGGCGACGATCGGCGAACCGAACCGACTATGCAGAACCTTACTCCGATACTTTCGGTACTTTCGAACTCGCCACCGAACCGACTATGCGGAAGGATTTTTCGTCAATAATTCGAAAACGCGAAATGTTAGACATGCGAAAATGAATATAAAAATGCTTTATTTAACGTAATTTAACGTGTAGAAGCATCGGTTCGAGGATCGGCGACGATCGGCGAACCGAACCGACTATGCAGAACCTTACTCCGATACTTTCGGTACTTTCGAACTCGCCACCGAACCGACTATGCGGAAAGATTTTTCGTCAATAATTCGAAAACGCGACATTTTAGACATGCGAAAGTGAATATAAAAACGCTTTATTTAACGTAATTTAACGTGTAGAACCATCGGATCGACGATCGGCGATGATCGGCGCACCGAACCGACTATGCAGAAAGTTGCGCCGCTATTTTCGTGACTTTCGAACTCTCCACCGAACCGACTATGCGGAAAGATTTTTCGTCAATAATTCGAAAACGCGAAATGTTAGACATGCGAAAGTGAATATAAAAATGCTTTATTTAACGTAATTTAACGTGTAGAAGCATCGGTACGAGGATCGGCGACGATCGGCGAACCGAACCGACTATGCAGAACCTTACTCCGATACTTTCGGTACTTTCGAACTCGCCACCGAACCGACTATGCGGAAAGATTTTTCGTCAATAATTCGAAAACGCGACATTTTAGACATGCGAAAGTGAATATAAAAACGCTTAATTTGACGTAATTTAACGTGTAGAAGCATCGGTTCGAGGATCGGCGACGATCGGCGAACCGAACCGACTATGCAGAACATTACTCCGGTATTTTCGTGACTTTCGAACTCTCCACCGAACCGACTATGCGGAAAGATTTTTCGTCAATAATTCGAAAACGCGAAATGTTAGACATGCGAAAGTGAATATAAAAATGCTTTATTTAACGTAATTTAACGTGTAGAAGCATCGGTTCGACGATTGGCGATGATCGGCGAACCGAATCGACTATGCAGAACCTTACTCCGATACTTTCGGTACTTTCGAACTCGCCACCGAACCGACTATGCGGAAAGATTTTTCGTCAATAATTCGAAAACGCGACATTTTAGACATGCGAAAGTGAATATAAAAACGCTTTATTTCACGTAATTTAACGTGTAGAACCATCGGATCGACGATCGGCGATGATCGGCGCACCGAACCGACTATGCAGAAATTTGCGCCGCTATTTTCGTGACTTTCGAACTCTCCACCGAACCGACTATGCGGAAAGATTTTTCGTCAATAATTCGAAAACGCGAAATGTTAGACATGCGAAAGTGAATATAAAAATGCTTTATTTAACGTAATTTAACGTGTAGAAGCATCGGTACGAGGATCGGCGACGATCGGCGAACCGAACCGACTATGCAGAACCTTACTCCGATACTTTCGGTACTTTCGAACTCGCCACCGAACCGACTATGCGGAAAGATTTTTCGTCAATAATTCGAAAACGCGACATTTTAGACATGCGAAAGTGAATATAAAAACGCTTAATTTGACGTAATTTAACGTGTAGAAGCATCGGATCGACGATCGGCGATGATCGGCGCACCGAACCGACTATGCAGAAAGTTGCTCCGGTATTTTCGTGACTTTCGAACTCTCCACCGAACCGACTATGCGGAAAGATTTTTCGTCAATAATTCGAAAACGCGAAATGTTAGACATGCGAAAGTGAATATAAAAATGCTTTATTTAACGTAATTTAACGTGTAGAAGCATCGGTTCGAGGATCGGCGACGATCGGCGCACCGAACCGACTATGCAGATCCTTACTCCGATACTTTCGGTACTTTCGAACTCGCCACCGAACCGACTATGCGGAAAGATTTTTCGTCAATAATTCGAAAACGCGACATTTTAGACATGCGAAAGTGAATATAAAAACGCTTTATTTGACGTAATTTAACGTGTAGAAGCATCGGATCGACGATCGGCGATGATCGGCGCACCGAACCGACTATGCAGAAAGTTGCTCCGCTATTTTCGTGACTTTCGACCTCTCCACCGAACCGACTATGCGGAAGGATTTTTCGTCAATAATTCGAAAACGCGAAATGTTAGACATGCGAAAGTGAATATAAAAATGCTTTATTTAACGTAATTTAACGTGTAGAAGCATCGGTACGAGGATCGGCGACGATCGGCGAACCGAACCGACTATGCAGAACCTTACTCCGATACTTTCGGTACTTTCGAACTCGCCACCGAACCGACTATGCGGAAAGATTTTTCGTCAATAATTCGAAAACGCGACATTTTAGACATGCGAAAGTAAATATAAAAACGCTTAATTTGACGTAATTTAACGTGTAGAAGCATCGGATCGACGATCGGCGATGATCGGCGCACCGAACCGACTATGCAGAAAGTTGCTCCGCTATTTTCGTGACTTTCGAACTCTCCACCGAACCGACTATGCGGAAAGATTTTTCGTCAATAATTCGAAAACGCGAAATGTTAGACATGCGAAAGTGAATATAAAAATGCTTTATTTAACGTAATTTAACGTGTAGAAGCATCGGTACGAGGATCGGCGACGATCGGCGAACCGAACCGACTATGCAGAACCTTACTCCGATACTTTCGGTACTTTCGAACTCGCCACCGAACCGACTATGCGGAAAGATTTTTCGTCAATAATTCGAAAACGCGACATTCTAGACATGCGAAAGTGAATATAAAAACGCTTAATTTGACGTAATTTAACGTGTAGAAGCATCGGATCGACGATCGGCGATGATCGGCGCACCGAACCGACTATGCAGAAAGTTGCTCCGGTATTTTCGTGACTTTCGAACTCTCCACCGAACCGTCTATGCGGAAAGATTTTTCGTCAATAATTCGAAAACGCGAAATGTTAGACATGCGAAAGTGAATATAAAAATGCTTTATTTAACGTAATTTAACGTGTAGAAGCATCGGTTCGACGATTGGCGATGATCGGCGCACCGAACCGACTATGCAGATCCTTACTCCGATACTTTCGGTACTTTCGAACTCGCCACCGAACCGACTATGCGGAAAGATTTTTCGTCAATAATTCGAAAACGCGACATTTTAGACATGCGAAAGTGAATATAAAAACGCTTTATTTAACGTAATTTAACGTGTAGAAGCATCGGATCGACGATCGGCGATGATCGGCGCACCGAACCGACTATGCAGAAAGTTGCTCCGCTATTTTCGTGACTTTCGACCTCTCCACCGAACCGACTATGCGGAAGGATTTTTCGTCCATAATTCGAAAACGCGAAATGTTAGACATGCGAAAGTGAATATAAAAATGCTTTATTTAACGTAATTTAACGTGTAGAAGCATCGGTACGAGGATCGGCGACGATCGGCGAACCGAACCGACTATGCAGAACCTTACTCCGATACTTTCGGTACTTTCGAACTCGCCACCGAACCGACTATGCGGAAAGATTTTTCGTCAATAATTCGAAAACGCGACATTTTTGACATGCGAAAGTGAATATAAAAACGCTTAATTTGACGTAATTTAACGTGTAGAAGCATCGGATCGACGATCGGCGATGATCGGCGCACCGAACCGACTATGCAGAAAGTTGCTCCGGTATTTTCGCGACTTTCGAACTCTCCACCGAACCGACTATGCGGAAAGATTTTTCGTCAATAATTCGAAAACGCGAAATGTTAGACATGCGAAAGTGAATATAAAAATGCTTTATTTAACGTAATTTAACGTGTAGAAGCATCGGTTCGAGGATCGGCGACGATCGGCGAACCGAACCGACTATGCAGAACCTTACTCCGGTATTTTCGTGACTTTCGAACTCTCCACCGAACCGACTATGCGGAAAGATTTTTCGTCAATAATTCGAAAACGCGAAATGTTAGACATGCGAAAGTGAATATAAAAATGCTTTATTTAACGTAATTTAACGTGTAGAAGCATCGGTTCGAGGATCGGCGACGATCGGCGAACCGAACCGACTATGCAGAACCTTACTCCGATACTTTCGGTACTTTCGAACTCGCCACCGAACCGACTATGCGGAAAGATTTTTCGTCAATAATTCGAAAACGCGACATTTTAGACATGCGAAAGTGAATATAAAAACGCTTTATTTGACGTAATTTAACGTGTAGAACCATCGGATCGACGATCGGCGATGATCGGCGCACCGAACCGACTATGCAGAAAGTTGCGCCGCTATTTTCGTGACTTTCGAACTCTCCACCGAACCGACTATGCGGAAAGATTTTTCGTCAATAATTCGAAAACGCGAAATGTTAGACATGCGAAAGTGAATATAAAAATGCTTTATTTAACGTAATTTAACGTGTAGAAGCATCGGTACGAGGATCGGCGACGATCGGCGAACCGAACCGACTATGCAGAACCTTACTCCGATACTTTCGGTACTTTCGAACTCGCCACCGAACCGACTATGCGGAAAGATTTTTCGTCAATAATTCGAAAACGCGACATTTTAGACATGCGAAAGTGAATATAAAAACGCTTAATTTGACGTAATTTAACGTGTAGAAGCATCGGATCGACGATCGGCGATGATCGGCGCACCGAACCGACTATGCAGAAAGTTGCTCCGGTATTTTCGTGACTTTCGAACTCTCCACCGAACCGACTATGCGGAAAGATTTTTCGTCAATAATTCGAAAACGCGAAATGTTAGACATGCGAAAGTGAATATAAAAATGCTTTATTTAACGTAATTTAACGTGTAGAAGCATCGGTTCGAGGATCGGCGACGATCGGCGAACCGAACCGACTATGCAGAACCTTACTCCGATACTTTCGGTACTTTCGAACTCGCCACCGAACCGACTATGCGGAAAGATTTTTCGTCAATAATTCGAAAACGCGACATTTTAGACATGCGAAAGTGAATATAAAAACGCTTAATTTGACGTAATTTAACGTGTAGAAGCATCGGATCGACGATCGGCGATGATCGGCGCACCGAACCGACTATGCAGAAAGTTGCTCCGGTATTTTCGTGACTTTCGAACTCTCCACCGAACCGACTATGCGGAAAGATTTTTCGTCAATAATTCGAAAACGCGAAATGTTAGACATGCGAAAGTGAATATAAAAATGCTTTATTTAACGTAATTTAACGTGTAGAAGCATCGGTTCGAGGATCGGCGACGATCGGCGAACCGAACCGACTATGCAGAACCTTACTCCGATACTTTCGGTACTTTCGAACTCGCCACCGAACCGACTATGCGGAAAGATTTTTCGTCAATAATTCGAAAACGCGAAATGTTAGACATGCGAAAGTGAATATAAAAATGCTTTATTTAACGTAATTTAACGTGTAGAAGCTTCGGTTCGAGGATCGGCGACGATCGGCGAACCGAACCGACTATGCAGAACATTACTCCGGTATTTTCGTGACTTTCGAACTCTCCACCGAAACGACTATGCGGAAAGATTTTTCGTCAATAATTCGAAAACGCGAAATGTTAGACATGCGAAAGTGAATATAAAAATGCTTTATTTAACGTAATTTAACGTGTAGAAGCATCGGTTCGACGATTGGCGATGATCGGCGCACCGAACCGACTATGCAGATCCTTACTCCGATACTTTCGGTACTTTCGAACTCGCCACCGAACCGACTATGCGGAAAGATTTTTCGTCAATAATTCGAAAACGCGACATTTTAGACATGCGAAAGTGAATATAAAAACGCTTTATTTGACGTAATTTAACGTGTAGAAGCATCGGATCGACGATCGGCGATGATCGGCGCACCGAACCGACTATGCAGAAAGTTGCTCCGCTATTTTCGTGACTTTCGAACTCTCCACCGAACCGACTATGCGGAAAGATTTTTCGTCAATAATTCGAAAACGCGAAATGTTAGACATGCGAAAGTGAATATAAAAATGCTTTATTTAACGTAATTTAACGTGTAGAAGCATCGGTTCGAGGATCGGCGACGATCGGCGAACCGAACCGACTATGCAGAACCTTACTCCGATACTTTCGGTACTTTCGAACTCGCCACCGAACCGACTATGCGGAAAGATTTTTCGTCAATAATTCGAAAACGCGACATTTTAGACATGCGAAAGTGAATATAAAAACGCTTAATTTGACGTAATTTAACGTGTAGAAGCATCGGATCGACGATCGGCGATGATCGGCGCACCGAACCGACTATGCAGAAAGTTGCTCCGGTATTTTCGTGACTTTCGAACTCTCCACCGAACCGACTATGCGGAAAGATTTTTCGTCAATAATTCGAAAACGCGACATTTTAGACATGCGAAAGTGAATATACAAACGCTTTATTTGACGTAATTTAACGTGTAGAACCATCGGATCGACGATCGGCGATGATCGGCGCACCGAACCGACTATGCAGAAAGTTGCGCCGCTATTTTCGTGACTTTCGAACTCTCCACCGAACCGACTATGCGGAAAGATTTTTCGTCAATAATTCGAAAACGCGAAATGTTAGACATGCGAAAGTGAATATAAAAATGCTTTATTTAACGTAATTTAACGTGTAGAAGCATCGGTACGAGGATCGGCGACGATCGGCGAACCGAACCGACTATGCAGAACCTTACTCCGATACTTTCGGTACTTTCGAACTCGCCACCGAACCGACTATGCGGAAAGATTTTTCGTCAATAATTCGAAAACGCGAAATGTTAGACATGCGAAAGTGAATATAAAAATGCTTTATTTAACGTAATTTAACGTGTAGAAGCATCGGTTCGAGGATCGGCGACGATCGGCGAACCGAACCGACTATGCAGAACCTTACTCCGATACTTTCGGTACTTTCGAACTCGCCACCGAACCGACTATGCGGAAAGATTTTTCGTCAATAATTCGAAAACGCGAAATGTTAGACATGCGAAAGTGAATATAAAAATGCTTTATTTAACGTAATTTAACGTGTAGAAGCATCGGTTCGAGGATCGGCGACGATCGGCGAACCGAACCGACTATGCAGAACCTTACTCCGATACTTTCGGTACTTTCGAACTCGCCACCGAACCGACTATGCGGTAAGATTTTTCGTCAATAATTCGAAAACGCGAAATGTTAGACATGCGAAAGTGAATATAAAAATGCTTTATTTAACGTAATTTAACGTGTAGAAGCATCGGTTCGAGGATCGGCGACGATCGGCGAACCGAACCGACTATGCAGAACCTTACTCCGATACTTTCGGTACTTTCGAACTCGCCACCGAACCGACTATGCGGAAAGATTTTTCGTCAATAATTCGAAAACGCGACATTTTAGACATGCGAAAGTGAATATAAAAACGCTTAATTTGACGTAATTTAACTTGTAGAAGCATCGGATCGACGATCGGCGATGATCGGCGCACCGAACCGACTGTGCAGAAAGTTGCTCCGGTATTTTCGTGACTTTCGAACTCTCCACCGAACCGACTATGCGGAAAGATTTTTCGTCAATAATTCGAAAACGCGAAATGTTAGACATGCGAAAGTGAATATAAAAATGCTTTATTTAACGTAATTTAACGTGTAGAAGCATCGGTTCGAGGATCGGCGACGATCGGCGAACCGAACCGACTATGCAGAACCTTACTCCGATACTTTCGGTACTTTCGAACTCGCCACCGAACCGACTATGCGGAAAGATTTTTCGTCAATAATTCGAAAACGCGACATTTTAGACATGCGAAAGTGAATATAAAAACGCTTAATTTGACGTAATTTAACGTGTAGAAGCATCGGATCGACGATCGGCGATGATCGGCGCACCGAACCGACTATGCAGAAAGTTGCTCCGGTATTTTCGTGACTTTCGAACTCTCCACCGAACCGACTATGCGGAAAGATTTTTCGTCAATAATTCGAAAACGCGACATTTTAGACATGCGAAGGTGAATATACAAACGCTTTATTTGACGTAATTTAACGTGTAGAACCATCGGATCGACGATCGGCGATGATCGGCGCACCGAACCGACTATGCAGAAAGTTGCGCCGCTATTTTCGTGACTTTCGAACTCTCCACCGAACCGACTATGCGGAAAGATTTTTCGTCAATAATTCGAAAACGCGAAATGTTAGACATGCGAAAGTGAATATAAAAATGCTTTATTTAACGTAATTTAACGTGTAGAAGCATCGGTACGAGGATCGGCGACGATCGGCGAACCGAACCGACTATGCAGAACCTTACTCCGATACTTTCGGTACTTTCGAACTCGCCACCGAACCGACTATGCGGAAAGATTTTTCGTCAATAATTCGAAAACGCGACATTTTAGACATGCGAAAGTGAATATAAAAACGTTTAATTTGACGTAATTTAACGTGTAGAAGCATCGGATCGACGATCGGCGATGATCGGCGCACCGAACCGACTATGCAGAAAGTTGCTCCGGTATTTTCGTGACTTTCGAACTCTCCACCGAACCGACTATGCGGAAAGATTTTTCGTCAATAATTCGAAAACGCGAAATGTTAGACATGCGAAAGTGAATATAAAAATGCTTTATTTAACGTAATTTAACGTGTAGAAGCATCGGTTCGAGGATCGGCGACGATCGGCGAACCGAACCGACTATGCAGAACCTTACTCCGATACTTTCGGTACTTTCGAACTCGCCACCGAACCGACTATGCGGAAAGATTTTTCGTCAATAATTCGAAAACGCGAAATGTTAGACATGCGAAAGTGAATATAAAAATGCTTTATTTAACGTAATTTAACGTGTAGAAGCATCGGTTCGAGGATCGGCGACGATCGGCGAACCGAACCGACTATGCAGAACCTTACTCCGATACTTTCGGTACTTTCGAACTCGCCACCGAACCGACTATGCGGAAACATTTTTCGTCAATAATTCGAAAACGCGACATTTTAGACATGCGAAAGTGAATATAAAAACGCGTTATTTAACGTAATTTAACGTGTAGAAGCATCGGATCGACGATCGGCGATGATCGGCGCACCGAAACGACTATGCAGAAAGTTGCTCCGCTATTTTCGTGACTTTCGAACTCTCCACCGAACCGACTATGCGGAAAGATTTTTCGTCAATAATTCGAAAACGCGAAATGTTAGACATGCGAAAGTGAATATAAAAATGCTTTATTTAACGTAATTTAACGTGTAGAAGCATCGGTACGAGGATCGGCGACGATCGGCGAACCGAACCGACTATGCAGAACCTTACTCCGATACTTTCGGTACTTTCGAACTCGCCACCGAACCGACTATGCGGAAAGATTTTTCGTCAATAATTCGAAAACGCGACATTTTAGACATGCGAAAGTGAATATAAAAACGCTTAATTTGACGTAATTTAACGTGTAGAAGCATCGGATCGACGATCGGCGATGATCGGCGCACCGAACCGACTATGCAGAAAGTTGCTCCGGTATTTTCGTGACTTTCGAACTCTCCACCGAACCGACTATGCGGAAAGATTTTTCGTCAATAATTCGAAAACGCGAAATGTTAGACATGCGAAAGTGAATATAAAAATGCTTTATTTAACGTAATTTAACGTGTAGAAGCATCGGTTCGAGGATCGGCGACGATCGGCGAACCGAACCGACTATGCAGAACCTTACTCCGATACTTTCGGTACTTTCGAACTCGCCACCGAACCGACTATGCGGAAAGATTTTTCGTCAATAATTCGAAAACGCGACATTTTAGACATGCGAAAGTGAATATAAAAACGCTTTATTTGACGTTATTTAACGTGTAGAAGCATCGGATCGACGATCGGCGATGATCGGCGCACCGAACCGACTATGCAGAAAGTTGCTCCGCTATTTTCGTGACTTTCGACCTCTCCACCGAACCGACTATGGGGAAGGATTTTTCGTCAATAATTCGAAAACGCGAAATGTTAGACATGCGAAAGTGAATATAAAAATGCTTTATTTAACGTAATTTAACGTGTAGAAGCATCGGTACGAGGATCGGCGACGATCGGCGAACCGAACCGACTATGCAGAACCTTACTCCGATACTTTCGGTACTTTCGGACTCGCCACCGAACCGACTATGCGGAAAGATTTTTCGTCAATAATTCGAAAACGCGACATTTTAGACATGCGAAAGTGAATATAAAAACGCTTAATTTGACGTAATTTAACGTGTAGAAGCATCGGATCGACGATCGGCGATGATCGGCGCACCGAACCGACTATGCAGAAAGTTGCTCCGGTATTTTCGTGACTTTCGAACTCTCCACCGAACCGACTATGCGGAAAGATTTTTCGTCAATAATTCGAAAACGCGAAATGTTAGACATGCGAAAGTGAATATAAAAACGCTTCATTTGACGTTATTTAACGTGTAGAAGCATCGGTTCGAGGATCGGCGACGATCGGCGAACCGAACCGACTATGCAGTACTTTACTCCGATACTTTCGGTACTTTCGAACTCGCCACCGAACCGACT
The DNA here is from genome assembly GCA_947623535.1 of Coelioxys conoideus. Taxonomy (NCBI): domain Eukaryota; kingdom Metazoa; phylum Arthropoda; class Insecta; order Hymenoptera; family Megachilidae; genus Coelioxys; species Coelioxys conoideus. Next base: position 1,938,795 of record CANQJN010000040.1, read on the forward strand.
ATGCGGAAAGATTTTTCGTCAATAATTCGAAAACGCGACATTTTAGACATGCGAAAGTGAATATAAAAACGCTTAATTTGACGTAATTTAACGTGTAGAAGCATCGGATCGACGATCGGCGATGATCGGCGCACCGAACCGACTATGCAGAAAGTTGCTCCGGTATTTTCGTGACTTTCGAACTCTCCACCGAACCGACTATGCGGAAAGATTTTTCGTCAATAATTCGAAAACGCGAAATGTTAGACATGCGAAAGTGAATATAAAAATGCTTTATTTAACGTAATTTAACGTGTAGAAGCATCGGTTCGAGGATCGGCGACGATCGGCGAACCGAACCGACTATGCAGAACCTTACTCCGATACTTTCGGTACTTTCGAACTCGCCACCGAACCGACTATGCGGAAAGATTTTTCGTCAATAATTCGAAAACGCGAAATGTTAGACATGCGAAAGTGAATATAAAAACGCTTTATTTGACGTAATTTAACGTGTAGAAGCATCGGATCGACGATCGGCGATGATCGGCGCACCAAACCGACTATGCAGAAAGTTGCTCCGCTATTTTCGTGACTTTCGACCTCTCCACCGAACCGACTATGCGGAAGGATTTTTCGTCAATAATTCGAAAACGCGAAATGTTAGACATGCGAAAGTGAATATAAAAACGCTTCATTTGACGTTATTTAACGTGTAGAAGCATCGGTTCGAGGATCGGCGACGATCGGCGAACCGAACCGACTATGCAGTACTTTACTCCGATACTTTCGGTACTTTCGAACTCGCCACCGAACCGACTATGCGGAAAGATTTTTCGTCAATAATTCGAAAACGCGACATTTTAGACATGCGAAAGTGAATATAAAAACGCTTTATTTGACGTTATTTAACGTGTAGAAGCATCGGATCGACGATCGGCGATGATCGGCGCACCGAACCGACTATGCAGAAAGTTGCTCCGCTATTTTCGTGACTTTCGACCTCTCCACCGAACCGACTATGGGGAAGGATTTTTCGTCAATAATTCGAAAACGCGAAATGTTAGACATGCGAAAGTGAATATAAAAATGCTTTATTTAACGTAATTTAACGTGTAGAAGCATCGGTACGAGGATCGGCGACGATCGGCGAACCGAACCGACTATGCAGAACCTTACTCCGATACTTTCGGTACTTTCGAACTCGCCACCGAACCGACTATGCGGAAAGATTTTTCGTCAATAATTCGAAAACGCGACATTTTAGACATGCGAAAGTGAATATAAAAACGCTTAATTTGACGTAATTTAACGTGTAGAAGCATCGGATCGACGATCGGCGATGATCGGCGCACCGAACCGACTATGCAGAAAGTTGCTCCGGTATTTTCGTGACTTTCGAACTCTCCACCGAACCGACTATGCGGAAAGATTTTTCGTCAATAATTCGAAAACGCGAAATGTTAGACATGCGAAAGTGAATATAAAAATGCTTTATTTAACGTAATTTAACGTGTAGAAGCATCGGTTCGAGGATCGGCGACGATCGGCGCACCGAACCGACTATGCAGATCCTTACTCCGATACTTTCGGTACTTTCGAACTCGCCACCGAACCGACTATGCGGAAAGATTTTTCGTCAATAATTCGAAAACGCGACATTTTAGACATGCGAAAGTGAATATAAAAACGCTTTATTTGACGTAATTTAACGTGTAGAAGCATCGGATCGACGATCGGCGATGATCGGCGCACCGAACCGACTATGCAGAAAGTTGCTCCGCTATTTTCGTGACTTTCGACCTCTCCACCGAACCGACTATGCGGAAGGATTTTTCGTCAATAATTCGAAAACGCGAAATGTTAGACATGCGAAAGTGAATATAAAAATGCTTTATTTAACGTAATTTAACGTGTAGAAGCATCGGTTCGACGATTGGCGATGATCGGCGCACCGAACCGACTATGCAGATCCTTACTCCGATACTTTCGGTACTTTCGAACTCGCCACCGAACCGACTATGCGGAAAGATTTTTCGTCAATAATTCGAAAACGCGACATTTTAGACATGCGAAAGTAAATATAAAAACGCTTAATTTGACGTAATTTAACGTGTAGAAGCATCGGATCGACGATCGGCGATGATCGGCGCACCGAACCGACTATGCAGAAAGTTGCTCCGCTATTTTCGTGACTTTCGAACTCTCCACCGAACCGACTATGCGGAAAGATTTTTCGTCAATAATTCGAAAACGCGAAATGTTAGACATGCGAAAGTGAATATAAAAATGCTTTATTTAACGTAATTTAACGTGTAGAAGCATCGGTACGAGGATCGGCGACGATCGGCGAACCGAACCGACTATGCAGAACCTTACTCCGATACTTTCGGTACTTTCGAACTCGCCACCGAACCGACTATGCGGAAAGATTTTTCGTCAATAATTCGAAAACGCGACATTTTAGACATGCGAAAGTGAATATAAAAACGCTTAATTTGACGTAATTTAACGTGTAGAAGCATCGGATCGACGATCGGCGATGATCGGCGCACCGAACCGACTATGCAGAAAGTTGCTCCGGTATTTTCGTGACTTTCGAACTCTCCACCGAACCGACTATGCGGAAAGATTTTTCGTCAATAATTCGAAAACGCGAAATGTTAGACATGCGAAAGTGAATATAAAAATGCTTTATTTAACGTAATTTAACGTGTAGAAGCATCGGTTCGACGATTGGCTATGATCGGCGCACCGAACCGACTATGCAGATCCTTACTCCGATACTTTCGGTACTTTCGAACTCGCCACCGAACCGACTATGCGGAAAGATTTTTCGTCAATAATTCGAAAACGCGACATTTTAGACATGCGAAAGTGAATATAAAAACGCTTTATTTAACGTAATTTAACGTGTAGAAGCATCGGATCGACGATCGGCGATGATCGGCGCACCGAACCGACTATGCAGAAAGTTGCTCCGCTATTTTCGTGACTTTCGACCTCTCCACCGAACCGACTATGCGGAAGGATTTTTCGTCCATAATTCGAAAACGCGAAATGTTAGACATGCGAAAGTGAATATAAAAATGCTTTATTTAACGTAATTTAACGTGTAGAAGCATCGGTACGAGGATCGGCGACGATCGGCGAACCGAACCGACTATGCAGAACCTTACTCCGATACTTTCGGTACTTTCGAACTCGCCACCGAACCGACTATGCGGAAAGATTTTTCGTCAATAATTCGAAAACGCGACATTTTAGACATGCGAAAGTGAATATAAAAACGCTTAATTTGACGTAATTTAACGTGTAGAAGCATCGGATCGACGATCGGCGATGATCGGCGCACCGAACCGACTATGCAGAAAGTTGCTCCGGTATTTTCGTGACTTTCGAACTCTCCACCGAACCGACTATGCGGAAAGATTTTTCGTCAATAATTCGAAAACGCGAAATGTTAGACATGCGAAAGTGAATATAAAAATGCTTTATTTAACGTAATTTAACGTGTAGAAGCATCGGTTCGAGGATCGGCGACGATCGGCGAACCGAACCGACTATGCAGAACCTTACTCCGATACTTTCGGTACTTTCGAACTCGCCACCGAACCGACTATGCGGAAAGATTTTTCGTCAATAATTCGAAAACGCGAAATGTTAGACATGCGAAAATGAATATAAAAATGCTTTATTTAACGTAATTTAACGTGTAGAAGCATCGGTTCGAGGATCGGCGACGATCGGCGAACCGAACCGACTATGCAGAACCTTACTCCGATACTTTCGGTACTTTCGAACTCGCCACCGAACCGACTATGCGGAAAGATTTTTCGTCAATAATTCGAAAACGCGACATTTTAGACATGCGAAAGTGAATATAAAAACGCTTTATTTAACGTAATTTAACGTGTAGAACCATCGGATCGACGATCGGCGATGATCGGCGCACCGAACCGACTATGCAGAAAGTTGCGCCGCTATTTTCGTGACTTTCGAACTCTCCACCGAACCGACTATGCGGAAAGATTTTTCGTCAATAATTCGAAAACGCGAAATGTTAGACATGCGAAAGTGAATATAAAAATGCTTTATTTAACGTAATTTAACGTGTAGAAGCATCGGTACGAGGATCGGCGACGATCGGCGAACCGAACCGACTATGCAGAACCTTACTCCGATACTTTCGGTACTTTCGAACTCGCCACCGAACCGACTATGCGGAAAGATTTTTCGTCAATAATTCGAAAACGCGACATTTTAGACATGCGAAAGTGAATATAAAAACGCTTAATTTGACGTAATTTAACGTGTAGAAGCATCGGTTCGAGGATCGGCGACGATCGGCGAACCGAACCGACTATGCAGAACATTACTCCGGTATTTTCGTGACTTTCGAACTCTCCACCGAACCGACTATGCGGAAAGATTTTTCGTCAATAATTCGAAAACGCGAAATGTTAGACATGCGAAAGTGAATATAAAAATGCTTTATTTAACGTAATTTAACGTGTAGAAGCATCGGTTCGACGATTGGCGATGATCGGCGAACCGAATCGACTATGCAGAACCTTACTCCGATACTTTCGGTACTTTCGAACTCGCCACCGAACCGACTATGCGGAAAGATTTTTCGTCAATAATTCGAAAACGCGACATTTTAGACATGCGAAAGTGAATATAAAAACGCTTTATTTAACGTAATTTAACGTGTAGAACCATCGGATCGACGATCGGCGATGATCGGCGCACCGAACCGACTATGCAGAAATTTGCGCCGCTATTTTCGTGACTTTCGAACTCTCCACCGAACCGACTATGCGGAAAGATTTTTCGTCAATAATTCGAAAACGCGAAATGTTAGACATGCGAAAGTGAATATAAAAATGCTTTATTTAACGTAATTTAACGTGTAGAAGCATCGGTACGAGGATCGGCGACGATCGGCGAACCGAACCGACTATGCAGAACCTTACTCCGATACTTTCGGTACTTTCGAACTCGCCACCGAACCGACTATGCGGAAAGATTTTTCGTCAATAATTCGAAAACGCGACATTTTAGACATGCGAAAGTGAATATAAAAACGCTTAATTTGACGTAATTTAACGTGTAGAAGCATCGGATCGACGATCGGCGATGATCGGCGCACCGAACCGACTATGCAGAAAGTTGCTCCGGTATTTTCGTGACTTTCGAACTCTCCACCGAACCGACTATGCGGAAAGATTTTTCGTCAATAATTCGAAAACGCGAAATGTTAGACATGCGAAAGTGAATATAAAAATGCTTTATTTAACGTAATTTAACGTGTAGAAGCATCGGTTCGAGGATCGGCGACGATCGGCGCACCGAACCGACTATGCAGATCCTTACTCCGATACTTTCGGTACTTTCGAACTCGCCACCGAACCGACTATGCGGAAAGATTTTTCGTCAATAATTCGAAAACGCGACATTTTAGACATGCGAAAGTGAATATAAAAACGCTTTATTTGACGTAATTTAACGTGTAGAAGCATCGGATCGACGATCGGCGATGATCGGCGCACCGAACCGACTATGCAGAAAGTTGCTCCGCTATTTTCGTGACTTTCGACCTCTCCACCGAACCGACTATGCGGAAGGATTTTTCGTCAATAATTCGAAAACGCGAAATGTTAGACATGCGAAAGTGAATATAAAAATGCTTTATTTAACGTAATTTAACGTGTAGAAGCATCGGTACGAGGATCGGCGACGATCGGCGAACCGAACCGACTATGCAGAACCTTACTCCGATACTTTCGGTACTTTCGAACTCGCCACCGAACCGACTATGCGGAAAGATTTTTCGTCAATAATTCGAAAACGCGACATTTTAGACATGCGAAAGTAAATATAAAAACGCTTAATTTGACGTAATTTAACGTGTAGAAGCATCGGATCGACGATCGGCGATGATCGGCGCACCGAACCGACTATGCAGAAAGTTGCTCCGCTATTTTCGTGACTTTCGAACTCTCCACCGAACCGACTATGCGGAAAGATTTTTCGTCAATAATTCGAAAACGCGAAATGTTAGACATGCGAAAGTGAATATAAAAATGCTTTATTTAACGTAATTTAACGTGTAGAAGCATCGGTACGAGGATCGGCGACGATCGGCGAACCGAACCGACTATGCAGAACCTTACTCCGATACTTTCGGTACTTTCGAACTCGCCACCGAACCGACTATGCGGAAAGATTTTTCGTCAATAATTCGAAAACGCGACATTTTAGACATGCGAAAGTGAATATAAAAACGCTTAATTTGACGTAATTTAACGTGTAGAAGCATCGGATCGACGATCGGCGATGATCGGCGCACCGAACCGACTATGCAGAAAGTTGCTCCGGTATTTTCGTGACTTTCGAACTCTCCACCGAACCGTCTATGCGGAAAGATTTTTCGTCAATAATTCGAAAACGCGAAATGTTAGACATGCGAAAGTGAATATAAAAATGCTTTATTTAACGTAATTTAACGTGTAGAAGCATCGGTTCGACGATTGGCGATGATCGGCGCACCGAACCGACTATGCAGATCCTTACTCCGATACTTTCGGTACTTTCGAACTCGCCACCGAACCGACTATGCGGAAAGATTTTTCGTCAATAATTCGAAAACGCTACATTTTAGACATGCGAAAGTGAATATAAAAACGCTTTATTTAACGTAATTTAACGTGTAGAAGCATCGGATCGACGATCGGCGATGATCGGCGCACCGAACCGACTATGCAGAAAGTTGCTCCGCTATTTTCGTGACTTTCGACCTCTCCACCGAACCGACTATGCGGAAGGATTTTTCGTCCATAATTCGAAAACGCGAAATGTTAGACATGCGAAAGTGAATATAAAAATGCTTTATTTAACGTAATTTAACGTGTAGAAGCATCGGTACGAGGATCGGCGACGATCGGCGAACCGAACCGACTATGCAGAACCTTACTCCGATACTTTCGGTACTTTCGAACTCGCCACCGAACCGACTATGCGGAAAGATTTTTCGTCAATAATTCGAAAACGCGACATTTTAGACATGCGAAAGTGAATATAAAAACGCTTAATTTGACGTAATTTAACGTGTAGAAGCATCGGATCGACGATCGGCGATGATCGGCGCACCGAACCGACTATGCAGAAAGTTGCTCCGGTATTTTCGCGACTTTCGAACTCTCCACCGAACCGACTATGCGGAAAGATTTTTCGTCAATAATTCGAAAACGCGAAATGTTAGACATGCGAAAGTGAATATAAAAATGCTTTATTTAACGTAATTTAACGTGTAGAAGCATCGGTTCGAGGATCGGCGACGATCGGCGAACCGAACCGACTATGCAGAACCTTACTCCGGTATTTTCGTGACTTTCGAACTCTCCACCGAACCGACTATGCGGAAAGATTTTTCGTCAATAATTCGAAAACGCGAAATGTTAGACATGCGAAAGTGAATATAAAAATGCTTTATTTAACGTAATTTAACGTGTAGAAGCATCGGTTCGAGGATCGGCGACGATCGGCGAACCGAACCGACTATGCAGAACCTTACTCCGATACTTTCGGTACTTTCGAACTCGCCACCGAACCGACTATGCGGAAAGATTTTTCGTCAATAATTCGAAAACGCGACATTTTAGACATGCGAAAGTGAATATAAAAACGCTTTATTTGACGTAATTTAACGTGTAGAACCATCGGATCGACGATCGGCGATGATCGGCGCACCGAACCGACTATGCAGAAAGTTGCGCCGCTATTTTCGTGACTTTCGAACTCTCCACCGAACCGACTATGCGGAAAGATTTTTCGTCAATAATTCGAAAACGCGAAATGTTAGACATGCGAAAGTGAATATAAAAATGCTTTATTTAACGTAATTTAACGTGTAGAAGCATCGGTACGAGGATCGGCGACGATCGGCGAACCGAACCGACTATGCAGAACCTTACTCCGATACTTTCGGTACTTTCGAACTCGCCACCGAACCGACTATGCGGAAAGATTTTTCGTCAATAATTCGAAAACGCGACATTTTAGACATGCGAAAGTGAATATAAAAACGCTTAATTTGACGTAATTTAACGTGTAGAAGCATCGGATCGACGATCGGCGATGATCGGCGCACCGAACCGACTATGCAGAAAGTTGCTCCGGTATTTTCGTGACTTTCGAACTCTCCACCGAACCGACTATGCGGAAAGATTTTTCGTCAATAATTCGAAAACGCGAAATGTTAGACATGCGAAAGTGAATATAAAAATGCTTTATTTAACGTAATTTAACGTGTAGAAGCATCGGTTCGAGGATCGGCGACGATCGGCGAACCGAACCGACTATGCAGAACCTTACTCCGATACTTTCGGTACTTTCGAACTCGCCACCGAACCGACTATGCGGAAAGATTTTTCGTCAATAATTCGAAAACGCGACATTTTAGACATGCGAAAGTGAATATAAAAACGCTTAATTTGACGTAATTTAACGTGTAGAAGCATCGGATCGACGATCGGCGATGATCGGCGCACCGAACCGACTATGCAGAAAGTTGCTCCGGTATTTTCGTGACTTTCGAACTCTCCACCGAACCGACTATGCGGAAAGATTTTTCGTCAATAATTCGAAAACGCGAAATGTTAGACATGCGAAAGTGAATATAAAAATGCTTTATTTAACGTAATTTAACGTGTAGAAGCATCGGTTCGAGGATCGGCGACGATCGGCGAACCGAACCGACTATGCAGAACCTTACTCCGATACTTTCGGTACTTTCGAACTCGCCACCGAACCGACTATGCGGAAAGATTTTTCGTCAATAATTCGAAAACGCGACATTTTAGACATGCGAAAGTGAATATAAAAACGCTTAATTTGACGTAATTTAACGTGTAGAAGCATCGGATCGACGATCGGCGATGATCGGCGCACCGAACCGACTATGCAGAAAGTTGCTCCGGTATTTTCGTGACTTTCGAACTCTCCACCGAACCGACTATGCGGAAAGATTTTTCGTCAATAATTCGAAAACGCGAAATGTTAGACATGCGAAAGTGAATATAAAAATGCTTTATTTAACGTAATTTAACGTGTAGAAGCATCGGTTCGAGGATCGGCGACGATCGGCGAACCGAACCGACTATGCAGAACCTTACTCCGATACTTTCGGTACTTTCGAACTCGCCACCGAACCGACTATGCGGAAAGATTTTTCGTCAATAATTCGAAAACGCGACATTTTAGACATGCGAAAGTGAATATAAAAACGCTTTATTTGACGTTATTTAACGTGTAGAAGCATCGGATCGACGATCGGCGATGATCGGCGCACCGAACCGACTATGCAGAAAGTTGCTCCGCTATTTTCGTGACTTTCGACCTCTCCACCGAACCGACTATGGGGAAGGATTTTTCGTCAATAATTCGAAAACGCGAAATGTTAGACATGCGAAAGTGAATATAAAAATGCTTTATTTAACGTAATTTAACGTGTAGAAGCATCGGTACGAGGATCGGCGACGATCGGCGAACCGAACCGACTATGCAGAACCTTACTCCGATACTTTCGGTACTTTCGGACTCGCCACCGAACCGACTATGCGGAAAGATTTTTCGTCAATAATTCGAAAACGCGACATTTTAGACATGCGAAAGTGAATATAAAAACGCTTAATTTGACGTAATTTAACGTGTAGAAGCATCGGATCGACGATCGGCGATGATCGGCGCACCGAACCGACTATGCAGAAAGTTGCTCCGGTATTTTCGTGACTTTCGAACTCTCCACCGAACCGACTATGCGGAAAGATTTTTCGTCAATAATTCGAAAACGCGAAATGTTAGACATGCGAAAGTGAATATAAAAACGCTTCATTTGACGTTATTTAACGTGTAGAAGCATCGGTTCGAGGATCGGCGACGATCGGCGAACCGAACCGACTATGCAGTACTTTACTCCGATACTTTCGGTACTTTCGAACTCGCCACCGAACCGACTATGCGGAAAGATTTTTCGTCAATAATTCGAAAACGCGACATTTTAGACATGCGAAAGTGAATATAAAAACGCTTAATTTGACGTAATTTAACGTGTAGAAGCATCGGATCGACGATCGGCGATGATCGGCGCACCGAACCGACTATGCAGAAAGTTGCTCCGGTATTTTCGTGACTTTCGAACTCTCCACCGAACCGACTATGCGGAAAGATTTTTCGTCAATAATTCGAAAACGCGAAATGTTAGACATGCGAAAGTGAATATAAAAATGCTTTATTTAACGTAATTTAACGTGTAGAAGCATCGGTTCGAGGATCGGCGACGATCGGCGAACCGAACCGACTATGCAGAACCTTACTCCGATACTTTCGGTACTTTCGAACTCGCCACCGAACCGACTATGCGGAAAGATTTTTCGTCAATAATTCGAAAACGCGAAATGTTAGACATGCGAAAGTGAATATAAAAACGCTTTATTTGACGTAATTTAACGTGTAGAAGCATCGGATCGACGATCGGCGATGATCGGCGCACCAAACCGACTATGCAGAAAGTTGCTCCGCTATTTTCGTGACTTTCGACCTCTCCACCGAACCGACTATGCGGAAGGATTTTTCGTCAATAATTCGAAAACGCGAAATGTTAGACATGCGAAAGTGAATATAAAAACGCTTCATTTGACGTTATTTAACGTGTAGAAGCATCGGTTCGAGGATCGGCGACGATCGGCGAACCGAACCGACTATGCAGTACTTTACTCCGATACTTTCGGTACTTTCGAACTCGCCACCGAACCGACTATGCGGAAAGATTTTTCGTCAATAATTCGAAAACGCGACATTTTAGACATGCGAAAGTGAATATAAAAACGCTTTATTTGACGTTATTTAACGTGTAGAAGCATCGGATCGACGATCGGCGATGATCGGCGCACCGAACCGACTATGCAGAAAGTTGCTCCGCTATTTTCGTGACTTTCGACCTCTCCACCGAACCGACTATGGGGAAGGATTTTTCGTCAATAATTCGAAAACGCGAAATGTTAGACATGCGAAAGTGAATATAAAAATGCTTTATTTAACGTAATTTAACGTGTAGAAGCATCGGTACGAGGATCGGCGACGATCGGCGAACCGAACCGACTATGCAGAACCTTACTCCGATACTTTCGGTACTTTCGAACTCGCCACCGAACCGACTATGCGGAAAGATTTTTCGTCAATAATTCGAAAACGCGACATTTTAGACATGCGAAAGTGAATATAAAAACGCTTAATTTGACGTAATTTAACGTGTAGAAGCATCGGATCGACGATCGGCGATGATCGGCGCACCGAACCGACTATGCAGAAAGTTGCTCCGGTATTTTCGTGACTTTCGAACTCTCCACCGAACCGACTATGCGGAAAGATTTTTCGTCAATAATTCGAAAACGCGAAATGTTAGACATGCGAAAGTGAATATAAAAATGCTTTATTTAACGTAATTTAACGTGTAGAAGCATCGGTTCGAGGATCGGCGACGATCGGCGCACCGAACCGACTATGCAGATCCTTACTCCGATACTTTCGGTACTTTCGAACTCGCCACCGAACCGACTATGCGGAAAGATTTTTCGTCAATAATTCGAAAACGCGACATTTTAGACATGCGAAAGTGAATATAAAAACGCTTTATTTGACGTAATTTAACGTGTAGAAGCATCGGATCGACGATCGGCGATGATCGGCGCACCGAACCGACTATGCAGAAAGTTGCTCCGCTATTTTCGTGACTTTCGACCTCTCCACCGAACCGACTATGCGGAAGGATTTTTCGTCAATAATTCGAAAACGCGAAATGTTAGACATGCGAAAGTGAATATAAAAATGCTTTATTTAACGTAATTTAACGTGTAGAAGCATCGGTTCGACGATTGGCGATGATCGGCGCACCGAACCGACTATGCAGATCCTTACTCCGATACTTTCGGTACTTTCGAACTCGCCACCGAACCGACTATGCGGAAAGATTTTTCGTCAATAATTCGAAAACGCGACATTTTAGACATGCGAAAGTGAATATAAAAACGCTTTATTTGACGTAATTTAACGTGTAGAAGCATCGGATCGACGATCGGCGATGATCGGCGCACCGAACCGACTATGCAGAAAGTTGCTCCGCTATTTTCGTGACTTTCGACCTCTCCACCGAACCGACTATGCGGAAGGATTTTTCGTCAATAATTCGAAAACGCGAAATGTTAGACATGCGAAAGTGAATATAAAAATGCTTTATTTAACGTAATTTAACGTGTAGAAGCATCGGTACGAGGATCGGCGACGATCGGCGAACCGAACCGACTATGCAGAACCTTACTCCGATACTTTCGGTACTTTCGAACTCGCCACCGAACCGACTATGCGGAAAGATTTTTCGTCAATAATTCGAAAACGCGACATTTTAGACATGCGAAAGTAAATATAAAAACGCTTAATTTGACGTAATTTAACGTGTAGAAGCATCGGATCGACGATCGGCGATGATCGGCGCACCGAACCGACTATGCAGAAAGTTGCTCCGCTATTTTCGTGACTTTCGAACTCTCCACCGAACCGACTATGCGGAAAGATTTTTCGTCAATAATTCGAAAACGCGAAATGTTAGACATGCGAAAGTGAATATAAAAATGCTTTATTTAACGTAATTTAACGTGTAGAAGCATCGGTACGAGGATCGGCGACGATCGGCGAACCGAACCGACTATGCAGAACCTTACTCCGATACTTTCGGTACTTTCGAACTCGCCACCGAACCGACTATGCGGAAAGATTTTTCGTCAATAATTCGAAAACGCGACATTTTAGACATGCGAAAGTGAATATAAAAACGCTTAATTTGACGTAATTTAACGTGTAGAAGCATCGGATCGACGATCGGCGATGATCGGCGCACCGAACCGACTATGCAGAAAGTTGCTCCGGTATTTTCGTGACTTTCGAACTCTCCACCGAACCGACTATGCGGAAAGATTTTTCGTCAATAATTCGAAAACGCGAAATGTTAGACATGCGAAAGTGAATATAAAAATGCTTTATTTAACGTAATTTAACGTGTAGAAGCATCGGTTCGACGATTGGCTATGATCGGCGCACCGAACCGACTATGCAGATCCTTACTCCGATACTTTCGGTACTTTCGAACTCGCCACCGAACCGACTATGCGGAAAGATTTTTCGTCAATAATTCGAAAACGCGACATTTTAGACATGCGAAAGTGAATATAAAAACGCTTTATTTAACGTAATTTAACGTGTAGAAGCATCGGATCGACGATCGGCGATGATCGGCGCACCGAACCGACTATGCAGAAAGTTGCTCCGCTATTTTCGTGACTTTCGACCTCTCCACCGAACCGACTATGCGGAAGGATTTTTCGTCCATAATTCGAAAACGCGAAATGTTAGACATGCGAAAGTGAATATAAAAATGCTTTATTTAACGTAATTTAACGTGTAGAAGCATCGGTACGAGGATCGGCGACGATCGGCGAACCGAACCGACTATGCAGAACCTTACTCCGATACTTTCGGTACTTTCGAACTCGCCACCGAACCGACTATGCGGAAAGATTTTTCGTCAATAATTCGAAAACGCGACATTTTAGACATGCGAAAGTGAATATAAAAACGCTTAATTTGACGTAATTTAACGTGTAGAAGCATCGGATCGACGATCGGCGATGATCGGCGCACCGAACCGACTATGCAGAAAGTTGCTCCGGTATTTTCGTGACTTTCGAACTCTCCACCGAACCGACTATGCGGAAAGATTTTTCGTCAATAATTCGAAAACGCGAAATGTTAGACATGCGAAAGTGAATATAAAAATGCTTTATTTAACGTAATTTAACGTGTAGAAGCATCGGTTCGAGGATCGGCGACGATCGGCGAACCGAACCGACTATGCAGAACCTTACTCCGGTATTTTCGTGACTTTCGAACTCTCCACCGAACCGACTATGCGGAAAGATTTTTCGTCAATAATTCGAAAACGCGAAATGTTAGACATGCGAAAGTGAATATAAAAATGCTTTATTTAACGTAATTTAACGTGTAGAAGCATCGGTTCGAGGATCGGCGACGATCGGCGAACCGAACCGACTATGCAGAACCTTACTCCGATACTTTCGGTACTTTCGAACTCGCCACCGAACCGACTATGCGGAAAGATTTTTCGTCAATAATTCGAAAACGCGACATTTTAGACATGCGAAAGTGAATATAAAAACGCTTAATTTGACGTAATTTAACGTGTAGAAGCATCGGATCGACGATCGGCGATGATCGGCGCACCGAACCGACTATGCAGAAAGTTGCTCCGGTATTTTCGTGACTTTCGAACTCTCCACCGAACCGACTATGCGGAAAGATTTTTCGTCAATAATTCGAAAACGCGAAATGTTAGACATGCAAAAGTGAATATAAAAATGCTTTATTTAACGTAATTTAACGTGTAGAAGCATCGGTACGAGGATCGGCGACGATCGGCGAACCGAACCGACTATGCAGAACCTTACTCCGATACTTTCGGTACTTTCGAACTCGCCACCGAACCGACTATGCGGAAAGATTTTTCGTCAATAATTCGAAAACGCGAAATGTTAGACATGCGAAAGTGAATATAAAAACGCTTTATTTGACGTAATTTAACGTGTAGAAGCATCGGATCGACGATCGGCGATGATCGGCGCACCAAACCGACTATGCAGAAAGTTGCTCCGCTATTTTCGTGACTTTCGACCTCTCCACCGAACCGACTATGCGGAAGGATTTTTCGTCAATAATTCGAAAACGCGAAATGTTAGACATGCGAAAGTGAATATAAAAACGCTTCATTTGACGTTATTTAACGTGTAGAAGCATCGGTTCGAGGATCGGCGACGATCGGCGAACCGAACCGACTATGCAGTACTTTACTCCGATACTTTCGGTACTTTCGAACTCGCCACCGAACCGACTATGCGGAAAGATTTTTCGTCAATAATTCGAAAACGCGACATTTTAGACATGCGAAAGTGAATATAAAAACGCTTTATTTGACGTTATTTAACGTGTAGAAGCATCGGATCGACGATCGGCGATGATCGGCGCACCGAACCGACTATGCAGAAAGTTGCTCCGCTATTTTCGTGACTTTCGACCTCTCCACCGAACCGACTATGGGGAAGGATTTTTCGTCAATAATTCGAAAACGCGAAATGTTAGACATGCGAAAGTGAATATAAAAACGCTTAATTTGACGTAATTTAACGTGTAGAAGCATCGGATCGACGATCGGCGATGATCGGCGCACCGAACCGACTATGCAGAAAGTTGCTCCGGTATTTTCGTGACTTTCGAACTCTCCACCGAACCGACTATGCGGAAAGATTTTTCGTCAATAATTCGAAAACGCGAAATGTTAGACATGCGAAAGTGAATATAAAAATGCTTTATTTAACGTAATTTAACGTGTAGAAGCATCGGTTCGAGGATCGGCGACGATCGGCGCACCGAACCGACTATGCAGAACCTTACTCCGATACTTTCGGTACTTTCGGACTCGCCACCGAACCGACTATGCGGAAAGATTTTTCGTCAATAATTCGAAAACGCGACATTTTAGACATGCGAAAGTGAATATAAAAACGCTTAATTTGACGTAATTTAACGTGTAGAAGCATCGGATCGACGATCGGCGATGATCGGCGCACCGAACCGACTATGCAGAAAGTTGCTCCGGTATTTTCGTGACTTTCGAACTCTCCACCGAACCGACTATGCGGAAAGATTTTTCGTCAATAATTCGAAAACGCGAAATGTTAGACATGCGAAAGTGAATATAAAAATGCTTTATTTAACGTAATTTAACGTGTAGAAGCATCGGTTCGAGGATCGGCGACGATCGGCGCACCGAACCGACTATGCAGATCCTTACTCCGATACTTTCGGTACTTTCGAACTCGCCACCGAACCGACTATGCGGAAAGATTTTTCGTCAATAATTCGAAAACGCGACATTTTAGACATGCGAAAGTGAATATAAAAACGCTTTATTTGACGTAATTTAACGTGTAGAAGCATCGGATCGACGATCGGCGATGATCGGCGCACCGAACCGACTATGCAGAAAGTTGCTCCGCTATTTTCGTGACTTTCGACCTCTCCACCGAACCGACTATGCGGAAGGATTTTTCGTCAATAATTCGAAAACGCGAAATGTTAGACATGCGAAAGTGAATATAAAAATGCTTTATTTAACGTAATTTAACGTGTAGAAGCATCGGTACGAGGATCGGCGACGATCGGCGAACCGAACCGACTATGCAGAACCTTACTCCGATACTTTCGGTACTTTCGAACTCGCCAGCGAACCGACTATGCGGAAAGATTTTTCGTCAATAATTCGAAAACGCGACATTTTAGACATGCGAAAGTGAATATAAAAACGCTTAATTTGACGTAATTTAACGTGTAGAAGCATCGGATCGACGATCGGCGATGATCGGCGCACCGAACCGACTATGCAGAAAGTTGCTCCGGTATTTTCGTGACTTTCGAACTCTCCACCGAACCGACTATGCGGAAAGATTTTTCGTCAATAATTCGAAAACGCGAAATGTTAGACATGCGAAAGTGAATATAAAAATGCTTTATTTAACGTAATTTAACGTGTAGAAGCATCGGTTCGAGGATCGGCGACGATCGGCGAACCGAACCGACTATGCAGAACCTTACTCCGATACTTTCGGTACTTTCGAACTCGCCACCGAACCGACTATGCGGAAAGATTTTTCGTCAATAATTCGAAAACGCGACATTTTAGACATGCGAAAGTGAATATAAAAACGCTTAATTTGACGTAATTTAACGTGTAGAAGCATCGGATCGACGATCGGCGATGATCGGCGCACCGAACCGACTATGCAGAAAGTTGCTCCGGTATTTTCGTGACTTTCGAACTCTCCACCGAACCGACTATGCGGAAAGATTTTTCGTCAATAATTCGAAAACGCGAAATGTTAGACATGCAAAAGTGAATATAAAAATGCTTTATTTAACGTAATTTAACGTGTAGAAGCATCGGTACGAGGATCGGCGACGATCGGCGAACCGAACCGACTATGCAGAACCTTACTCCGATACTTTCGGTACTTTCGAACTCGCCACCGAACCGACTATGCGGAAAGATTTTTCGTCAATAATTCGAAAACGCGAAATGTTAGACATGCGAAAGTGAATATAAAAACGCTTTATTTGACGTAATTTAACGTGTAGAAGCATCGGATCGACGATCGGCGATGATCGGCGCACCAAACCGAATATGCAGAAAGTTGCTCCGCTATTTTCGTGACTTTCGACCTCTCCACCGAACCGACTATGCGGAAGGATTTTTCGTCAATAATTCGAAAACGCGAAATGTTAGACATGCGAAAGTGAATATAAAAACGCTTCATTTGACGTTATTTAACGTGTAGAAGCATCGGTTCGAGGATCGGCGACGATCGGCGAACCGAACCGACTATGCAGTACTTTACTCCGATACTTTCGGTACTTTCGAACTCGCCACCGAACCGACTATGCGGAAAGATTTTTCGTCAATAATTCGAAAACGCGACATTTTAGACATGCGAAAGTGAATATAAAAACGCTTTATTTGACGTTATTTAACGTGTAGAAGCATCGGATCGACGATCCGCGATGATCGGCGCACCGAACCGACTATGCAGAAAGTTGCTCCGCTATTTTCGTGACTTTCGACCTCTCCACCGAACCGACTATGGGGAAGGATTTTTCGTCAATAATTCGAAAACGCGAAATGTTAGACATGCGAAAGTGAATATAAAAATGCTTTATTTAACGTAATTTAACGTGTAGAAGCATCGGTACGAGGATCGGCGACGATCGGCGAACCGAACCGACTATGCAGAACCTTACTCCGATACTTTCGGTACTTTCGGACTCGCCACCGAACCGACTATGCGGAAAGATTTTTCGTCAATAATTCGAAAACGCGACATTTTAGACATGCGAAAGTGAATATAAAAACGCTTAATTTGACGTAATTTAACGTGTAGAAGCATCGGATCGACGATCGGCGATGATCGGCGCACCGAACCGACTATGCAGAAAGTTGCTCCGGTATTTTCGTGACTTTCGAACTCTCCACCGAACCGACTATGCGGAAAGATTTTTCGTCAATAATTCGAAAACGCGAAATGTTAGACATGCGAAAGTGAATATAAAAATGCTTTATTTAACGTAATTTAACGTGTAGAAGCATCGGTTCGAGGATCGGCGACGATCGGCGCACCGAACCGACTATGCAGATCCTTACTCCGATACTTTCGGTACTTTCGAACTCGCCACCGAACCGACTATGCGGAAAGATTTTTCGTCAATAATTCGAAAACGCGACATTTTAGACATGCGAAAGTGAATATAAAAACGCTTTATTTGACGTAATTTAACGTGTAGAAGCATCGGATCGACGATCGGCGATGATCGGCGCACCGAACCGACTATGCAGAAAGTTGCTCCGCTATTTTCGTGACTTTCGACCTCTCCACCGAACCGACTATGCGGAAGGATTTTTCGTCAATAATTCGAAAACGCGAAATGTTAGACATGCGAAAGTGAATATAAAAATGCTTTATTTAACGTAATTTAACGTGTAGAAGCATCGGTACGAGGATCGGCGACGATCGGCGAACCGAACCGACTATGCAGAACCTTACTCCGATACTTTCGGTACTTTCGAACTCGCCAGCGAACCGACTATGCGGAAAGATTTTTCGTCAATAATTCGAAAACGCGACATTTTAGACATGCGAAAGTGAATATAAAAACGCTTAATTTGACGTAATTTAACGTGTAGAAGCATCGGATCGACGATCGGCGATGATCGGCGCACCGAACCGACTATGCAGAAAGTTGCTCCGGTATTTTCGTGACTTTCGAACTCTCCACCGAACCGACTATGCGGAAAGATTTTTCGTCAATAATTCGAAAACGCGAAATGTTAGACATGCGAAAGTGAATATAAAAATGCTTTATTTAACGTAATTTAACGTGTAGAAGCATCGGTTCGAGGATCGGCGACGATCGGCGAACCGAACCGACTATGCAGAACCTTACTCCGATACTTTCGGTACTTTCGAACTCGCCACCGAACCGACTATGCGGAAAGATTTTTCGTCAATAATTCGAAAACGCGACATTTTAGACATGCGAAAGTGAATATAAAAACGCTTAATTTGACGTAATTTAACGTGTAGAAGCATCGGATCGACGATCGGCGATGATCGGCGCACCGAACCGACTATGCAGAAAGTTGCTCCGGTATTTTCGTGACTTTCGAACTCTCCACCGAACCGACTATGCGGAAAGATTTTTCGTCAATAATTCGAAAACGCGAAATGTTAGACATGCAAAAGTGAATATAAAAATGCTTTATTTAACGTAATTTAACGTGTAGAAGCATCGGTACGAGGATCGGCGACGATCGGCGAACCGAACCGACTATGCAGAACCTTACTCCGATACTTTCGGTACTTTCGAACTCGCCACCGAACCGACTATGCGGAAAGATTTTTCGTCAATAATTCGAAAACGCGAAATGTTAGACATGCGAAAGTGAATATAAAAACGCTTTATTTGACGTAATTTAACGTGTAGAAGCATCGGATCGACGATCGGCGATGATCGGCGCACCAAACCGAATATGCAGAAAGTTGCTCCGCTATTTTCGTGACTTTCGACCTCTCCACCGAACCGACTATGCGGAAGGATTTTTCGTCAATAATTCGAAAACGCGAAATGTTAGACATGCGAAAGTGAATATAAAAACGCTTCATTTGACGTTATTTAACGTGTAGAAGCATCGGTTCGAGGATCGGCGACGATCGGCGAACCGAACCGACTATGCAGTACTTTACTCCGATACTTTCGGTACTTTCGAACTCGCCACCGAACCGACTATGCGGAAAGATTTTTCGTCAATAATTCGAAAACGCGACATTTTAGACATGCGAAAGTGAATATAAAAACGCTTTATTTGACGTTATTTAACGTGTAGAAGCATCGGATCGACGATCGGCGATGATCGGCGCACCGAACCGACTATGCAGAAAGTTGCTCCGCTATTTTCGTGACTTTCGACCTCTCCACCGAACCGACTATGGGGAAGGATTTTTCGTCAATAATTCGAAAACGCGAAATGTTAGACATGCGAAAGTGAATATAAAAATGCTTTATTTAACGTAATTTAACGTGTAGAAGCATCGGTACGAGGATCGGCGACGATCGGCGAACCGAACCGACTATGCAGAACCTTACTCCGATACTTTCGGTACTTTCGGACTCGCCACCGAACCGACTATGCGGAAAGATTTTTCGTCAATAATTCGAAAACGCGACATTTTAGACATGCGAAAGTGAATATAAAAACGCTTAATTTGACGTAATTTAACGTGTAGAAGCATCGGATCGACGATCGGCGATGATCGGCGCACCGAACCGACTATGCAGAAAGTTGCTCCGGTATTTTCGTGACTTTCGAACTCTCCACCGAACCGACTATGCGGAAAGATTTTTCGTCAATAATTCGAAAACGCGAAATGTTAGACATGCGAAAGTGAATATAAAAATGCTTTATTTAACGTAATTTAACGTGTAGAAGCATCGGTTCGAGGATCGGCGACGATCGGCGCACCGAACCGACTATGCAGATCCTTACTCCGATACTTTCGGTACTTTCGAACTCGCCACCGAACCGACTATGCGGAAAGATTTTTCGTCAATAATTCGAAAACGCGACATTTTAGACATGCGAAAGTGAATATAAAAACGCTTTATTTGACGTAATTTAACGTGTAGAAGCATCGGATCGACGATCGGCGATGATCGGCGCACCGAACCGACTATGCAGAAAGTTGCTCCGCTATTTTCGTGACTTTCGACCTCTCCACCGAACCGACTATGCGGAAGGATTTTTCGTCAATAATTCGAAAACGCGAAATGTTAGACATGCGAAAGTGAATATAAAAATGCTTTATTTAACGTAATTTAACGTGTAGAAGCATCGGTACGAGGATCGGCGACGATCGGCGAACCGAACCGACTATGCAGAACCTTACTCCGATACTTTCGGTACTTTCGAACTCGCCAGCGAACCGACTATGCGGAAAGATTTTTCGTCAATAATTCGAAAACGCGACATTTTAGACATGCGAAAGTGAATATAAAAACGCTTAATTTGACGTAATTTAACGTGTAGAAGCATCGGATCGACGATCGGCGATGATCGGCGCACCGAACCGACTATGCAGAAAGTTGCTCCGGTATTTTCGTGACTTTCGAACTCTCCACCGAACCGACTATGCGGAAAGATTTTTCGTCAATAATTCGAAAACGCGAAATGTTAGACATGCGAAAGTGAATATAAAAATGCTTTATTTAACGTAATTTAACGTGTAGAAGCATCGGTTCGAGGATCGGCGACGATCGGCGAACCGAACCGACTATGCAGAACCTTACTCCGATACTTTCGGTACTTTCGAACTCGCCACCGAACCGACTATGCGGAAAGATTTTTCGTCAATAATTCGAAAACGCGACATTTTAGACATGCGAAAGTGAATATAAAAACGCTTAATTTGACGTAATTTAACGTGTAGAAGCATCGGATCGACGATCGGCGATGATCGGCGCACCGAACCGACTATGCAGAAAGTTGCTCCGGTATTTTCGTGACTTTCGAACTCTCCACCGAACCGACTATGCGGAAAGATTTTTCGTCAATAATTCGAAAACGCGAAATGTTAGACATGCAAAAGTGAATATAAAAATGCTTTATTTAACGTAATTTAACGTGTAGAAGCATCGGTACGAGGATCGGCGACGATCGGCGAACCGAACCGACTATGCAGAACCTTACTCCGATACTTTCGGTACTTTCGAACTCGCCACCGAACCGACTATGCGGAAAGATTTTTCGTCAATAATTCGAAAACGCGAAATGTTAGACATGCGAAAGTGAATATAAAAACGCTTTATTTGACGTAATTTAACGTGTAGAAGCATCGGATCGACGATCGGCGATGATCGGCGCACCAAACCGAATATGCAGAAAGTTGCTCCGCTATTTTCGTGACTTTCGACCTCTCCACCGAACCGACTATGCGGAAGGATTTTTCGTCAATAATTCGAAAACGCGAAATGTTAGACATGCGAAAGTGAATATAAAAACGCTTCATTTGACGTTATTTAACGTGTAGAAGCATCGGTTCGAGGATCGGCGACGATCGGCGAACCGAACCGACTATGCAGTACTTTACTCCGATACTTTCGGTACTTTCGAACTCGCCACCGAACCGACTATGCGGAAAGATTTTTCGTCAATAATTCGAAAACGCGACATTTTAGACATGCGAAAGTGAATATAAAAACGCTTTATTTGACGTTATTTAACGTGTAGAAGCATCGGATCGACGATCGGCGATGATCGGCGCACCGAACCGACTATGCAGAAAGTTGCTCCGCTATTTTCGTGACTTTCGACCTCTCCACCGAACCGACTATGGGGAAGGATTTTTCGTCAATAATTCGAAAACGCGAAATGTTAGACATGCGAAAGTGAATATAAAAATGCTTTATTTAACGTAATTTAACGTGTAGAAGCATCGGTTCGAGGATCGGCGACGATCGGCGAACAGAACCGACTATGCAGAACCTTACTCCGATACTTTCGGTACTTTCGAACTCGCCACCGAACCGACTATGCGGAAAGATTTTTCGTCAATAATTCGAAAACGCGACATTTTAGACATGCGAAAGTGAATATAAAAACGCTTTATTTGACGTAATTTAACGTGTAGAAGCATCGGATCGACGATCGGCGATGATCGGCGCACCGAACCGACTATGCAGAAAGTTGCTCCGGTATTTTCGTGACTTTCGAACTCTCCACCGAACCGACTATGCGGAAAGATTTTTCGTCAATAATTCGAAAACGCGAAATGTTAGACATGCGAAAGTGAATATAAAAATGCTTTATTTAACGTAATTTAACGTGTAGAAGCATCGGTACGAGGATCGGCGACGATCGGCGAACCGAACCGACTATGCAGAACCTTACTCCGATACTTTCGGTACTTTCGAACTCTCCACCGAACCGACTATGCGGAAAGATTTTTCGTCAATAATTCGAAAACGCGAAATGTTAGACATGCGAAAGTGAATATAAAAATGCTTTATTTAACGTAATTTAACGTGTAGAAGCATCGGTTCGAGGATCGGCGACGATCGGCGAACCGAACCGACTATGCAGAACCTTACTCCGATACTTTCGGTACTTTCGAACTCGCCACCGAACCGACTATGCGGAAAGATTTTTCGTCAATAATTCGAAAACGCGACATTTTAGACATGCGAAAGTGAATATAAAAACGCTTAATTTGACGTAATTTAACGTGTAGAAGCATCGGATGGACGATCGGCGATGATCGGCGCACCGAACCGACTATGCAGAACCTTACTCCGATACTTTCGGTACTTTCGAACTCGCCACCGAACCGACTATGCGGAAAGATTTTTCGTCAATAATTCGAAAACGCGACATTTTAGACATGCGAAAGTGAATATAAAAACGCTTAATTTGACGTAATTTAACGTGTAGAAGCATCGGATCGACGATCGGCGATGATCGGCGCACCGACCCGACTATGCAGAAAGTTGCTCCGGTATTTTCGTGACTTTCGAACTCTCCACCGAACCGACTATGCGGAAAGATTTTTCGTCAATAATTCGAAAACGCGAAATGTTAGACATGCGAAAGTGAATATAAAAATGCTTTATTTAACGTAATTTAACGTGTAGAAGCATCGGTTCGAGGATCGGCGACGATCGGCGAACCGAACCGACTATGCAGAACCTTACTCCGATACTTTCGGTACTTTCGAACTCGCCACCGAACCGACTATGCGGAAAGATTTTTCGTCAATAATTCGAAAACGCGAAATGTTAGACATGCGAAAGTGAATATAAAAATGCTTTATTTAACGTAATTTAACGTGTAGAAGCATCGGTTCGAGGATCGGCGACGATCGGCGAACCGAACCGACTATGCAGAACCTTACTCCGATACTTTCGGTACTTTCGAACTCGCCACCGAACCGACTATGCGGAAAGATTTTTCGTCAATAATTCGAAAACGCGAAATGTTAGACATGCGAAAGTGAATATAAAAATGCTTTATTTAACGTAATTTAACGTGTAGAAGCATCGGTTCGAGGATCGGCGACGATCGGCGAACCGAACCGACTATGCAGAACCTTACTCCGATACTTTCGGTACTTTCGAACTCGCCACCGAACCGACTATGCGGAAAGATTTTTCGTCAATAATTCGAAAACGCGACATTTTAGACATGCGAAAGTGAATATAAAAACGCTTAATTTGACGTAATTTAACGTGTAGAAGCATCGGATCGACGATCGGCGATGATCGGCGCACCGAACCGACTATGCAGAAAGTTGCTCCGGTATTTTCGTGACTTTCGAACTCTCCACCGAACCGACTATGCGGAAAGATTTTTCGTCAATAATTCGAAAACGCGAAATGTTAGACATGCGAAAGTGAATATAAAAATGCTTTATTTAACGTAATTTAACGTGTAGAAGCTTCGGTTCGAGGATCGGCGACGATCGGCGAACCGAACCGACTATGCAGAACATTACTCCGGTATTTTCGTGACTTTCGAACTCTCCACCGAAACGACTATGCGGAAAGATTTTTCGTCAATAATTCGAAAACGCGAAATGTTAGACATGCGAAAGTGAATATAAAAATGCTTTATTTAACGTAATTTAACGTGTAGAAGCATCGGTTCGACGATTGGCGATGATCGGCGCACCGAACCGACTATGCAGATCCTTACTCCGATACTTTCGGTACTTTCGAACTCGCCACCGAACCGACTATGCGGAAAGATTTTTCGTCAATAATTCGAAAACGCGACATTTTAGACATGCGAAAGTGAATATAAAAACGCTTTATTTGACGTAATTTAACGTGTAGAAGCATCGGATCGACGATCGGCGATGATCGGCGCACCGAACCGACTATGCAGAAAGTTGCTCCGCTATTTTCGTGACTTTCGACCTCTCCACCGAACCGACTATGCGGAAGGATTTTTCGTCCATAATTCGAAAACGCGAAATGTTAGACATGCGAAAGTGAATATAAAAATGCTTTATTTAACGTAATTTAACGTGTAGAAGCATCTGTACGAGGATCGGCGACGATCGGCGAACCGAACCGACTATGCAGAACCTTACTCCGATACTTTCGGTACTTTCGAACTCGCCACCGAACCGACTATGCGGAAAGATTTTTCGTCAATAATTCGAAAACGCGACATTTTAGACATGCGAAAGTGAATATAAAAACGCTTAATTTGACGTAATTTAACGTGTAGAAGCATCGGATCGACGATCGGCGATGATCGGCGCACCGAACCGACTATGCAGAAAGTTGCTCCGGTATTTTCGTGACTTTCGAACTCTCCACCGAACCGACTATGCGGAAAGATTTTTCGTCAATAATTCGAAAACGCGACATTTTAGACATGCGAAAGTGAATATAAAAACGCTTAATTTGACGTAATTTAACGTGTAGAACCATCGGATCGACGATCGGCGATGATCGGCGCACCGAACCGACTATGCAGAAAGTTGCTCCGGTATTTTCGTGACTTTCGAACTCTCCACCGAACCGACTATGCGGAAAGATTTTTCGTCAATAATTCGAAAACGCGAAATGTTAGACATGCGAAAGTGAATATAAAAATGCTTTATTTAACGTAATTTAACGTGTAGAAGCATCGGTTCGAGGATCGGCGACGATCGGCGAACAGAACCGACTATGCAGAACCTTACTCCGATACTTTCGGTACTTTCGAACTCGCCACCGAACCGACTATGCGGAAAGATTTTTCGTCAATAATTCGAAAACGCGACATTTTAGACATGCGAAAGTGAATATAAAAACGCTTTATTTGACGTAATTTAACGTGTAGAAGCATCGGATCGACGATCGGCGATGATCGGCGCACCGAACCGACTATGCAGAAAGTTGCTCCGGTATTTTCGTGACTTTCGAACTCTCCACCGAACCGACTATGCGGAAAGATTTTTCGTCAATAATTCGAAAACGCGAAATGTTAGACATGCGAAAGTGAATATAAAAATGCTTTATTTAACGTAATTTAACGTGTAGAAGCATCGGTACGAGGATCGGCGACGATCGGCGAACCGAACCGACTATGCAGAACCTTACTCCGATACTTTCGGTACTTTCGAACTCTCCACCGAACCGACTATGCGGAAAGATTTTTCGTCAATAATTCGAAAACGCGAAATGTTAGACATGCGAAAGTGAATATAAAAATGCTTTATTTAACGTAATTTAACGTGTAGAAGCATCGGTTCGAGGATCGGCGACGATCGGCGAACCGAACCGACTATGCAGAACCTTACTCCGATACTTTCGGTACTTTCGAACTCGCCACCGAACCGACTATGCGGAAAGATTTTTCGTCAATAATTCGAAAACGCGACATTTTAGACATGCGAAAGTGAATATAAAAACGCTTAATTTGACGTAATTTAACGTGTAGAAGCATCGGATGGACGATCGGCGATGATCGGCGCACCGAACCGACTATGCAGAAAGTTGCTCCGGTATTTTCGTGACTTTCGAACTCTCCACCGAACCGACTATGCGGAAAGATTTTTCGTCAATAATTCGAAAACGCGAAATGTTAGACATGCGAAAGTGAATATAAAAATGCTTTATTTAACGTAATTTAACGTGTAGAAGCATCGGTTCGAGGATCGGCGACGATCGGCGAACCGAACCGACTATGCAGAACCTTACTCCGGTATTTTCGTGACTTTCGAACTCTCCACCGAACCGACTATGCGGAAAGATTTTTCGTCAATAATTCGAAAACGCGAAATGTTAGACATGCGAAAGTGAATATAAAAATGCTTTATTTAACGTAATTTAACGTGTAGAAGCATCGGTTCGAGGATCGGCGACGATCGGCGAACCGAACCGACTATGCAGAACCTTACTCCGATACTTTCGGTACTTTCGAACTCGCCACCGAACCGACTATGCGGAAAGATTTTTCGACAATAATTCGAAAACGCGACATTTTAGACATGCGAAAGTGAATATAAAAACGCTTAATTTGACGTAATTTAACGTGTAGAAGCATCGGATCGACGATCGGCGATGATCGGCGCACCGAACCGACTATGCAGAAAGTTGCTCCGGTATTTTCGTGACTTTCGAACTCTCCACCGAACCGACTATGCGGAAAGATTTTTCGTCAATAATTCGAAAACGCGAAATGTTAGACATGCGAAAGTGAATATAAAAATGCTTTATTTAACGTAATTTAACGTGTAGAAGCATCGGTTCGAGGATCGGCGACGATCGGCGAACCGAACCGACTATGCAGAACCTTACTCCGATACTTTCGGTACTTTCGAACTCGCCACCGAACCGACTATGCGGAAAGATTTTTCGTCAATAATTCGAAAACGCGAAATGTTAGACATGCGAAAGTGAATATAAAAATGCTTTATTTAACGTAATTTAACGTGTAGAAGCATCGGTTCGAGGATCGGCGACGATCGGCGAACCGAACCGACTATGCAGAACCTTACTCCGATACTTTCGGTACTTTCGAACTCGCCACCGAACCGACTATGCGGAAAGATTTTTCGTCAATAATTCGAAAACGCGAAATGTTAGACATGCGAAAGTGAATATAAAAATGCTTTATTTAACGTAATTTAACGTGTAGAAGCATCGGTTCGAGGATCGGCGACGATCGGCGAACCGAACCGACTATGCAGAACCTTACTCCGATACTTTCGGTACTTTCGAACTCGCCACCGAACCGACTATGCGGAAAGATTTTTCGTCAATAATTCGAAAACGCGACATTTTAGACATGCGAAAGTGAATATAAAAACGCTTAATTTGACGTAATTTAACGTGTAGAAGCATCGGATCGACGATCGGCGATGATCGGCGCACCGAACCGACTATGCAGAAAGTTGCTCCGGTATTTTCGTGACTTTCGAACTCTCCACCGAACCGACTATGCGGAAAGATTTTTCGTCAATAATTCGAAAACGCGAAATGTTAGACATGCGAAAGTGAATATAAAAATGCTTTATTTAACGTAATTTAACGTGTAGAAGCTTCGGTTCGAGGATCGGCGACGATCGGCGAACCGAACCGACTATGCAGAACATTACTACGGTATTTTCGTGACTTTCGAACTCTCCACCGAAACGACTATGCGGAAAGATTTTTCGTCAATAATTCGAAAACGCGAAATGTTAGACATGCGAAAGTGAATATAAAAATGCTTTATTTAACGTAATTTAACGTGTAGAAGCATCGGTTCGACGATTGGCGATGATCGGCGCACCGAACCGACTATGCAGATCCTTACTCCGATACTTTCGGTACTTTCGAACTCGCCACCGAACCGACTATGCGGAAAGATTTTTCGTCAATAATTCGAAAACGCGACATTTTAGACATGCGAAAGTGAATATAAAAACGCTTTATTTGACGTAATTTAACGTGTAGAAGCATCGGATCGACGATCGGCGATGATCGGCGCACCGAACCGACTATGCAGAAAGTTGCTCCGCTATTTTCGTGACTTTCGACCTCTCCACCGAACCGACTATGCGGAAGGATATTTCGTCCATAATTCGAAAACGCGAAATGTTAGACATGCGAAAGTGAATATAAAAATGCTTTATTTAACGTAATTTAACGTGTAGAAGCATCTGTACGAGGATCGGCGACGATCGGCGAACCGAACCGACTATGCAGAACCTTACTCCGATACTTTCGGTACTTTCGAACTCGCCACCGAACCGACTATGCGGAAAGATTTTTCGTCAATAATTCGAAAACGCGACATTTTAGACATGCGAAAGTGAATATAAAAACGCTTAATTTGACGTAATTTAACGTGTAGAAGCATCGGATCGACGATCGGCGATGATCGGCGCACCGAACCGACTATGCAGAAAGTTGCTCCGGTATTTTCGTGACTTTCGAACTCTCCACCGAACCGACTATGCGGAAAGATTTTTCGTCAATAATTCGAAAACGCGAAATGTTAGACATGCGAAAGTGAATATAAAAATGCTTTATTCAACGTAATTTAACGTGTAGAAGCATCGGTTCGAGGATCGGCGACGATCGGCGCACCGAACCGACTATGCAGATCCTTACTCCGATACTTTCGGTACTTTCGAACTCGCCACCGAACCGACTATGCGGAAAGATTTTTCGTCAATAATTCGAAAACGCGACATTTTTGACATGCGAAAGTGAATATAAAAACGCTTTATTTGACGTAATTTAACGTGTAGAAGCATCGGATCGACGATCGGCGATGATCGGCGCACCGAACCGACTATGCAGAAAGTTGCTCCGCTATTTTCGTGACTTTCGAACTCTCCACCGAACCGACTATGCGGAAAGATTTTTCGTCAATAATTCGAAAACGCGAAATGTTAGACATGCGAAAGTGAATATAAAAATGCTTTATTTAACGTAATTTAACGTGTAGAAGCATCGGTACGAGGATCGGCGACGATCGGCGAACCGAACCGACTATGCAGAACCTTACTCCGATACTTTCGGTACTTTCGAACTCGCCACCGAACCGACTATGCGGAAAGATTTTTCGTCAATAATTCGAAAACGCGACATTTTAGACATGCGAAAGTGAATATAAAAACGCTTAATTTGACGTAATTTAACGTGTAGAAGCATCGGATCGACGATAGGCGATGATCGGCGCACCGAACCGACTATGCAGAAAGTTGCTCCGGTATTTTCGTGACTTTCGAACTCTCCACCGAACCGACTATGCGGAAAGATTTTTCGTCAATAATTCGAAAACGCGAAATGTTAGACATGCGAAAGTGAATATAAAAATGCTTTATTTAACGTAATTTAACGTGTAGAAGCATCGGTTCGACGATTGGCGATGATCGGCGCACCGAACCGACTATGCAGATCCTTACTCCGATACTTTCGGTACTTTCGAACTCGCCACCGAACCGACTATGCGGAAAGATTTTTCGTCAATAATTCGAAAACGCGACATTTTAGACATGCGAAAGTGAATATAAAAACGCTTTATTTAACGTAATTTAACGTGTAGAAGCATCGGATCGACGATCGGCGATGATCGGCGCACCGAACCGACTATGCAGAAAGTTGCTCCGCTATTTTCGTGACTTTCGACCTCTCCACCGAACCGACTATGCGGAAGGATTTTTCGTCCATAATTCGAAAACGCGAAATGTTAGACATGCGAAAGTGAATATAAAAATGCTTTATTTAACGTAATTTAACGTGTAGAAGCATCGGTACGAGGATCGGCGACGATCGGCGAACCGAACCGACTATGCAGAACCTTACTCCGATACTTTCGGTACTTTCGAACTCGCCACCGAACCGACTATGCGGAAAGATTTTTCGTCAATAATTCGAAAACGCGACATTTTAGACATGCGAAAGTGAATATAAAAACGCTTAATTTGACGTAATTTAACGTGTAGAAGCATCGGATCGACGATCGGCGATGATCGGCGCACCGAACCGACTATGCAGAAAGTTGCTCCGGTATTTTCGTGACTTTCGAACTCTCCACCGAACCGACTATGCGGAAAGATTTTTCGTCAATAATTCGAAAACGCGAAATGTTAGACATGCGAAAGTGAATATAAAAATGCTTTATTTAACGTAATTTAACGTGTAGAAGCATCGGTTCGAGGATCGTCGACGATCGGCGCACCGAACCGACTATGCAGATCCTTACTCCGATACTTTCGGTACATTCGAACTCGCCACCGAACCGACTATGCGGAAAGATTTTTCGTCAATAATTCGAAAACGCGACATTTTAGACATGCGAAAGTGAATATAAAAACGCTTAATTTGACGTAATTTAACGTGTAGAAGCATCGGATCGACGATCGGCGATGATCGGCGCACCGAACCGACTATGCAGAAAGTTGCTCCGGTATTTTCGTGACTTTCGACCTCTCCACCGAACCGACTATGCGGAAGGATTTTTCGTCAATAATTCGAAAACGCGAAATGTTAGACATGCGAAAGTGAATATAAAAATGCTTTATTCAACGTAATTTAACGTGTAGAAGCATCGGTTCGAGGATCGGCGACGATCGGCGCACCGAACCGACTATGCAGATCCTTACTCCGATACTTTCGGTACTTTCGAACTCGCCACCGAACCGACTATGCGGAAAGATTTTTCGTCAATAATTCGAAAACGCGACATTTTAGACATGCGAAAGTGAATATAAAAACGCTTAATTTGACGTAATTTAACGTGTAGAAGCATCGGATCGACGATCGGCGATGATCGGCGCACCGAACCGACTATGCAGAAAGTTGCTCCGGTATTTTCGTGACTTTCGAACTCTCCACCGAACCGACTATGCGGAAAGATTTTTCGTCAATAATTCGAAAACGCGAAATGTTAGACATGCGAAAGTGAATATAAAAATGCTTTATTTAACGTAATTTAACGTGTAGAAGCATCGGTTCGAGGATCGGCGACGATCGGCGCACCGAACCGACTATGCAGATCCTTACTCCGATACTTTCGGTACTTTCGAACTCGCCACCGAACCGACTATGCGGAAAGATTTTTCGTCAATAATTCGAAAACGCGACATTTTAGACATGCGAAAGTGAATATAAAAACGCTTAATTTGACGTAATTTAACGTGTAGAAGCATCGGATCGACGATAGGCGATGATCGGCGCACCGAACCGACTATGCAGAAAGTTGCTCCGGTATTTTCGTGACTTTCGAACTCTCCACCGAACCGACTATGCGGAAAGATTTTTCGTCAATAATTCGAAAACGCGAAATGTTAGACATGCGAAAGTGAATATAAAAATGCTTTATTTAACGTAATTTAACGTGTAGAAGCATCGGTTCGAGGATCGTCGACGATCGGCGCACCGAACCGACTATGCAGATCCTTACTCCGATACTTTCGGTACTTTCGAACTCGCCACCGAACCGACTATGCGGAAAGATTTTTCGTCAATAATTCGAAAACGCGACATTTTAGACATGCGAAAGTGAATATAAAAACGCTTTATTTGACGTAATTTAACGTGTAGAAGCATCGGATCGACGATCGGCGATGATCGGCGCACCGAACCGACTATGCAGAAAGTTGCTCCGCTATTTTCGTGACTTTCGACCTCTCCACCGAACCGACTATGCGGAAGGATTTTTCGTCAATAATTCGAAAACGCGAAATGTTAGACATGCGAAAGTGAATATAAAAATGCTTTATTTAACGTAATTTAACGTGTAGAAGCATCGGTACGAGGATCGGCGACGATCGGCGAACCGAACCGACTATGCAGAAAGTTGCTCCGCTATTTTCGTGACTTTCGAACTCTCCACCGAACCGACTATGCGGAAAGATTTTTCGACAATAATTCGAAAACGCGACATTTTAGACATGCGAAAGTGAATATAAAAACGCTTTATTTGACGTAATTTAACGTGTAGAAGCATCGGTTCGAGGATCGGCGACGATCGGCGAACCGAACCGACTATGCAGAAAGTTGCTCCGCTATTTTCGTGACTTTCGACCTCTCCACCGAACCGACTATGCGGAAGGATTTTTCGTCAATAATTCGAGAACGCGAAATGTTAGACATGCGAAAGTGAATATAAAAATGCTTTATTTAACGTAATTTAACGTGTAGAAGCATCGGTACGAGGATCGGCGACGATCGGCGAACCGAACCGACTATGCAGAACCTTACTCCGATACTTTCGGTACTTTCGAACTCGCCACCGAACCGACTATGCGGAAAGATTTTTCATCAATAATTCGAAAACGCGACATTTTAGACATGCGAATGTGAATATAAAAACGCTTAATTTGACGTAATTTAACGTGTAGAAGCATCGGATCGACGATCGGCGATGATCGGCGCACCGAACCGACTATGCAGAAAGTTGCTCCGGTATTTTCGTGACTTTCGAACTCTCCACCGAACCGACTATGCGGAAAGATTTTTCGTCAATAATTCGAAAACGCGAAATGTTAGACATGCGAAAGTGAATATAAAAATGCTTTATTTAACGTAATTTAACGTGTAGAAGCATCGGTTCGAGGATCGGCGACGATCGGCGAACCGAACCGACTATGCAGAACCTTACTCCGGTATTTTCGTGACTTTCGAACTCTCCACCGAACCGACTATGCGGAAAGATTTTTCGTCAATAATTCGAAAACGCGACATTTTAGACATGCGAAAGTGAATATAAAAACGCTTTATTTGACGTAATTTAACGTGTAGAAGCATCGGATCGACGATCGGCGATGATCGGCGCACCGAACCGACTATGCAGAAAGTTGCTCCGCTATTTTCGTGACTTTCGAACTCTCCACCGAACCGACTATGCGGAAAGATTTTTCGTCAATAATTCGAAAACGCGAAATGTTAGACATGCGAAAGTGAATATAAAAATGCATTATTTAACGTAATTTAACGTGTAGAAGCATCGGTACGAGGATCGGCGACGATCG
The DNA here is from genome assembly GCA_947623535.1 of Coelioxys conoideus. Taxonomy (NCBI): domain Eukaryota; kingdom Metazoa; phylum Arthropoda; class Insecta; order Hymenoptera; family Megachilidae; genus Coelioxys; species Coelioxys conoideus. The sequence continues at coordinate 1,972,523 of CANQJN010000040.1, forward strand.
GCGAACCGAACCGACTATGCAGAAAGTTGCTCCGCTATTTTCGTGACTTTCGAACTCTCCACCGAACCGACTATGCGGAAAGATTTTTCGTCAATAATTCGAAAACGCGACATTTTAGACATGCGAAAGTGAATATAAAAACGCTTTATTTGACGTAATTTAACGTGTAGAAGCATCGGTTCGAGGATCGGCGACGATCGGCGAACCGAACCGACTATGCAGATCCTTACTCCGATACTTTCGGTACTTTCGAACTCGCCACCGAACCGACTATGCGGAAAGATTTTTCGTCAATAATTCGAAAACGCGACATTTTAGACATGCGAAAGTGAATATAAAAACGCTTTATTTAACGTAATTTAACGTGTAGAAGCATCGGATCGACGATCGGCGTTGATCGGCGCACCGAACCGACTATGCAGAAAGTTGCTCCGCTATTTTGGTGACTTTCGACCTCTCCACCGAACCGACTATGCGGAAGGATTTTTCGTCCATAATTCGAAAACGCGAAATGTTAGACATGCGAAAGTGAATATAAAAATGCTTTATTTAACGTAATTTAACGTGTAGAAGCATCGGTACGAGGATCGGCGACGATCGGCGAACCGAACCGACTATGCAGAACCTTACTCCGATACTTTCGGTACTTTCGAACTCGCCACCGAACCGACTATGCGGAAAGATTTTTCGTCAATAATTCGAAAACGCGACATTTTAGACATGCGAAAGTGAATATAAGAACGCTTAATTTGACGTAATTTAACGTGTAGAAGCATCGGATCGACGATCGGCGATGATCGGCGCACCGAACCGACTATGCAGAAAGTTGCTCCGGTATTTTCGTGACTTTCGACCTCTCCACCGAACCGACTATGCGGAAGGATTTTTCGTCAATAATTCGAAAACGCGAAATGTTAGACATGCGAAAGTGAATATAAAAATGCTTTATTCAACGTAATTTAACGTGTAGAAGCATCGGTTCGAGGATCGGCGACGATCGGCGCACCGAACCGACTATGCAGATCCTTACTCCGATACTTTCGGTACTTTCGAACTCGCCACCGAACCGACTATGCGGAAAGATTTTTCGTCAATAATTCGAAAACGCGACATTTTTGACATGCGAAAGTGAATATAAAAACGCTTTATTTGACGTAATTTAACGTGTAGAAGCATCGGATCGACGATCGGCGATGATCGGCGCACCGAACCGACTATGCAGAAAGTTGCTCCGCTATTTTCGTGACTTTCGAACTCTCCACCGAACCGACTATGCGGAAAGATTTTTCGTCAATAATTCGAAAACGCGAAATGTTAGACATGCGAAAGTGAATATAAAAATGCTTTATTTAACGTAATTTAACGTGTAGAAGCATCGGTACGAGGATCGGCGACGATCGGCGAACCGAACCGACTATGCAGAACCTTACTCCGATACTTTCGGTACTTTCGAACTCGCCACCGAACCGACTATGCGGAAAGATTTTTCGTCAATAATTCGAAAACGCGACATTTTAGACATGCGAAAGTGAATATAAAAACGCTTAATTTGACGTAATTTAACGTGTAGAAGCATCGGATCGACGATAGGCGATGATCGGCGCACCGAACCGACTATGCAGAAAGTTGCTCCGGTATTTTCGTGACTTTCGAACTCTCCACCGAACCGACTATGCGGAAAGATTTTTCGTCAATAATTCGAAAACGCGAAATGTTAGACATGCGAAAGTGAATATAAAAATGCTTTATTTAACGTAATTTAACGTGTAGAAGCATCGGTTCGACGATTGGCGATGATCGGCGCACCGAACCGACTATGCAGATCCTTACTCCGATACTTTCGGTACTTTCGAACTCGCCACCGAACCGACTATGCGGAAAGATTTTTCGTCAATAATTCGAAAACGCGACATTTTAGACATGCGAAAGTGAATATAAAAACGCTTTATTTAACGTAATTTAACGTGTAGAAGCATCGGATCGACGATCGGCGATGATCGGCGCACCGAACCGACTATGCAGAAAGTTGCTCCGCTATTTTCGTGACTTTCGACCTCTCCACCGAACCGACTATGCGGAAGGATTTTTCGTCCATAATTCGAAAACGCGAAATGTTAGACATGCGAAAGTGAATATAAAAATGCTTTATTTAACGTAATTTAACGTGTAGAAGCATCGGTTCGAGGATCGTCGACGATCGGCGCACCGAACCGACTATGCAGATCCTTACTCCGATACTTTCGGTACTTTCGAACTCGCCACCGAACCGACTATGCGGAAAGATTTTTCGTCAATAATTCGAAAACGCGACATTTTAGACATGCGAAAGTGAATATAAAAACGCTTTATTTGACGTAATTTAACGTGTAGAAGCATCGGATCGACGATCGGCGATGATCGGCGCACCGAACCGACTATGCAGAAAGTTGCTCCGCTATTTTCGTGACTTTCGACCTCTCCACCGAACCGACTATGCGGAAGGATTTTTCGTCAATAATTCGAAAACGCGAAATGTTAGACATGCGAAAGTGAATATAAAAATGCTTTATTTAACGTAATTTAACGTGTAGAAGCATCGGTACGAGGATCGGCGACGATCGGCGAACCGAACCGACTATGCAGAAAGTTGCTCCGCTATTTTCGTGACTTTCGAACTCTCCACCGAACCGACTATGCGGAAAGATTTTTCGACAATAATTCGAAAACGCGACATTTTAGACATGCGAAAGTGAATATAAAAACGCTTTATTTGACGTAATTTAACGTGTAGAAGCATCGGTTCGAGGATCGGCGACGATCGGCGAACCGAACCGACTATGCAGAAAGTTGCTCCGCTATTTTCGTGACTTTCGACCTCTCCACCGAACCGACTATGCGGAAGGATTTTTCGTCAATAATTCGAGAACGCGAAATGTTAGACATGCGAAAGTGAATATAAAAATGCTTTATTTAACGTAATTTAACGTGTAGAAGCATCGGTACGAGGATCGGCGACGATCGGCGAACCGAACCGACTATGCAGAACCTTACTCCGATACTTTCGGTACTTTCGAACTCGCCACCGAACCGACTATGCGGAAAGATTTTTCATCAATAATTCGAAAACGCGACATTTTAGACATGCGAATGTGAATATAAAAACGCTTAATTTGACGTAATTTAACGTGTAGAAGCATCGGATCGACGATCGGCGATGATCGGCGCACCGAACCGACTATGCAGAAAGTTGCTCCGGTATTTTCGTGACTTTCGAACTCTCCACCGAACCGACTATGCGGAAAGATTTTTCGTCAATAATTCGAAAACGCGAAATGTTAGACATGCGAAAGTGAATATAAAAATGCTTTATTTAACGTAATTTAACGTGTAGAAGCATCGGTTCGAGGATCGGCGACGATCGGCGAACCGAACCGACTATGCAGAACCTTACTCCGGTATTTTCGTGACTTTCGAACTCTCCACCGAACCGACTATGCGGAAAGATTTTTCGTCAATAATTCGAAAACGCGACATTTTAGACATGCGAAAGTGAATATAAAAACGCTTTATTTGACGTAATTTAACGTGTAGAAGCATCGGATCGACGATCGGCGATGATCGGCGCACCGAACCGACTATGCAGAAAGTTGCTCCGCTATTTTCGTGACTTTCGAACTCTCCACCGAACCGACTATGCGGAAAGATTTTTCGTCAATAATTCGAAAACGCGAAATGTTAGACATGCGAAAGTGAATATAAAAATGCATTATTTAACGTAATTTAACGTGTAGAAGCATCGGTACGAGGATCGGCGACGATCGGCGAACCGAACCGACTATGCAGAAAGTTGCTCCGCTATTTTCGTGACTTTCGAACTCTCCACCGAACCGACTATGCGGAAAGATTTTTCGTCAATAATTCGAAAACGCGACATTTTAGACATGCGAAAGTGAATATAAAAACGCTTTATTTGACGTAATTTAACGTGTAGAAGCATCGGTTCGAGGATCGGCGACGATCGGCGAACCGAACCGACTATGCAGATCCTTACTCCGATACTTTCGGTACTTTCGAACTCGCCACCGAACCGACTATGCGGAAAGATTTTTCGTCAATAATTCGAAAACGCGACATTTTAGACATGCGAAAGTGAATATAAAAACGCTTTATTTAACGTAATTTAACGTGTAGAAGCATCGGATCGACGATCGGCGATGATCGGCGCACCGAACCGACTATGCAGAAAGTTGCTCCGCTATTTTGGTGACTTTCGACCTCTCCACCGAACCGACTATGCGGAAGGATTTTTCGTCCATAATTCGAAAACGCGAAATGTTAGACATGCGAAAGTGAATATAAAAATGCTTTATTTAACGTAATTTAACGTGTAGAAGCATCGGTACGAGGATCGGCGACGATCGGCGAACCGAACCGACTATGCAGAACCTTACTCCGATACTTTCGGTACTTTCGAACTCGCCACCGAACCGACTATGCGGAAAGATTTTTCGTCAATAATTCGAAAACGCGACATTTTAGACATGCGAAAGTGAATATAAAAACGCTTAATTTGACGTAATTTAACGTGTAGAAGCATCGGATCGACGATCGGCGATGATCGGCGCACCGAACCGACTATGCAGAAAGTTGCTCCGGTATTTTCGTGACTTTCGAACTCTCCACCGAACCGACTATGCGGAAAGATTTTTCGTCAATAATTCGAAAACGCGAAATGTTAGACATGCGAAAGTGAATATAAAAATGCTTTATTTAACGTAATTTAACGTGTAGAAGCATCGGTTCGAGGATCGGCGACGATCGGCGCACCGAACCGACTATGCAGATCCTTACTCCGATACTTTCGGTACTTTCGAACTCGCCACCGAACCGACTATGCGGAAAGATTTTTCGTCAATAATTCGAAAACGCGACATTTTAGACATGCGAAAGTGAATATAAAAACGCTTTATTTGACGTAATTTAACGTGTAGAAGCATCGGTTCGAGGATCGGCGACGATCGGCGAACCGAACCGACTATGCAGATCCTTACTCCGATACTTTCGGTACTTTCGAACTCGCCACCGAACCGACTATGCGGAAAGATTTTTCGTCAATAATTCGAAAACGCGACATTTTAGACATGCGAAAGTGAATATAAAAACGCTTTATTTAACGTAATTTAACGTGTAGAAGCATCGGATCGACGATCGGCGTTGATCGGCGCACCGAACCGACTATGCAGAAAGTTGCTCCGCTATTTTGGTGACTTTCGACCTCTCCACCGAACCGACTATGCGGAAGGATTTTTCGTCCATAATTCGAAAACGCGAAATGTTAGACATGCGAAAGTGAATATAAAAATGCTTTATTTAACGTAATTTAACGTGTAGAAGCATCGGTACGAGGATCGGCGACGATCGGCGAACCGAACCGACTATGCAGAACCTTACTCCGATACTTTCGGTACTTTCGAACTCGCCACCGAACCGACTATGCGGAAAGATTTTTCGTCAATAATTCGAAAACGCGACATTTTAGACATGCGAAAGTGAATATAAGAACGCTTAATTTGACGTAATTTAACGTGTAGAAGCATCGGATCGACGATCGGCGATGATCGGCGCACCGAACCGACTATGCAGAAAGTTGCTCCGGTATTTTCGTGACTTTCGACCTCTCCACCGAACCGACTATGCGGAAGGATTTTTCGTCAATAATTCGAAAACGCGAAATGTTAGACATGCGAAAGTGAATATAAAAATGCTTTATTCAACGTAATTTAACGTGTAGAAGCATCGGTTCGAGGATCGGCGACGATCGGCGCACCGAACCGACTATGCAGATCCTTACTCCGATACTTTCGGTACTTTCGAACTCGCCACCGAACCGACTATGCGGAAAGATTTTTCGTCAATAATTCGAAAACGCGACATTTTTGACATGCGAAAGTGAATATAAAAACGCTTTATTTGACGTAATTTAACGTGTAGAAGCATCGGATCGACGATCGGCGATGATCGGCGCACCGAACCGACTATGCAGAAAGTTGCTCCGCTATTTTCGTGACTTTCGAACTCTCCACCGAACCGACTATGCGGAAAGATTTTTCGTCAATAATTCGAAAACGCGAAATGTTAGACATGCGAAAGTGAATATAAAAATGCTTTATTTAACGTAATTTAACGTGTAGAAGCATCGGTACGAGGATCGGCGACGATCGGCGAACCGAACCGACTATGCAGAACCTTACTCCGATACTTTCGGTACTTTCGAACTCGCCACCGAACCGACTATGCGGAAAGATTTTTCGTCAATAATTCGAAAACGCGACATTTTAGACATGCGAAAGTGAATATAAAAACGCTTAATTTGACGTAATTTAACGTGTAGAAGCATCGGATCGACGATAGGCGATGATCGGCGCACCGAACCGACTATGCAGAAAGTTGCTCCGGTATTTTCGTGACTTTCGAACTCTCCACCGAACCGACTATGCGGAAAGATTTTTCGTCAATAATTCGAAAACGCGAAATGTTAGACATGCGAAAGTGAATATAAAAATGCTTTATTTAACGTAATTTAACGTGTAGAAGCATCGGTTCGACGATTGGCGATGATCGGCGCACCGAACCGACTATGCAGATCCTTACTCCGATACTTTCGGTACTTTCGAACTCGCCACCGAACCGACTATGCGGAAAGATTTTTCGTCAATAATTCGAAAACGCGACATTTTAGACATGCGAAAGTGAATATAAAAACGCTTTATTTAACGTAATTTAACGTGTAGAAGCATCGGATCGACGATCGGCGATGATCGGCGCACCGAACCGACTATGCAGAAAGTTGCTCCGCTATTTTCGTGACTTTCGACCTCTCCACCGAACCGACTATGCGGAAGGATTTTTCGTCCATAATTCGAAAACGCGAAATGTTAGACATGCGAAAGTGAATATAAAAATGCTTTATTTAACGTAATTTAACGTGTAGAAGCATCGGTTCGAGGATCGTCGACGATCGGCGCACCGAACCGACTATGCAGATCCTTACTCCGATACTTTCGGTACTTTCGAACTCGCCACCGAACCGACTATGCGGAAAGATTTTTCGTCAATAATTCGAAAACGCGACATTTTAGACATGCGAAAGTGAATATAAAAACGCTTTATTTGACGTAATTTAACGTGTAGAAGCATCGGATCGACGATCGGCGATGATCGGCGCACCGAACCGACTATGCAGAAAGTTGCTCCGCTATTTTCGTGACTTTCGACCTCTCCACCGAACCGACTATGCGGAAGGATTTTTCGTCAATAATTCGAAAACGCGAAATGTTAGACATGCGAAAGTGAATATAAAAATGCTTTATTTAACGTAATTTAACGTGTAGAAGCATCGGTACGAGGATCGGCGACGATCGGCGAACCGAACCGACTATGCAGAAAGTTGCTCCGCTATTTTCGTGACTTTCGAACTCTCCACCGAACCGACTATGCGGAAAGATTTTTCGACAATAATTCGAAAACGCGACATTTTAGACATGCGAAAGTGAATATAAAAACGCTTTATTTGACGTAATTTAACGTGTAGAAGCATCGGTTCGAGGATCGGCGACGATCGGCGAACCGAACCGACTATGCAGAAAGTTGCTCCGCTATTTTCGTGACTTTCGACCTCTCCACCGAACCGACTATGCGGAAGGATTTTTCGTCAATAATTCGAGAACGCGAAATGTTAGACATGCGAAAGTGAATATAAAAATGCTTTATTTAACGTAATTTAACGTGTAGAAGCATCGGTACGAGGATCGGCGACGATCGGCGAACCGAACCGACTATGCAGAACCTTACTCCGATACTTTCGGTACTTTCGAACTCGCCACCGAACCGACTATGCGGAAAGATTTTTCATCAATAATTCGAAAACGCGACATTTTAGACATGCGAATGTGAATATAAAAACGCTTAATTTGACGTAATTTAACGTGTAGAAGCATCGGATCGACGATCGGCGATGATCGGCGCACCGAACCGACTATGCAGAAAGTTGCTCCGGTATTTTCGTGACTTTCGAACTCTCCACCGAACCGACTATGCGGAAAGATTTTTCGTCAATAATTCGAAAACGCGAAATGTTAGACATGCGAAAGTGAATATAAAAATGCTTTATTTAACGTAATTTAACGTGTAGAAGCATCGGTTCGAGGATCGGCGACGATCGGCGAACCGAACCGACTATGCAGAACCTTACTCCGGTATTTTCGTGACTTTCGAACTCTCCACCGAACCGACTATGCGGAAAGATTTTTCGTCAATAATTCGAAAACGCGACATTTTAGACATGCGAAAGTGAATATAAAAACGCTTTATTTGACGTAATTTAACGTGTAGAAGCATCGGATCGACGATCGGCGATGATCGGCGCACCGAACCGACTATGCAGAAAGTTGCTCCGGTATTTTCGCGACTTTCGAACTCTCCACCGAACCGACTATGCGGAAAGATTTTTCGTCAATAATTCGAAAACGCGAAATGTTAGACATGCGAAAGTGAATATAAAAATGCTTTATTTAACGTAATTTAACGTGTAGAAGCATCGGTTCGAGGATCGGCGACGATCGGCGAACCGAACCGACTATGCAGAACATTACTCCGATACTTTCGGTACTTTCGAACTCGCCACCGAACCGACTATGCGGAAAGATTTTTCGTCAATAATTCGAAAACGCGACATTTTAGACATGCGAAAGTGAATATAAAAACGCTTTATTTAACGTAATTTAACGTGCAGAAGCATCGGATCGACGATCGGCGATGATCGGCGCACCGAACCGACTATGCAGAAAGTTGCTCCGCTATTTTCGTGACTTTCGAACTCTCCACCGAACCGACTATGCGTAAAGATTTTTCGTCAATAATTCGAAAACGCGAAATGTTAGACATGCGAAAGTGAATATAAAAATGCTTTATTCAACGTAATTTAACGTGTAGAAGCATCGGTTCGAGGATCGGCGACGATCGGCGAACCGAACCGACTATGCAGAACCTTACTCCGATACTTTCGGTACTTTCGAACTCGCCACCGAACCGACTATGCGGAAAGATTTTTCGTCAATAATTCGAAAACGCGACATTTTAGACATGCGAAAGTGAATATAAAAACGCTTAATTTGACGTAATTTAACGTGTAGAAGCATCGGATCGACGATCGGCGATGATCGGCGCACCGAACCGACTATGCAGAAAGTTGCTCCGGTATTTTCGTGACTTTCGAACTCTCCACCGAACCGACTATGCGGAAAGATTTTTCGTCAATAATTCGAAAACGCGAAATGTTAGACATGCGAAAGTGAATATAAAAATGCTTTATTTAACGTAATTTAACGTGTAGAAGCATCGGTTCGAGGATCGGCGACGATCGGCGCACCGAACCGACTATGCAGATCCTTACTCCGATACTTTCGGTACTTTCGAACTCGCCACCGAACCGACTATGCGGAAAGATTTTTCGTCAATAATTCGAAAACGCGACATTTTAGACATGCGAAAGTGAATATAAAAACGCTTTATTTGACGTAATTTAACGTGTAGAAGCATCGGATCGACGATCGGCGATGATCGGCGCACCGAACCGACTATGCAGAAAGTTGCTCCGCTATTTTCGTGACTTTCGACCTCTCCACCGAACCGACTATGCGGAAGGATTTTTCGTCAATAATTCGAAAACGCGAAATGTTAGACATGCGAAAGTGAATATAAAAATGCTCTATTTAACGTAATTTACCGTGTAGAAGCATCGGTACGAGGATCGGCGACGATCGGCGAACCGAACCGACTATGCAGAACCTTACTCCGATACTTTCGGTACTTTCGAACTCGCCACCGAACCGACTATGCGGAAAGATTTTTCGTCAATAATTCGAAAACGCGACATTTTAGACATGCGAAAGTAAATATAAAAACGCTTAATTTGACGTAATTTAACGTGTAGAAGCATCGGATCGACGATCGGCGATGATCGGCGCACCGAACCGACTATGCAGAAAGTTGCTCCGGTATTTTCGCGACTTTCGAACTCTCCACCGAACCGACTATGCGGAAAGATTTTTCGTCAATAATTCGAAAACGCGACATGTTAGACATGCGAAAGTGAATATAAAAATGCTTTATTTAACGTAATTTAACGTGTAGAAGCATCGGTTCGAGGATCGGCGACGATCGGCGAACCGAACCGACTATGCAGAACCTTACTCCGATACTTTCGGTACTTTCGAACTCGCCACCGAACCGACTATGCGGAAAGATTTTTCGTCAATAATTCGAAAACGCGACATTTTAGACATGCGAAAGTGAATATAAAAACGCTTTATTTAACGTAATTTAACGTGCAGAAGCATCGGATCGACGATCGGCGATGATCGGCGCACCGAACCGACTATGCAGAAAGTTGCTCCGCTATTTTCGTGACTTTCGAACTCTCCACCGAACCGACTATGCGGAAAGATTTTTCGTCAATAATTCGAAAACGCGAAATGTTAGACATGCGAAAGTGAATATAAAAATGCTTTATTTAACGTAATTTAACGTGTAGAAGCATCGGTTCGAGGATCGGCGACGATCGGCGAACCGAACCGACTATGCAGAACCTTACTCCGATACTTTCGGTACTTTCGAACTCGCCACCGAACCGACTATGCGGAAAGATTTTTCGTCCATAATTCGAAAACGCGACATTTTAGACATGCGAAAGTGAATATAAAAACGCCTTATTTGACGTAATTTAACGTGTAGAAGCATCGGATCGACGATCGGCGATGATCGGCGCACCGAACCGACTATGCAGAAAGTTGCTCCGCTATTTTCGTGACTTTCGAACTCTCCACCGAACCGACTATGCGGAAAGATTTTTCGTCAATAATTCGAAAACGCGAAATGTTAGACATGCGAAAGTGAATATAAAAATGCTTTATTTAACGTAATTTAACGTGTAGAAGCATCGGTTCGAGGATCGGCGACGATCGGCGAACCGAACCGACTATGCAGAACATTACTCCGATACTTTCGGTACTTTCGAACTCGCCACCGAACCGACTATGCGGAAAGATTTTTCGTCCATAATTCGAAAACGCGACATTTTAGACATGCGAAAGTGAATATAAAAACGCCTTATTTGACGTAATTTAAAATGTAGAAGCATCGGATCGACGATCGGCGATGATCGGCGCACCGAACCGACTATGCAGAAAGTTGCTCCGCTATTTTCGTGACTTTCGACCTCTCCACCGAACCGACTATGCGGAAGGATTTTTCGTCAATAATTCGAAAACGCGAAATGTTAGACATGCGAAAGTGAATATAAAAATGCTTTATTTAACGTAATTTAACGTGTAGAAGCATCGGTACGAGGATCGGCGACGATCGGCGAACCGAACCGACTATGCAGAAAGTTGCTCCGCTATTTTCGTGACTTTCGAACTCTCCACCGAACCGACTATGCGGAAAGATTTTTCGACAATAATTCGAAAACGCGACATTTTAGACATGCGAAAGTGAATATAAAAACGCTTTATTTGACGTAATTTAACGTGTAGAAGCATCGGTTCGAGGATCGGCGACGATCGGCGAACCGAACCGACTATGCAGAAAGTTGCTCCGCTATTTTCGTGACTTTCGACCTCTCCACCGAACCGACTATGCGGAAGGATTTTTCGTCAATAATTCGAGAACGCGAAATGTTAGACATGCGAAAGTGAATATAAAAATGCTTTATTTAACGTAATTTAACGTGTAGAAGCATCGGTACGAGGATCGGCGACGATCGGCGAACCGAACCGACTATGCAGAACCTTACTCCGATACTTTCGGTACTTTCGAACTCGCCACCGAACCGACTATGCGGAAAGATTTTTCATCAATAATTCGAAAACGCGACATTTTAGACATGCGAATGTGAATATAAAAACGCTTAATTTGACGTAATTTAACGTGTAGAAGCATCGGATCGACGATCGGCGATGATCGGCGCACCGAACCGACTATGCAGAAAGTTGCTCCGGTATTTTCGTGACTTTCGAACTCTCCACCGAACCGACTATGCGGAAAGATTTTTCGTCAATAATTCGAAAACGCGAAATGTTAGACATGCGAAAGTGAATATAAAAATGCTTTATTTAACGTAATTTAACGTGTAGAAGCATCGGTTCGAGGATCGGCGACGATCGGCGCACCGAACCGACTATGCAGATCCTTACTCCGATACTTTCGGTACTTTCGAACTCGCCACCGAACCGACTATGCGGAAAGATTTTTCGTCAATAATTCGAAAACGCGACATTTTAGACATGCGAAAGTGAATATAAAAACGCTTTATTTGACGTAATTTAACGTGTAGAAGCATCGGATCGACGATCGGCGATGATCGGCGCACCGAACCGACTATGCAGAAAGTTGCTCCGCTATTTTCGTGACTTTCGACCTCTCCACCGAACCGACTATGCGGAAGGATTTTTCGTCAATAATTCGAAAACGCGAAATGTTAGACATGCGAAAGTGAATATAAAAATGCTCTATTTAACGTAATTTACCGTGTAGAAGCATCGGTACGAGGATCGGCGACGATCGGCGAACCGAACCGACTATGCAGAACCTTACTCCGATACTTTCGGTACTTTCGAACTCGCCACCGAACCGACTATGCGGAAAGATTTTTCGTCAATAATTCGAAAACGCGACATTTTAGACATGCGAAAGTAAATATAAAAACGCTTAATTTGACGTAATTTAACGTGTAGAAGCATCGGATCGACGATCGGCGATGATCGGCGCACCGAACCGACTATGCAGAAAGTTGCTCCGGTATTTTCGCGACTTTCGAACTCTCCACCGAACCGACTATGCGGAAAGATTTTTCGTCAATAATTCGAAAACGCGACATGTTAGACATGCGAAAGTGAATATAAAAATGCTTTATTTAACGTAATTTAACGTGTAGAAGCATCGGTTCGAGGATCGGCGACGATCGGCGAACCGAACCGACTATGCAGAACCTTACTCCGATACTTTCGGTACTTTCGAACTCGCCACCGAACCGACTATGCGGAAAGATTTTTCGTCAATAATTCGAAAACGCGACATTTTAGACATGCGAAAGTGAATATAAAAACGCTTTATTTAACGTAATTTAACGTGCAGAAGCATCGGATCGACGATCGGCGATGATCGGCGCACCGAACCGACTATGCAGAAAGTTGCTCCGCTATTTTCGTGACTTTCGAACTCTCCACCGAACCGACTATGCGGAAAGATTTTTCGTCAATAATTCGAAAACGCGAAATGTTAGACATGCGAAAGTGAATATAAAAATGCTCTATTTAACGTAATTTACCGTGTAGAAGCATCGGTACGAGGATCGGCGACGATCGGCGAACCGAACCGACTATGCAGAACCTTACTCCGATACTTTCGGTACTTTCGAACTCGCCACCGAACCGACTATGCGGAAAGATTTTTCGTCAATAATTCGAAAACGCGACATTTTAGACATGCGAAAGTAAATATAAAAACGCTTAATTTGACGTAATTTAACGTGTAGAAGCATCGGATCGACGATCGGCGATGATCGGCGCACCGAACCGACTATGCAGAAAGTTGCTCCGGTATTTTCGCGACTTTCGAACTCTCCACCGAACCGACTATGCGGAAAGATTTTTCGTCAATAATTCGAAAACGCGACATGTTAGACATGCGAAAGTGAATATAAAAATGCTTTATTTAACGTAATTTAACGTGTAGAAGCATCGGTTCGAGGATCGGCGACGATCGGCGAACCGAACCGACTATGCAGAACCTTACTCCGATACTTTCGGTACTTTCGAACTCGCCACCGAACCGACTATGCGGAAAGATTTTTCGTCAATAATTCGAAAACGCGACATTTTAGACATGCGAAAGTGAATATAAAAACGCTTTATTTAACGTAATTTAACGTGCAGAAGCATCGGATCGACGATCGGCGATGATCGGCGCACCGAACCGACTATGCAGAAAGTTGCTCCGCTATTTTCGTGACTTTCGAACTCTCCACCGAACCGACTATGCGGAAAGATTTTTCGTCAATAATTCGAAAACGCGAAATGTTAGACATGCGAAAGTGAATATAAAAATGCTTTATTTAACGTAATTTAACGTGTAGAAGCATCGGTTCGAGGATCGGCGACGATCGGCGAACCGAACCGACTATGCAGAACCTTACTCCGATACTTTCGGTACTTTCGAACTCGCCACCGAACCGACTATGCGGAAAGATTTTTCGTCCATAATTCGAAAACGCGACATTTTAGACATGCGAAAGTGAATATAAAAACGCCTTATTTGACGTAATTTAACGTGTAGAAGCATCGGATCGACGATCGGCGATGATCGGCGCACCGAACCGACTATGCAGAAAGTTGCTCCGCTATTTTCGTGACTTTCGAACTCTCCACCGAACCGACTATGCGGAAAGATTTTTCGTCAATAATTCGAAAACGCGAAATGTTAGACATGCGAAAGTGAATATAAAAATGCTTTATTTAACGTAATTTAACGTGTAGAAGCATCGGTTCGAGGATCGGCGACGATCAGCGAACCGAACCGACTATGCAGAACATTACTCCGATACTTTCGGTACTTTCGAACTCGCCACCGAACCGACTATGCGGAAAGATTTTTCGTCCATAATTCGAAAACGCGACATTTTAGACATGCGAAAGTGAATATAAAAACGCCTTATTTGACGTAATTTAAAATGTAGAAGCATCGGATCGACGATCGGCGATGATCGGCGCACCGAACCGACTATGCAGAAAGTTGCTCCGCTATTTTCGTGACTTTCGACCTCTCCACCGAACCGACTATGCGGAAGGATTTTTCGTCAATAATTCGAAAACGCGAAATGTTAGACATGCGAAAGTGAATATAAAAATGCTTTATTTAACGTAATTTAACGTGTAGAAGCATCGGTACGAGGATCGGCGACGATCGGCGAACCGAACCGACTATGCAGAAAGTTGCTCCGCTATTTTCGTGACTTTCGACCTCTCCACCGAACCGACTATGCGGAAGGATTTTTCGTCAATAATTCGAAAACGCGAAATGTTAGACATGCGAAAGTGAATATAAAAATGCTTTATTTAACGTAATTTAACGTGTAGAAGCATCGGTACGAGGATCGGCGACGATCGGCGAACCGAACCGACTATGCAGAAAGTTGCTCCGCTATTTTCGTGACTTTCGAACTCTCCACCGAACCGACTATGCGGAAAGATTTTTCGACAATAATTCGAAAACGCGACATTTTAGACATGCGAAAGTGAATATAAAAACGCTTTATTTGACGTAATTTAACGTGTAGAAGCATCGGTTCGAGGATCGGCGACGATCGGCGAACCGAACCGACTATGCAGAAAGTTGCTCCGCTATTTTCGTGACTTTCGACCTCTCCACCGAACCGACTATGCGGAAGGATTTTTCGTCAATAATTCGAGAACGCGAAATGTTAGACATGCGAAAGTGAATATAAAAATGCTTTATTTAACGTAATTTAACGTGTAGAAGCATCGGTACGAGGATCGGCGACGATCGGCGAACCGAACCGACTATGCAGAACCTTACTCCGATACTTTCGGTACTTTCGAACTCGCCACCGAACCGACTATGCGGAAAGATTTTTCATCAATAATTCGAAAACGCGACATTTTAGACATGCGAATGTGAATATAAAAACGCTTAATTTGACGTAATTTAACGTGTAGAAGCATCGGATCGACGATCGGCGATGATCGGCGCACCGAACCGACTATGCAGAAAGTTGCTCCGGTATTTTCGTGACTTTCGAACTCTCCACCGAACCGACTATGCGGAAAGATTTTTCGTCAATAATTCGAAAACGCGAAATGTTAGACATGCGAAAGTGAATATAAAAATGCTTTATTTAACGTAATTTAACGTGTAGAAGCATCGGTTCGAGGATCGGCGACGATCGGCGCACCGAACCGACTATGCAGATCCTTACTCCGATACTTTCGGTACTTTCGAACTCGCCACCGAACCGACTATGCGGAAAGATTTTTCGTCAATAATTCGAAAACGCGACATTTTAGACATGCGAAAGTGAATATAAAAACGCTTTATTTGACGTAATTTAACGTGTAGAAGCATCGGATCGACGATCGGCGATGATCGGCGCACCGAACCGACTATGCAGAAAGTTGCTCCGCTATTTTCGTGACTTTCGACCTCTCCACCGAACCGACTATGCGGAAGGATTTTTCGTCAATAATTCGAAAACGCGAAATGTTAGACATGCGAAAGTGAATATAAAAATGCTCTATTTAACGTAATTTACCGTGTAGAAGCATCGGTACGAGGATCGGCGACGATCGGCGAACCGAACCGACTATGCAGAACCTTACTCCGATACTTTCGGTACTTTCGAACTCGCCACCGAACCGACTATGCGGAAAGATTTTTCGTCAATAATTCGAAAACGCGACATTTTAGACATGCGAAAGTAAATATAAAAACGCTTAATTTGACGTAATTTAACGTGTAGAAGCATCGGATCGACGATCGGCGATGATCGGCGCACCGAACCGACTATGCAGAAAGTTGCTCCGGTATTTTCGCGACTTTCGAACTCTCCACCGAACCGACTATGCGGAAAGATTTTTCGTCAATAATTCGAAAACGCGACATGTTAGACATGCGAAAGTGAATATAAAAATGCTTTATTTAACGTAATTTAACGTGTAGAAGCATCGGTTCGAGGATCGGCGACGATCGGCGAACCGAACCGACTATGCAGAACCTTACTCCGATACTTTCGGTACTTTCGAACTCGCCACCGAACCGACTATGCGGAAAGATTTTTCGTCAATAATTCGAAAACGCGACATTTTAGACATGCGAAAGTGAATATAAAAACGCTTTATTTAACGTAATTTAACGTGCAGAAGCATCGGATCGACGATCGGCGATGATCGGCGCACCGAACCGACTATGCAGAAAGTTGCTCCGCTATTTTCGTGACTTTCGAACTCTCCACCGAACCGACTATGCGGAAAGATTTTTCGTCAATAATTCGAAAACGCGAAATGTTAGACATGCGAAAGTGAATATAAAAATGCTTTATTTAACGTAATTTAACGTGTAGAAGCATCGGTTCGAGGATCGGCGACGATCGGCGAACCGAACCGACTATGCAGAACCTTACTCCGATACTTTCGGTACTTTCGAACTCGCCACCGAACCGACTATGCGGAAAGATTTTTCGTCCATAATTCGAAAACGCGACATTTTAGACATGCGAAAGTGAATATAAAAACGCCTTATTTGACGTAATTTAACGTGTAGAAGCATCGGATCGACGTTCGGCGATGATCGGCGCACCGAACCGACTATGCAGAAAGTTGCTCCGCTATTTTCGTGACTTTCGAACTCTCCACCGAACCGACTATGCGGAAAGATTTTTCGTCAATAATTCGAAAACGCGAAATGTTAGACATGCGAAAGTGAATATAAAAATGCTTTATTTAACGTAATTTAACGTGTAGAAGCATCGGTTCGAGGATCGGCGACGATCGGCGAACCGAACCGACTATGCAGAACATTACTCCGATACTTTCGGTACTTTCGAACTCGCCACCGAACCGACTATGCGGAAAGATTTTTCGTCCATAATTCGAAAACGCGACATTTTAGACATGCGAAAGTGAATATAAAAACGCCTTATTTGACGTAATTTAAAATGTAGAAGCATCGGATCGACGATCGGCGATGATCGGCGCACCGAACCGACTATGCAGAAAGTTGCTCCGCTATTTTCGTGACTTTCGACCTCTCCACCGAACCGACTATGCGGAAGGATTTTTCGTCAATAATTCGAAAACGCGAAATGTTAGACATGCGAAAGTGAATATAAAAATGCTTTATTTAACGTAATTTAACGTGTAGAAGCATCGGTACGAGGATCGGCGACGATCGGCGAACCGAACCGACTATGCAGAAAGTTGCTCCGCTATTTTCGTGACTTTCGAACTCTCCACCGAACCGACTATGCGGAAAGATTTTTCGTCAATAATTCGAAAACGCGAAATGTTAGACATGCGAAAGTGAATATAAAAATGCTTTATTTAACGTAATTTAACGTGTAGAAGCATCGGTTCGAGGATCGGCGACGATCGGCGCACCGAACCGACTATGCAGATCCTTACTCCGATACTTTCGGTACTTTCGAACTCGCCACCGAACCGACTATGCGGAAAGATTTTTCGTCAATAATTCGAAAACGCGACATTTTAGACATGCGAAAGTGAATATAAAAACGCTTTATTTGACGTAATTTAACGTGTAGAAGCATCGGATCGACGATCGGCGATGATCGGCGCACCGAACCGACTATGCAGAAAGTTGCTCCGCTATTTTCGTGACTTTCGACCTCTCCACCGAACCGACTATGCGGAAGGATTTTTCGTCAATAATTCGAAAACGCGAAATGTTAGACATGCGAAAGTGAATATAAAAATGCTCTATTTAACGTAATTTACCGTGTAGAAGCATCGGTACGAGGATCGGCGACGATCGGCGAACCGAACCGACTATGCAGAACCTTACTCCGATACTTTCGGTACTTTCGAACTCGCCACCGAACCGACTATGCGGAAAGATTTTTCGTCAATAATTCGAAAACGCGACATTTTAGACATGCGAAAGTAAATATAAAAACGCTTAATTTGACGTAATTTAACGTGTAGAAGCATCGGATCGACGATCGGCGATGATCGGCGCACCGAACCGACTATGCAGAAAGTTGCTCCGGTATTTTCGCGACTTTCGAACTCTCCACCGAACCGACTATGCGGAAAGATTTTTCGTCAATAATTCGAAAACGCGACATGTTAGACATGCGAAAGTGAATATAAAAATGCTTTATTTAACGTAATTTAACGTGTAGAAGCATCGGTTCGAGGATCGGCGACGATCGGCGAACCGAACCGACTATGCAGAACCTTACTCCGATACTTTCGGTACTTTCGAACTCGCCACCGAACCGACTATGCGGAAAGATTTTTCGTCAATAATTCGAAAACGCGACATTTTAGACATGCGAAAGTGAATATAAAAACGCTTTATTTAACGTAATTTAACGTGCAGAAGCATCGGATCGACGATCGGCGATGATCGGCGCACCGAACCGACTATGCAGAAAGTTGCTCCGCTATTTTCGTGACTTTCGAACTCTCCACCGAACCGACTATGCGGAAAGATTTTTCGTCAATAATTCGAAAACGCGAAATGTTAGACATGCGAAAGTGAATATAAAAATGCTCTATTTAACGTAATTTACCGTGTAGAAGCATCGGTACGAGGATCGGCGACGATCGGCGAACCGAACCGACTATGCAGAACCTTACTCCGATACTTTCGGTACTTTCGAACTCGCCACCGAACCGACTATGCGGAAAGATTTTTCGTCAATAATTCGAAAACGCGACATTTTAGACATGCGAAAGTAAATATAAAAACGCTTAATTTGACGTAATTTAACGTGTAGAAGCATCGGATCGACGATCGGCGATGATCGGCGCACCGAACCGACTATGCAGAAAGTTGCTCCGGTATTTTCGCGACTTTCGAACTCTCCACCGAACCGACTATGCGGAAAGATTTTTCGTCAATAATTCGAAAACGCGACATGTTAGACATGCGAAAGTGAATATAAAAATGCTTTATTTAACGTAATTTAACGTGTAGAAGCATCGGTTCGAGGATCGGCGACGATCGGCGAACCGAACCGACTATGCAGAACCTTACTCCGATACTTTCGGTACTTTCGAACTCGCCACCGAACCGACTATGCGGAAAGATTTTTCGTCAATAATTCGAAAACGCGACATTTTAGACATGCGAAAGTGAATATAAAAACGCTTTATTTAACGTAATTTAACGTGCAGAAGCATCGGATCGACGATCGGCGATGATCGGCGCACCGAACCGACTATGCAGAAAGTTGCTCCGCTATTTTCGTGACTTTCGAACTCTCCACCGAACCGACTATGCGGAAAGATTTTTCGTCAATAATTCGAAAACGCGAAATGTTAGACATGCGAAAGTGAATATAAAAATGCTTTATTTAACGTAATTTAACGTGTAGAAGCATCGGTTCGAGGATCGGCGACGATCGGCGAACCGAACCGACTATGCAGAACCTTACTCCGATACTTTCGGTACTTTCGAACTCGCCACCGAACCGACTATGCGGAAAGATTTTTCGTCCATAATTCGAAAACGCGACATTTTAGACATGCGAAAGTGAATATAAAAACGCCTTATTTGACGTAATTTAACGTGTAGAAGCATCGGATCGACGATCGGCGATGATCGGCGCACCGAACCGACTATGCAGAAAGTTGCTCCGCTATTTTCGTGACTTTCGAACTCTCCACCGAACCGACTATGCGGAAAGATTTTTCGTCAATAATTCGAAAACGCGAAATGTTAGACATGCGAAAGTGAATATAAAAATGCTTTATTTAACGTAATTTAACGTGTAGAAGCATCGGTTCGAGGATCGGCGACGATCAGCGAACCGAACCGACTATGCAGAACATTACTCCGATACTTTCGGTACTTTCGAACTCGCCACCGAACCGACTATGCGGAAAGATTTTTCGTCCATAATTCGAAAACGCGACATTTTAGACATGCGAAAGTGAATATAAAAACGCCTTATTTGACGTAATTTAAAATGTAGAAGCATCGGATCGACGATCGGCGATGATCGGCGCACCGAACCGACTATGCAGAAAGTTGCTCCGCTATTTTCGTGACTTTCGACCTCTCCACCGAACCGACTATGCGGAAGGATTTTTCGTCAATAATTCGAAAACGCGAAATGTTAGACATGCGAAAGTGAATATAAAAATGCTTTATTTAACGTAATTTAACGTGTAGAAGCATCGGTACGAGGATCGGCGACGATCGGCGAACCGAACCGACTATGCAGAAAGTTGCTCCGCTATTTTCGTGACTTTCGACCTCTCCACCGAACCGACTATGCGGAAGGATTTTTCGTCAATAATTCGAAAACGCGAAATGTTAGACATGCGAAAGTGAATATAAAAATGCTTTATTTAACGTAATTTAACGTGTAGAAGCATCGGTACGAGGATCGGCGACGATCGGCGAACCGAACCGACTATGCAGAAAGTTGCTCCGCTATTTTCGTGACTTTCGAACTCTCCACCGAACCGACTATGCGGAAAGATTTTTCGACAATAATTCGAAAACGCGACATTTTAGACATGCGAAAGTGAATATAAAAACGCTTTATTTGACGTAATTTAACGTGTAGAAGCATCGGTTCGAGGATCGGCGACGATCGGCGAACCGAACCGACTATGCAGAAAGTTGCTCCGCTATTTTCGTGACTTTCGACCTCTCCACCGAACCGACTATGCGGAAGGATTTTTCGTCAATAATTCGAGAACGCGAAATGTTAGACATGCGAAAGTGAATATAAAAATGCTTTATTTAACGTAATTTAACGTGTAGAAGCATCGGTACGAGGATCGGCGACGATCGGCGAACCGAACCGACTATGCAGAACCTTACTCCGATACTTTCGGTACTTTCGAACTCGCCACCGAACCGACTATGCGGAAAGATTTTTCATCAATAATTCGAAAACGCGACATTTTAGACATGCGAATGTGAATATAAAAACGCTTAATTTGACGTAATTTAACGTGTAGAAGCATCGGATCGACGATCGGCGATGATCGGCGCACCGAACCGACTATGCAGAAAGTTGCTCCGGTATTTTCGTGACTTTCGAACTCTCCACCGAACCGACTATGCGGAAAGATTTTTCGTCAATAATTCGAAAACGCGAAATGTTAGACATGCGAAAGTGAATATAAAAATGCTTTATTTAACGTAATTTAACGTGTAGAAGCATCGGTTCGAGGATCGGCGACGATCGGCGCACCGAACCGACTATGCAGATCCTTACTCCGATACTTTCGGTACTTTCGAACTCGCCACCGAACCGACTATGCGGAAAGATTTTTCGTCAATAATTCGAAAACGCGACATTTTAGACATGCGAAAGTGAATATAAAAACGCTTTATTTGACGTAATTTAACGTGTAGAAGCATCGGATCGACGATCGGCGATGATCGGCGCACCGAACCGACTATGCAGAAAGTTGCTCCGCTATTTTCGTGACTTTCGACCTCTCCACCGAACCGACTATGCGGAAGGATTTTTCGTCAATAATTCGAAAACGCGAAATGTTAGACATGCGAAAGTGAATATAAAAATGCTCTATTTAACGTAATTTACCGTGTAGAAGCATCGGTACGAGGATCGGCGACGATCGGCGAACCGAACCGACTATGCAGAACCTTACTCCGATACTTTCGGTACTTTCGAACTCGCCACCGAACCGACTATGCGGAAAGATTTTTCGTCAATAATTCGAAAACGCGACATTTTAGACATGCGAAAGTAAATATAAAAACGCTTAATTTGACGTAATTTAACGTGTAGAAGCATCGGATCGACGATCGGCGATGATCGGCGCACCGAACCGACTATGCAGAAAGTTGCTCCGGTATTTTCGCGACTTTCGAACTCTCCACCGAACCGACTATGCGGAAAGATTTTTCGTCAATAATTCGAAAACGCGACATGTTAGACATGCGAAAGTGAATATAAAAATGCTTTATTTAACGTAATTTAACGTGTAGAAGCATCGGTTCGAGGATCGGCGACGATCGGCGAACCGAACCGACTATGCAGAACCTTACTCCGATACTTTCGGTACTTTCGAACTCGCCACCGAACCGACTATGCGGAAAGATTTTTCGTCAATAATTCGAAAACGCGACATTTTAGACATGCGAAAGTGAATATAAAAACGCTTTATTTAACGTAATTTAACGTGCAGAAGCATCGGATCGACGATCGGCGATGATCGGCGCACCGAACCGACTATGCAGAAAGTTGCTCCGCTATTTTCGTGACTTTCGAACTCTCCACCGAACCGACTATGCGGAAAGATTTTTCGTCAATAATTCGAAAACGCGAAATGTTAGACATGCGAAAGTGAATATAAAAATGCTTTATTTAACGTAATTTAACGTGTAGAAGCATCGGTTCGAGGATCGGCGACGATCGGCGAACCGAACCGACTATGCAGAACCTTACTCCGATACTTTCGGTACTTTCGAACTCGCCACCGAACCGACTATGCGGAAAGATTTTTCGTCCATAATTCGAAAACGCGACATTTTAGACATGCGAAAGTGAATATAAAAACGCCTTATTTGACGTAATTTAACGTGTAGAAGCATCGGATCGACGTTCGGCGATGATCGGCGCACCGAACCGACTATGCAGAAAGTTGCTCCGCTATTTTCGTGACTTTCGAACTCTCCACCGAACCGACTATGCGGAAAGATTTTTCGTCAATAATTCGAAAACGCGAAATGTTAGACATGCGAAAGTGAATATAAAAATGCTTTATTTAACGTAATTTAACGTGTAGAAGCATCGGTTCGAGGATCGGCGACGATCGGCGAACCGAACCGACTATGCAGAACATTACTCCGATACTTTCGGTACTTTCGAACTCGCCACCGAACCGACTATGCGGAAAGATTTTTCGTCCATAATTCGAAAACGCGACATTTTAGACATGCGAAAGTGAATATAAAAACGCCTTATTTGACGTAATTTAAAATGTAGAAGCATCGGATCGACGATCGGCGATGATCGGCGCACCGAACCGACTATGCAGAAAGTTGCTCCGCTATTTTCGTGACTTTCGACCTCTCCACCGAACCGACTATGCGGAAGGATTTTTCGTCAATAATTCGAAAACGCGAAATGTTAGACATGCGAAAGTGAATATAAAAATGCTTTATTTAACGTAATTTAACGTGTAGAAGCATCGGTACGAGGATCGGCGACGATCGGCGAACCGAACCGACTATGCAGAAAGTTGCTCCGCTATTTTCGTGACTTTCGAACTCTCCACCGAACCGACTATGCGGAAAGATTTTTCGTCAATAATTCGAAAACGCGAAATGTTAGACATGCGAAAGTGAATATAAAAATGCTTTATTTAACGTAATTTAACGTGTAGAAGCATCGGTTCGAGGATCGGCGACGATCGGCGCACCGAACCGACTATGCAGATCCTTACTCCGATACTTTCGGTACTTTCGAACTCGCCACCGAACCGACTATGCGGAAAGATTTTTCGTCAATAATTCGAAAACGCGACATTTTAGACATGCGAAAGTGAATATAAAAACGCTTTATTTGACGTAATTTAACGTGTAGAAGCATCGGATCGACGATCGGCGATGATCGGCGCACCGAACCGACTATGCAGAAAGTTGCTCCGCTATTTTCGTGACTTTCGACCTCTCCACCGAACCGACTATGCGGAAGGATTTTTCGTCAATAATTCGAAAACGCGAAATGTTAGACATGCGAAAGTGAATATAAAAATGCTCTATTTAACGTAATTTACCGTGTAGAAGCATCGGTACGAGGATCGGCGACGATCGGCGAACCGAACCGACTATGCAGAACCTTACTCCGATACTTTCGGTACTTTCGAACTCGCCACCGAACCGACTATGCGGAAAGATTTTTCGTCAATAATTCGAAAACGCGACATTTTAGACATGCGAAAGTAAATATAAAAACGCTTAATTTGACGTAATTTAACGTGTAGAAGCATCGGATCGACGATCGGCGATGATCGGCGCACCGAACCGACTATGCAGAAAGTTGCTCCGGTATTTTCGCGACTTTCGAACTCTCCACCGAACCGACTATGCGGAAAGATTTTTCGTCAATAATTCGAAAACGCGACATGTTAGACATGCGAAAGTGAATATAAAAATGCTTTATTTAACGTAATTTAACGTGTAGAAGCATCGGTTCGAGGATCGGCGACGATCGGCGAACCGAACCGACTATGCAGAACCTTACTCCGATACTTTCGGTACTTTCGAACTCGCCACCGAACCGACTATGCGGAAAGATTTTTCGTCAATAATTCGAAAACGCGACATTTTAGACATGCGAAAGTGAATATAAAAACGCTTTATTTAACGTAATTTAACGTGCAGAAGCATCGGATCGACGATCGGCGATGATCGGCGCACCGAACCGACTATGCAGAAAGTTGCTCCGCTATTTTCGTGACTTTCGAACTCTCCACCGAACCGACTATGCGGAAAGATTTTTCGTCAATAATTCGAAAACGCGAAATGTTAGACATGCGAAAGTGAATATAAAAATGCTTTATTTAACGTAATTTAACGTGTAGAAGCATCGGTTCGAGGATCGGCGACGATCGGCGAACCGAACCGACTATGCAGAACCTTACTCCGATACTTTCGGTACTTTCGAACTCGCCACCGAACCGACTATGCGGAAAGATTTTTCGTCCATAATTCGAAAACGCGACATTTTAGACATGCGAAAGTGAATATAAAAACGCCTTATTTGACGTAATTTAACGTGTAGAAGCATCGGATCGACGATCGGCGATGATCGGCGCACCGAACCGACTATGCAGAAAGTTGCTCCGCTATTTTCGTGACTTTCGAACTCTCCACCGAACCGACTATGCGGAAAGATTTTTCGTCAATAATTCGAAAACGCGAAATGTTAGACATGCGAAAGTGAATATAAAAATGCTTTATTTAACGTAATTTAACGTGTAGAAGCATCGGTTCGAGGATCGGCGACGATCAGCGAACCGAACCGACTATGCAGAACATTACTCCGATACTTTCGGTACTTTCGAACTCGCCACCGAACCGACTATGCGGAAAGATTTTTCGTCCATAATTCGAAAACGCGACATTTTAGACATGCGAAAGTGAATATAAAAACGCCTTATTTGACGTAATTTAAAATGTAGAAGCATCGGATCGACGATCGGCGATGATCGGCGCACCGAACCGACTATGCAGAAAGTTGCTCCGCTATTTTCGTGACTTTCGACCTCTCCACCGAACCGACTATGCGGAAGGATTTTTCGTCAATAATTCGAAAACGCGAAATGTTAGACATGCGAAAGTGAATATAAAAATGCTTTATTTAACGTAATTTAACGTGTAGAAGCATCGGTACGAGGATCGGCGACGATCGGCGAACCGAACCGACTATGCAGAAAGTTGCTCCGCTATTTTCGTGACTTTCGAACTCTCCACCGAACCGACTATGCGGAAAGATTTTTCGACAATAATTCGAAAACGCGACATTTTAGACATGCGAAAGTGAATATAAAAACGCTTTATTTGACGTAATTTAACGTGTAGAAGCATCGGTTCGAGGATCGGCGACGATCGGCGAACCGAACCGACTATGCAGAAAGTTGCTCCGCTATTTTCGTGACTTTCGACCTCTCCACCGAACCGACTATGCGGAAGGATTTTTCGTCAATAATTCGAGAACGCGAAATGTTAGACATGCGAAAGTGAATATAAAAATGCTTTATTTAACGTAATTTAACGTGTAGAAGCATCGGTACGAGGATCGGCGACGATCGGCGAACCGAACCGACTATGCAGAACCTTACTCCGATACTTTCGGTACTTTCGAACTCGCCACCGAACCGACTATGCGGAAAGATTTTTCATCAATAATTCGAAAACGCGACATTTTAGACATGCGAATGTGAATATAAAAACGCTTAATTTGACGTAATTTAACGTGTAGAAGCATCGGATCGACGATCGGCGATGATCGGCGCACCGAACCGACTATGCAGAAAGTTGCTCCGGTATTTTCGTGACTTTCGAACTCTCCACCGAACCGACTATGCGGAAAGATTTTTCGTCAATAATTCGAAAACGCGAAATGTTAGACATGCGAAAGTGAATATAAAAATGCTTTATTTAACGTAATTTAACGTGTAGAAGCATCGGTTCGAGGATCGGCGACGATCGGCGAACCGAACCGACTATGCAGAACCTTACTCCGGTATTTTCGTGACTTTCGAACTCTCCACCGAACCGACTATGCGGAAAGATTTTTCGTCAATAATTCGAAAACGCGACATTTTAGACATGCGAAAGTGAATATAAAAACGCTTTATTTGACGTAATTTAACGTGTAGAAGCATCGGATCGACGATCGGCGATGATCGGCGCACCGAACCGACTATGCAGAAAGTTGCTCCGCTATTTTCGTGACTTTCGAACTCTCCACCGAACCGACTATGCGGAAAGATTTTTCGTCAATAATTCGAAAACGCGAAATGTTAGACATGCGAAAGTGAATATAAAAATGCTTTATTTAACGTAATTTAACGTGTAGAAGCATCGGTACGAGGATCGGCGACGATCGGCGAACCGAACCGACTATGCAGAAAGTTGCTCCGCTATTTTCGTGACTTTCGAACTCTCCACCGAACCGACTATGCGGAAAGATTTTTCGTCAATAATTCGAAAACGCGACATTTTAGACATGCGAAAGTGAATATAAAAACGCTTTATTTGACGTAATTTAACGTGTAGAAGCATCGGTTCGAGGATCGGCGACGATCGGCGAACCGAACCGACTATGCAGATCCTTACTCCGATACTTTCGGTACTTTCGAACTCGCCACCGAACCGACTATGCGGAAAGATTTTTCGTCAATAATTCGAAAACGCGACATTTTAGACATGCGAAAGTGAATATAAAAACGCTTTATTTAACGTAATTTAACGTGTAGAAGCATCGGATCGACGATCGGCGATGATCGGCGCACCGAACCGACTATGCAGAAAGTTGCTCCGCTATTTTCGTGACTTTCGACCTCTCCACCGAACCGACTATGCGGAAGGATTTTTCGTCCATAATTCGAAAACGCGAAATGTTAGACATGCGAAAGTGAAAATAAAAATGCTTTATTTAACGTAATTTAACGTGTAGAAGCATCGGTACGAGGATCGGCGACGATCGGCGAACCGAACCGACTATGCAGAACCTTACTCCGATACTTTCGGTACTTTCGAACTCGCCACCGAACCGACTATGCGGAAAGATTTTTCGTCAATAATTCGAAAACGCGACATTTTAGACATGCGAAAGTGAATATAAAAACGCTTAATTTGACGTAATTTAACGTGTAGAAGCATCGGATCGACGATCGGCGATGATCGGCGCACCGAACCGACTATGCAGAAAGTTGCTCCGGTATTTTCGTGACTTTCGAACTCTCCACCGAACCGACTATGCGGAAAGATTTTTCGTCAATAATTCGAAAACGCGAAATGTTAGACATGCGAAAGTGAATATAAAAATGCTTTATTTAACGTAATTTAACGTGTAGAAGCATCGGTTCGAGGATCGGCGACGATCGGCGCACCGAACCGACTACGCAGATCCTTACTCCGATACTTTCGGTACTTTCGAACTCGCCACCGAACCGACTATGCGGAAAGATTTTTCGTCAATAATTCGAAAACGCGACATTTTAGACATGCGAAAGTGAATATAAAAACGCTTTATTTGACGTAATTTAACGTGTAGAAGCATCGGATCGACGATCGGCGATGATCGGCGCACCGAACCGACTATGCAGAAAGTTGCTCCGCTATTTTCGTGACTTTCGACCTCTCCACCGAACCGACTATGCGGAAGGATTTTTCGTCAATAATTCGAAAACGCGAAATGTTAGACATGCGAAAGTGAATATAAAAATGCTTTATTTAACGTAATTTAACGTGTAGAAGCATCGGTACGAGGATCGGCGACGATCGGCGAACCGAACCGACTATGCAGAAAGTTGCTCCGCTATTTTCGTGACTTTCGAACTCTCCACCGAACCGACTATGCGGAAAGATTTTTCGTCAATAATTCGAAAACGCGACATTTTAGACATGCGAAAGTGAATATAAAAACGCTTAATTTGACGTAATTTAACGTGTAGAAGCATCGGATCGACGATCGGCGATGATCGGCGCACCGAACCGACTATGCAGAAAGTTGCTCCGGTATTTTCGTGACTTTCGAACTCTCCACCGAACCGACTATGCGGAAAGATTTTTCGTCAATAATTCGAAAACGCGAAATGTTAGACATGCGAAAGTGAATATAAAAATGCTTTATTTAACGTAATTTAACGTGTAGAAGCATCGGTTCGAGGATCGGCGACGATCGGCGAACCGAACCGACTATGCAGAACCTTACTCCGATACTTTCGGTACTTTCGAACTCGCCACCGAACCGACTATGCGGAAAGATTTTTCGTCAATAATTCGAAAACGCGACATTTTAGACATGCGAAAGTGAATATAAAAACGCTTTATTTGACGTAATTTAACGTGTAGAAGCATCGGATCGACGATCGGCGATGATCGGCGCACCGAACCGACTATGCAGAAAGTTGCTCCGGTATTTTCGCGACTTTCGAACTCTCCACCGAACCGACTATGCGGAAAGATTTTTCGTCAATAATTCGAAAACGCGACATGTTAGACATGCGAAAGTGAATATAAAAATGCTTTATTTAACGTAATTTAACGTGTAGAAGCATCGGTACGAGGATCGGCGACGATCGGCGAACCGAACCGACTATGCAGAACCTTACTCCGATACTTTCGGTACTTTCGAACTCGCCACCGAACCGACTATGCGGAAAGATTTTTCGTCAATAATTCGAAAACGCGACATTTTAGACATGCGAAAGTGAATATAAAAACGCTTAATTTGACGTAATTTAACGTGTAGAAGCATCGGATCGACGATCGGCGATGATCGGCGCCCCGAACGGACTATGCAGAAAGTTGCTCCGGTATTTTCG
This sequence comes from Coelioxys conoideus, assembly GCA_947623535.1. Taxonomy (NCBI): domain Eukaryota; kingdom Metazoa; phylum Arthropoda; class Insecta; order Hymenoptera; family Megachilidae; genus Coelioxys; species Coelioxys conoideus. The sequence goes on from CANQJN010000040.1 coordinate 2,002,366, forward strand.
CGACTTTCGAACTCTCCACCGAACCGACTATGCGGAAAGATTTTTCGTCAATAATTCGGAAACGCGAAATGTTAGACATGCGAAAGTGAATATAAAAATGCTTTATTTAACGTAATTTAACGTGTAGAAGCATCGGTTCGAGGATCGGCGACGATCGGCGAACCGAACCGACTATGCAGAACCTTACTCCGATACTTTCGGTACTTTCGAACTCGCCACCGAACCGACTATGCGGAAAGATTTTTCGTCAATAATTCGAAAACGCGACATTTTAGACATGCGAAAGTGAATATAAAAACGCTTTATTTGACGTAATTTAACGTGTAGAAGCATCGGATCGACGATCGGCGATGATCGGCGCACCGAACCGACTATGCAGAAAGTTGCTCCGGTATTTTCGTGACTTTCGAACTCTCCACCGAACCGACTATGCGGAAAGATTTTTCGTCAATAATTCGAAAACGCGAAATGTTAGACATGCGAAAGTGAATATAAAAATGCTTTATTTAACGTAATTTAACGTGTAGAAGCATCGGTTCGAGGATCGGCGACGATCGGCGAACCGAACCGACTATGCAGAACCTTACTCCGGTATTTTCGTGACTTTCGAACTCTCCACCGAACCGACTATGCGGAAAGATTTTTCGTCAATAATTCGAAAACGCGAAATGTTAGACATGCGAAAGTGAATATAAAAATGCTTTATTTAACGTAATTTAACGTGTAGAAGCATCGGTTCGAGGATCGGCGACGATCGGCGAACCGAACCGACTATGCAGAACCTTACTCCGATACTTTCGGTACTTTCGAACTCGCCACCGAACCGACTATGCGGAAAGATTTTTCGTCAATAATTCGAAAACGCGACATTTTAGACATGTGAAAGTGAATATAAAAACGCTTTATTTGACGTAATTTAACGTGTAGAAGCATCGGATCGACGATCGGCGATGATCGGCGCACCGAACCGACTATGCAGAAAGTTGCTCCGGTATTTTCGCGACTTTCGAACTCTCCACCGAACCGACTATGCGGAAAGATTTTTCGTCAATAATTCGAAAACGCGAAATGTTAGACATGCGAAAGTGAATATAAAAATGCTTTATTTAACGTAATTTAACGTGTAGAAGCATCGGTTCGAGGATCGGCGACGATCGGCGAACCGAACCGACTATGCAGAACATTACTCCGATACTTTCGGTACTTTCGAACTCGCCACCGAACCGACTATGCGGAAAGATTTTTCGTCAATAATTCGAAAACGCGACATTTTAGACATGCGAAAGTGAATATAAAAACGCTTAATTTGACGTAATTTAACGTGTAGAAGCATCGGATCGACGATCGGCGATGATCGGCGCACCGAACCGACTATGCAGAAAGTTGCTCCGGTATTTTCGTGACTTTCGAACTCTCCACCGAACCGACTATGCGGAAAGATTTTTCGTCAATAATTCGAAAACGCGAAATGTTAGACATGCGAAAGTGAATATAAAAATGCTTTATTTAACGTAATTTAACGTGTAGAAGCATCGGTTCGAGGATCGGCGACGATCGGCGAACCGAACCGACTATGCAGAACCTTACTCCGATACTTTCGGTACTTTCGAACTCGCCACCGAACCGACTATGCGGAAAGATTTTTCGTCAATAATTCGAAAACGCGACATTTTAGACATGCGAAAGTGAATATAAAAACGCTTTATTTGACGTAATTTAACGTGTAGAAGCATCGGATCGACGATCGGCGATGATCGGCGCACCGAACCGACTATGCAGAAAGTTGCTCCGGTATTTTCGCGACTTTCGAACTCTCCACCGAACCGACTATGCGGAAAGATTTTTCGTCAATAATTCGAAAACGCGACATGTTAGACATGCGAAAGTGAATATAAAAATGCTTTATTTAACGTAATTTAACGTGTAGACGCATCGGTTCGAGGATCGGCGACGATCGGCGAACCGAACCGACTATGCAGAACCTTACTCCGATACTTTCGGTACTTTCGAACTCGCCACCGAACCGACTATGCGGAAAGATTTTTCGTCAATAATTCGAAAACGCGACATTTTAGACATGCGAAAGTGAATATAAAAACGCTTTATTTAACGTAATTTAACGTGCAGAAGCATCGGATCGACGATCGGCGATGATCGGCGCACCGAACCGACTATGCAGAAAGTTGCTCCGCTATTTTCGTGACTTTCGAACTCTCCACCGAACCGACTATGCGGAAAGATTTTTCGTCAATAATTCGAAAACGCGAAATGTTAGACATGCGAAAGTGAATATAAAAATGCTTTATTTAACGTAATTTAACGTGTAGAAGCATCGGTTCGAGGATCGGCGACGATCGGCGAACCGAACCGACTATGCAGAACCTTACTCCGATACTTTCGGTACTTTCGAACTCGCCACCGAACCGACTATGCGGAAAGATTTTTCGTCCATAATTCGAAAACGCGACATTTTAGACATGCGAAAGTGAATATAAAAACGCCTTATTTGACGTAATTTAACGTGTAGAAGCATCGGATCGACGATCGGCGATGATCGGCGCACCGAACCGACTATGCAGAAAGTTGCTCCGCTATTTTCGTGACTTTCGAACTCTCCACCGAACCGACTATGCGGAAAGATTTTTCGTCAATAATTCGAAAACGCGAAATGTTAGACATGCGAAAGTGAATATAAAAATGCTTTATTTAACGTAATTTAACGTGTAGAAGCATCGGTTCGAGGATCGGCGACGATCGGCGAACCGAACCGACTATGCAGAACCTTACTCCGATACTTTCGGTACTTTCGAACTCGCCACCGAACCGACTATGCGGAAAGATTTTTCGTCAATAATTCGAAAACGCGACATTTTAGACATGCGAAAGTGAATATAAAAACGCTTTATTTGACGTAATTTAACGTGTAGAAGCATCGGATCGACGATCGGCGATGATCGGCGCACCGAACCGACCATGCAGAAAGTTGCGCCGCTATTTTCGTGACTTTCGAACTCTCCACCGAACCGACTATGCGGAAAGATTTTTCGTCAATAATTCGAAAACGCGAAATGTTAGACATGCGAAAGTGAATATAAAAATGCTTTATTTAACGTAATTTAACGTGTAGAAGCATCGGTACGAGGATCGGCGACGATCGGCGAACCGAACCGACTATGCAGAACCTTACTCCGATACTTTCGGTACTTTCGAACTCGCCACCGAACCGACTATGCGGAAAGATTTTTCGTCAATAATTCGAAAACGCGACATTTTAGACATGCGAAAGTGAATATAAAAACGCTTAATTTGACGTAATTTAACGTGTAGAAGCATCGGATCGACGATCGGCGATGATCGGCGCACCGAACCGACTATGCAGAAAGTTGCTCCGGTATTTTCGTGACTTTCGAACTCTCCACCGAACCGACTATGCGGAAAGATTTTTCGTCAATAATTCGAAAACGCGAAATGTTAGACATGCGAAAGTGAATATAAAAATGCTTTATTTAACGTAATTTAACGTGTAGAAGCATCGGTTCGAGGATCGGCGACGATCGGCGCACCGAACCGACTATGCAGATCCTTACTCCGATACTTTCGGTACTTTCGAACTCGCCACCGAACCGACTATGCGGAAAGATTTTTCGTCAATAATTCGAAAACGCGACATTTTAGACATGCGAAAGTGAATATAAAAACGCTTTATTTAACGTAATTTAACGTGTAGAAGCATCGGTACGAGGATCGGCGACGATCGGCGAACCGAACCGACTATGCAGAAAGTTGCTCCGCTATTTTCGTGACTTTCGAACTCTCCACCGAACCGACTATGCGGAAAGATTTTTCGTCAATAATTCGAAAACGCGACATTTTAGACATGCGAAAGTGAATATAAAAACGCTTTATTTGACGTAATTTAACGTGTAGAAGCATCGGTTCGAGGATCGGCGACGATCGGCGAACCGAACCGACTATGCAGATCCTTACTCCGATACTTTCGGTACTTTCGAACTCGCCACCGAACCGACTATGCGGAAAGATTTTTCGTCAATAATTCGAAAACGCGACATTTTAGACATGCGAAAGTGAATATAAAAACGCTTTATTTAACGTAATTTAACGTGTAGAAGCATCGGATCGACGATTGGCGATGATCGGCGCACCGAACCGACTATGCAGAAAGTTGCTCCGGTATTTTCGCGACTTTCGAACTCTCCACCGAACCGACTATGCGGAAAGATTTTTCGTCAATAATTCGAAAACGCGACATGTTAGACATGCGAAAGTGAATATAAAAATGCTTTATTTAACGTAATTTAACGTGTAGAAGCATCGGTTCGAGGATCGGCGACGATCGGCGAACCGAACCGACTATGCAGAACCTTACTCCGATACTTTCGGTACTTTCGAACTCGCCACCGAACCGACTATGCGGAAAGATTTTTCGTCAATAATTCGAAAACGCGACATTTTAGACATGCGAAAGTGAATATAAAAACGCTTTATTTAACGTAATTTAACGTGCAGAAGCATCGGATCGACGATCGGCGATGATCGGCGCACCGAACCGACTATGCAGAAAGTTGCTCCGCTATTTTCGTGACTTTCGAACTCTCCACCGAACCGACTATGCGGAAAGATTTTTCGTCAATAATTCGAAAACGCGAAATGTTAGACATGCGAAAGTGAATATAAAAATGCTTTATTTAACGTAATTTAACGTGTAGAAGCATCGGTTCGAGGATCGGCGACGATCGGCGAACCGAACCGACTATGCAGAACCTTACTCCGATACTTTCGGTACTTTCGAACTCGCCACCGAACCGACTATGCGGAAAGATTTTTCGTCCATAATTCGAAAACGCGACATTTTAGACATGCGAAAGTGAATATAAAAACGCCTTATTTGACGTAATTTAACGTGTAGAAGCATCGGATCGACGATCGGCGATGATCGGCGCACCGAACCGACTATGCAGAAAGTTGCTCCGCTATTTTCGTGACTTTCGAACTCTCCACCGAACCGACTATGCGGAAAGATTTTTCGTCAATAATTCGAAAACGCGAAATGTTAGACATGCGAAAGTGAATATAAAAATGCTTTATTTAACGTAATTTAACGTGTAGAAGCATCGGTTCGAGGATCGGCGAACCGAACCGACTATGCAGAACATTACTCCGATACTTTCGGTACTTTCGAACTCGCCACCGAACCGACTATGCGCAAACATTTTTCGTCAAAAACTCGAAAACGGGAAATTTTAGACATGCGAAAGTGAATATAAAAACGCATTATTTAACGTAGTTTAACGTTTAGAAGCATCGGTTCGACGATCGGCGATGATCGACGCACCGAACCGACCATGCAGAACCTTACTCCGGTATTTTCGTGACTTTCGAACTATCCACCGAACCGACTATGCGGAAAGATTTTACGTCAATAATTCGAAAACGCGAAATGTTAGACATGCGAAAGTGAATATAAAAATGCTGTATTTAACGTAATTTAACGTGTAGAAGCATCGGTTCGAGGATCGGCGACGATCGGCGAACCGAACCGACTATGCAGAACCTTACTCCGATACTTTCGGTACTTTCGAACTCGCCACCGAACCGACTATGCGGAAAGATTTTTCGTCCATAATTCGAAAACGCGACATTTTAGACATGCGAAAGTGAATATAAAAACGCTTTATTTGACGTAATTTAACGTGTAGAAGCATCGGATCGACGATCGGCGATGATCGGCGCACCGAACCGACTATGCAGAAAGTTGCGCCGCTATTTTCGTGACTTTCGAACTCTCCACCGAACCGACTATGCGGAAAGATTTTTCGTCAATAATTCGAAAACGCGAAATGTTAGACATGCGAAAGTGAATATAAAAATGCTTTATTTAACGTAATTTAACGTGTAGAAGCATCGGTACGAGGATCGGCGACGATCGGCGAACCGAACCGACTATGCAGAACCTTACTCCGATACTTTCGGTACTTTCGAACTCGCCACCGAACCGACTATGCGGAAAGATTTTTCGTCAATAATTCGAAAACGCGACATTTTAGACATGCGAAAGTGAATATAAAAACGCTTAATTTGACGTAATTTAACGTGTAGAAGCATCGGATCGACGATCGGCGATGATCGGCGCCCCGAACGGACTATGCAGAAAGTTGCTCCGGTATTTTCGCGACTTTCGAACTCTCCACCGAACCGACTATGCGGAAAGATTTTTCGTCAATAATTCGGAAACGCGAAATGTTAGACATGCGAAAGTGAATATAAAAATGCTTTATTTAACGTAATTTAACGTGTAGAAGCATCGGATCGACGATCGGCGATGATCGGCGCACCGAACCGACTATGCAGAAAGTTGCTCCGCTATTTTCGTGACTTTCGAACTCTCCACCGAACCGACTATGCGGAAAGATTTTTCGTCAATAATTCGAAAACGCGAAATGTTAGACATGCGAAAGTGAATATAAAAATGCTTTATTTAACGTAATTTAACGTGTAGAAGCATCGGTTCGAGGATCGGCGAACCGAGCCGACTATGCAGAACATTACTCCGATACTTTCGGTACTTTCGAACTCGCCACCGAACCGACTATGCGGAAAGATTTTTCGTCCATAATTCGAAAACGCGACATTTTAGACATGCGAAAGTGAATATAAAAACGCCTTATTTGACGTAATTTAAAATGTAGAAGCATCGGATCGACGATCGGCGATGATCGGCGCACCGAACTGACTATGCAGAAAGTTGCGCCGCTATTTTCGTGACTTTCGAACTCTCCACCGAACCGACTATGCGGAAAGATTTTTCGTCAATAATTCGAAAACGCGAAATGTTAGACATGCGAAAGTGAATATAAAAATGCTTTATTTAACGTAGTTTAACGTGTAGAAGCATCGGTACGAGGATCGGCGACGATCGGCGAACCGAACCGACTATGCAGAACCTTACTCCGATACTTTCGGTACTTTCGAACTCGCCACCGAACCGACTATGCGGAAAGATTTTTCGTCAATAATTCGAAAACGCGACATTTTAGACATGCGAAAGTGAATATAAAAACGCTTAATTTGACGTAATTTAACGTGTAGAAGCATCGGATCGACGATCGGCGATGATCGGCGCCCCGAACGGACTATGCAGAAAGTTGCTCCGGTATTTTCGCGACTTTCGAACTCTCCACCGAACCGACTATGCGGAAAGATTTTTCGTCAATAATTCGGAAACGCGAAATGTTAGACATGCGAAAGTGAATATAAAAATGCTTTATTTAACGTAATTTAACGTGTAGAAGCATCGGATCGACGATCGGCGATGATCGGCGCACCGAACCGACTATGCAGAAAGTTGCTCCGCTATTTTCGTGACTTTCGAACTCTCCACCGAACCGACTATGCGGAAAGATTTTTCGTCAATAATTCGAAAACGCGAAATGTTAGACATGCGAAAGTGAATATAAAAATGCTTTATTTAACGTAATTTAACGTGTAGCAGCATCGGTTCGAGGATCGGCGAACCGAACCGACTATGCAGAACATTACTCCGATACTTTCGGTACTTTCGAACTCGCCACCGAACCGACTATGCGGAAAGATTTTTCGTCCATAATTCGAAAACGCGACATTTTAGACATGCGAAAGTGAATATAAAAACGCCTTATTTGACGTAATTTAAAATGTAGAAGCATCGGATCGACGATCGGCGATGATCGGCGCACCGAACCGACTATGCAGAAAGTTGCTCCGCTATTTTCGTGACTTTCGAACTCTCCACCGAACCGACTATGCGGAAAGATTTTTCGTCAATAATTCGAAAACGCGAAATGTTAGACATGCGAAAGTGAATATAAAAATGCTTTATTTAACGTAATTTAACGTGTAGAAGCATCGGTTCGAGGATCGGCGACGATCGGCGAACCGAACCGACTATGCAGAACCTTACTCCGATACTTTCGGTACTTTCGAACTCGCCACCGAACCGACTATGCGGAAAGATTTTTCGTCAATAATTCGAAAACGCGACATTTTAGACATGCGAAAGTGAATATAAAAACGCTTTATTTGACGTAATTTAACGTGTAGAAGCATCGGATCGACGATCGGCGATGATCGGCGCACCGAACTGACTATGCAGAAAGTTGCGCCGCTATTTTCGTGACTTTCGAACTCTCCACCGAACCGACTATGCGGAAAGATTTTTCGTCAATAATTCGAAAACGCGAAATGTTAGACATGCGAAAGTGAATATAAAAATGCTTTATTTAACGTAATTTAACGTGTAGAAGCATCGGTACGAGGATCGGCGACGATCGGCGAACCGAACCGACTATGCAGAACCTTACTCCGATACTTTCGGTACTTTCGAACTCGCCACCGAACCGACTATGCGGAAAGATTTTTCGTCAATAATTCGAAAACGCGACATTTTAGACATGCGAAAGTGAATATAAAAACGCTTAATTTGACGTAATTTAACGTGTAGAAGCATCGGATCGACGATCGGCGATGATCGGCGCCCCGAACGGACTATGCAGAAAGTTGCTCCGGTATTTTCGCGACTTTCGAACTCTCCACCGAACCGACTATGCGGAAAGATTTTTCGTCAATAATTCGGAAACGCGAAATGTTAGACATGCGAAAGTGAATATAAAAATGCTTTATTTAACGTAATTTAACGTGTAGAAGCATCGGTTCGAGGATCGGCGACGATCGGCGAACCGAACCGACTATGCAGAACCTTACTCCGATACTTTCGGTACTTTCGAACTCGCCACCGAACCGACTATGCGGAAAGATTTTTCGTCAATAATTCGAAAACGCGACATTTTAGACATGCGAAAGTGAATATAAAAACGCTTTATTTGACGTAATTTAACGTGTAGAAGCATCGGATCGACGATCGGCGATGATCGGCGCACCGAACCGACTATGCAGAAAGTTGCTCCGGTATTTTCGTGACTTTCGAACTCTCCACCGAACCGACTATGCGGAAAGATTTTTCGTCAATAATTCGAAAACGCGAAATGTTAGACATGCGAAAGTGAATATAAAAATGCTTTATTTAACGTAATTTAACGTGTAGAAGCATCGGTTCGAGGATCGGCGACGATCGGCGAACCGAACCGACTATGCAGAACCTTACTCCGATACTTTCGGTACTTTCGAACTCGCCACCGAACCGACTATGCGGAAAGATTTTTCGTCAATAATTCGAAAACGCGACATTTTAGACATGCGAAAGTGAATATAAAAACGCTTTATTTGACGTAATTTAACGTGTAGAAGCATCGGATCGACGATCGGCGATGATCGGCGCACCGAACCGACTATGCAGAAAGTTGCTCCGGTATTTTCGCGACTTTCGAACTCTCCACCGAACCGACTATGCGGAAAGATTTTTCGTCAATAATTCGAAAACGCGAAATGTTAGACATGCGAAAGTGAATATAAAAATGCTTTATTTAACGTAATTTAACGTGTAGAAGCATCGGTTCGAGGATCGGCGACGATCGGCGAACCGAACCGACTATGCAGAACATTACTCCGATACTTTCGGTACTTTCGAACTCGCCACCGAACCGACTATGCGGAAAGATTTTTCGTCAATAATTCGAAAACGCGACATTTTAGACATGCGAAAGTGAATATAAAAACGCTTTATTTAACGTAATTTAACGTGCAGAAGCATCGGATCGACGATCGGCGATGATCGGCGCACCGAACCGACTATGGAGAAAGTTGCTCCGCTATTTTCGTGACTTTCGAACTCTCCACCGAACCGACTATGCGGAAAGATTTTTCGTCAATAATTCGAAAACGCGAAATGTTAGACATGCGAAAGTGAATATAAAAATGCTTTATTCAACGTAATTTAACGTGTAGAAGCATCGGTTCGAGGATCGGCGACGATCGGCGAACCGAACCGACTATGCAGAACCTTACTCCGATACTTTCGGTACTTTCGAACTCGCCACCGAACCGACTATGCGGAAAGATTTTTCGTCCATAATTCGAAAACGCGACATTTTAGACATGCGAAAGTGAATATAAAAACGCCTTATTTGACGTAATTTAACGTGTAGAAGCATCGGATCGACGATCGGCGATGATCGGCGCACCGAACCGACTATGCAGAAAGTTGCTCCGCTATTTTCGTGACTTTCGAACTCTCCACCGAACCGACTATGCGGAAAGATTTTTCGTCAATAATTCGAAAACGCGAAATGTTAGACATGCGAAAGTGAATATAAAAATGCTTTATTTAACGTAATTTAACGTGTAGAAGCATCGGTTCGAGGATCGGCGACGATCGGCGAACCGAACCGACTATGCAGAACCTTACTCCGATACTTTCGGTACTTTCGAACTCGCCACCGAACCGACTATGCGGAAAGATTTTTCGTCAATAATTCGAAAACGCGACATTTTAGACATGCGAAAGTGAATATAAAAACGCTTTATTTGACGTAATTTAACGTGTAGAAGCATCGGATCGACGATCGGCGATGATCGGCGCCCCGAACGGACTATGCAGAAAGTTGCTCCGGTATTTTCGCGACTTTCGAACTCTCCACCGAACCGACTATGCGGAAAGATTTTTCGTCAATAATTCGAAAACGCGAAATGTTAGACATGCGAAAGTGAATATAAAAATGCTTTATTTAACGTAATTTAACGTGTAGAAGCATCGGTTCGAGGATCGGCGACGATCGGCGAACCGAACCGACTATGCAGAACATTACTCCGATACTTTCGGTACTTTCGAACTCGCCACCGAACCGACTATGCGGAAAGATTTTTCGTCAATAATTCGAAAACGCGACATTTTAGACATGCGAAAGTGAATATAAAAACGCTTTATTTGACGTAATTTAACGTGTAGAAGCATCGGATCGACGATCGGCGATGATCGGCGCACCGAACCGACTTTGCAGAAAGTTGCGCCGCTATTTTCGTGACTTTCGAACTCTCCACCGAACCGACTATGCGGAAAGATTTTTCGTCAATAATTCGAAAACGCGAAATGTTAGACATGCGAAAGTGAATATAAAAATGCTTTATTTAACGTAATTTAACGTGTAGAAGCATCGGTACGAGGATCGGCGACGATCGGCGAACCGAACCGACTATGCAGAACCTTACTCCGATACTTTCGGTACTTTCGAACTCGCCACCGAACCGACTATGCGGAAAGATTTTTCGTCAATAATTCGAAAACGCGACATTTTAGACATGCGAAAGTGAATATAAAAACGATTAATTTGACGTAATTTAACGTGTAGAAGCATCGGATCGACGATCGGCGATGATCGGCGCCCCGAACGGACTATGCAGAAAGTTGCTCCGGTATTTTCGCGACTTTCGAACTCTCCACCGAACCGACTATGCGGAAAGATTTTTTGTCAATAATTCGGAAACGCGAAATGTTAGACATGCGAAAGTGAATATAAAAATGCTTTATTTAACGTAATTTAACGTGTAGAAGCATCGGTTCGAGGATCGGCGACGATCGGCGAACCGAACCGACTATGCAGAACCTTACTCCGATACTTTCGGTACTTTCGAACTCGCCACCGAACCGACTATGCGGAAAGATTTTTCGTCCATAATTCGAAAACGCGACATTTTAGACATGCGAAAGTGAATATAAAAACGCCTTATTTGACGTAATTTAACGTGTAGAAGCATCGGATCGACGATCGGCGATGATCGGCGCACCGAACCGACTATGCAGAAAGTTGCTCCGCTATTTTCGTGACTTTCGAACTCTCCACCGAACCGACTATGCGGAAAGATTTTTCGTCAATAATTCGAAAACGCGAAATGTTAGACATGCGAAAGTGAATATAAAAATGCTTTATTTAACGTAATTTAACGTGTAGAAGCATCGGTTCGAGGATCGGCGACGATCGGCGAACCGAACCGACTATGCAGAACCTTACTCCGATACTTTCGGTACTTTCGAACTCGCCACCGAACCGACTATGCGGAAAGATTTTTCGTCAATAATTCGAAAACGCGACATTTTAGACATGCGAAAGTGAATATAAAAACGCTTTATTTGACGTAATTTAACGTGTAGAAGCATCGGATCGACGATCGGCGATGATCGGCGCCCCGAACGGACTATGCAGAAAGTTGCTCCGGTATTTTCGCGACTTTCGAACTCTCCACCGAACCGACTATGCGGAAAGATTTTTCGTCAATAATTCGAAAACGCGAAATGTTAGACATGCGAAAGTGAATATAAAAATGCTTTATTTAACGTAATTTAACGTGTAGAAGCATCGGTTCGAGGATCGGCGACGATCGGCGAACCGAACCGACTATGCAGAACATTACTCCGATACTTTCGGTACTTTCGAACTCGCCACCGAACCGACTATGCGGAAAGATTTTTCGTCAATAATTCGAAAACGCGACATTTTAGACATGCGAAAGTGAATATAAAAACGCTTTATTTGACGTAATTTAACGTGTAGAAGCATCGGATCGACGATCGGCGATGATCGGCGCACCGAACCGACTTTGCAGAAAGTTGCGCCGCTATTTTCGTGACTTTCGAACTCTCCACCGAACCGACTATGCGGAAAGATTTTTCGTCAATAATTCGAAAACGCGAAATGTTAGACATGCGAAAGTGAATATAAAAATGCTTTATTTAACGTAATTTAACGTGTAGAAGCATCGGTACGAGGATCGGCGACGATCGGCGAACCGAACCGACTATGCAGAACCTTACTCCGATACTTTCGGTACTTTCGAACTCGCCACCGAACCGACTATGCGGAAAGATTTTTCGTCAATAATTCGAAAACGCGACATTTTAGACATGCGAAAGTGAATATAAAAACGATTAATTTGACGTAATTTAACGTGTAGAAGCATCGGATCGACGATCGGCGATGATCGGCGCCCCGAACGGACTATGCAGAAAGTTGCTCCGGTATTTTCGCGACTTTCGAACTCTCCACCGAACCGACTATGCGGAAAGATTTTTTGTCAATAATTCGGAAACGCGAAATGTTAGACATGCGAAAGTGAATATAAAAATGCTTTATTTAACGTAATTTAACGTGTAGAAGCATCGGTTCGAGGATCGGCGACGATCGGCGAACCGAACCGACTATGCAGAACATTACTCCGATACTTTCGGTACTTTCGAACTCGCCACCGAACCGACTATGCGGAAAGATTTTTCGTCAATAATTCGAAAACGCGAAATGTTAGACATGCGAAAGTGAATATAAAAACGCTTTATTTAACGTAATTTAACGTGCAGAAGCATCGGATCGACGATCGGCGATGATCGGCGCACCGAACCGACTATGCAGAAAGTTGCTCCGCTATTTTCGTGACTTTCGAACTCTCCACCGAACCGACTATGCGGAAAGATTTTTCGTCAATAATTCGAAAACGCGAAATGTTAGACATGCGAAAGTGAATATAAAAATGCTTTATTTAACGTAATTTAACGTGTAGAAGCATCGGTTCGAGGATCGGCGACGATCGGCGAACCGAACCGACTATGCAGAACCTTACTCCGATACTTTCGGTACTTTCGAACTCGCCACCGAACCGACTATGCGGAAAGATTTTTCGTCCATAATTCGAAAACGCGACATTTTAGACATGCGAAAGTGAATATAAAAACGCCTTATTTGACGTAATTTAACGTGTAGAAGCATCGGATCGACGATCGGCGATGATCGGCGCACCGAACCGACTATGCAGAAAGTTGCTCCGCTATTTTCGTGACTTTCGAACTCTCCACCGAACCGACTATGCGGAAAGATTTTTCGTCAATAATTCGAAAACGCGAAATGTTAGACATGCGAAAGTGAATATAAAAATGCTTTATTTAACGTAATTTAACGTGTAGAAGCATCGGTTCGAGGATCGGCGACGATCGGCGAACCGAACCGACTATGCAGAACCTTACTCCGATACTTTCGGTACTTTCGAACTCGCCACCGAACCGACTATGCGGAAAGATTTTTCGTCAATAATTCGAAAACGCGACATTTTAGACATGCGAAAGTGAATATAAAAACGCTTTATTTGACGTAATTTAACGTGTAGAAGCATCGGATCGACGATCGGCGATGATCGGCGCACCGAACCGACCATGCAGAAAGTTGCGCCGCTATTTTCGTGACTTTCGAACTCTCCACCGAACCGACTATGCGGAAAGATTTTTCGTCAATAATTCGAAAACGCGAAATGTTAGACATGCGAAAGTGAATATAAAAATGCTTTATTTAACGTAATTTAACGTGTAGAAGCATCGGTACGAGGATCGGCGACGATCGGTGAACCGAACCGACTATGCAGAACCTTACTCCGATACTTTCGGTACTTTCGAACTCGCCACCGAACCGACTATGCGGAAAGATTTTTCGTCAATAATTCGAAAACGCGACATTTTAGACATGCGAAAGTGAATATAAAAACGCTTAATTTGACGTAATTTAACGTGTAGAAGCATCGGATCGACGATCGGCGATGATCGGCGCACCGAACCGACTATGCAGAAAGTTGCTCCGCTATTTTCGTGACTTTCGAACTCTCCACCGAACCGACTATGCGGAAAGATTTTTCGTCAATAATTCGAAAACGCGAAATGTTAGACATGCGAAAGTGAATATAAAAATGCTTTATTTAACGTAATTTAACGTGTAGAAGCATCGGTTCGAGGATCGGCGACGATCGGCGAACCGAACCGACTATGCAGAACCTTACTCCGATACTTTCGGTACTTTCGAACTCGCCACCGAACCGACTATGCGGAAAGATTTTTCGTCAATAATTCGAAAACGCGACATTTTAGACATGCGAAAGTGAATATAAAAACGCTTTATTTGACGTAATTTAACGTGTAGAAGCATCGGATCGACGATCGGCGATGATCGGCGCACCGAACCGACCATGCAGAAAGTTGCGCCGCTATTTTCGTGACTTTCGAACTCTCCACCGAACCGACTATGCGGAAAGATTTTTCGTCAATAATTCGAAAACGCGAAATGTTAGACATGCGAAAGTGAATATAAAAATGCTTTATTTAACGTAATTTAACGTGTAGAAGCATCGGTACGAGGATCGGCGACGATCGGTGAACCGAACCGACTATGCAGAACCTTACTCCGATACTTTCGGTACTTTCGAACTCGCCACCGAACCGACTATGCGGAAAGATTTTTCGTCAATAATTCGAAAACGCGACATTTTAGACATGCGAAAGTGAATATAAAAACGCTTAATTTGACGTAATTTAATGTGTAGAAGCATCGGATCGACGATCGGCGATGATCGGCGCCCCGAACGGACTATGCAGAAAGTTGCTCCGGTATTTTCGCGACTTTCGAACTCTCCACCGAACCGACTATGCGGAAAGATTTTTCGTCAATAATTCGAAAACGCGAAATGTTAGACATGCGAAAGTGAATATAAAAATGCTTTATTTAACGTAATTTAACGTGTAGAAGCATCGGTTCGAGGATCGGCGACGATCGGCGAACCGAACCGACTATGCAGAACATTACTCCGATACTTTCGGTACTTTCGAACTCGCCACCGAACCGACTATGCGGAAAGATTTTTCGTCAATAATTCGAAAACGCGAAATGTTAGACATGCGAAAGTGAATATAAAAATGCTTTATTTAACGTAATTTAACGTGTAGAAGCATCGGTTCGAGGATCGGCGACGATCGGCGAACCGAACCGACTATGCAGAACCTTACTCCGATACTTTCGGTACTTTCGAACTCGCCACCGAACCGACTATGCGGAAAGATTTTTCGTCAATAATTCGAAAACGCGACATTTTAGACATGCGAAAGTGAATATAAAAACGCTTTATTTGACGTAATTTAACGTGTAGAAGCATCGGATCGACGATCGGCGATGATCGGCGCACCGAACCGACCATGCAGAAAGTTGCGCCGCTATTTTCGTGACTTTCGAACTCTCCACCGAACCGACTATGCGGAAAGATTTTTCGTCAATAATTCGAAAACGCGAAATGTTAGACATGCGAAAGTGAATATAAAAATGCTTTATTTAACGTAATTTAACGTGTAGAAGCATCGGTACGAGGATCGGCGACGATCGGTGAACCGAACCGACTATGCAGAACCTTACTCCGATACTTTCGGTACTTTCGAACTCGCCACCGAACCGACTATGCGGAAAGATTTTTCGTCAATAATTCGAAAACGCGACATTTTAGACATGCGAAAGTGAATATAAAAACGCTTAATTTGACGTAATTTAATGTGTAGAAGCATCGGATCGACGATCGGCGATGATCGGCGCCCCGAACGGACTATGCAGAAAGTTGCTCCGGTATTTTCGCGACTTTCGAACTCTCCACCGAACCGACTATGCGGAAAGATTTTTCGTCAATAATTCGAAAACGCGAAATGTTAGACATGCGAAAGTGAATATAAAAATGCTTTATTTAACGTAATTTAACGTGTAGAAGCATCGGTTCGAGGATCGGCGACGATCGGCGAACCGAACCGACTATGCAGAACATTACTCCGATACTTTCGGTACTTTCGAACTCGCCACCGAACCGACTATGCGGAAAGATTTTTCGTCAATAATTCGAAAACGCGAAATGTTAGACATGCGAAAGTGAATATAAAAACGCTTTATTTAACGTAATTTAAAATGTAGAAGCATCGGATCGACGATCGGCGATGATCGGCGCACCGAACCGACTATGCAGAAAGTTGCTCCGCTATTTTCGTGACTTTCGAACTCTCCACCGAACCGACTATGCGGAAAGATTTTTCGTCAATAATTCGAAAACGCGAAATGTTAGACATGCGAAAGTGAATATAAAAATGCTGTATTTAACGTAATTTAACGTGTAGAAGCATCGGTTCGAGGATCGGCGACGATCGGCGAACCGAACCGACTATGCAGAACCTTACTCCGATACTTTCGGTACTTTCGAACTCGCCACCGAACCGACTATGCGGAAAGATTTTTCGTCCATAATTCGAAAACGCGACATTTTAGACATGCGAAAGTGAATATAAAAACGCTTTATTTGACGTAATTTAACGTGTAGAAGCATCGGATCGACGATCGGCGATGATCGGCGCACCGAACCGACTATGCAGAAAGTTGCTCCGCTATTTTCGTGACTTTCGAACTCTCCACCGAACCGACTATGCGGAAAGATTTTTCGTCAATAATTCGAAAACGCGAAATGTTAGACATGCGAAAGTGAATATAAAAATGCTTTATTTAACGTAATTTAACGTGTAGAAGCATCGGTACGAGGATCGGCGACGATCGGCGAACCGAACCGACTATGCAGAACCTTACTCCGATACTTTCGGTACTTTCGAACTCGCCACCGAACCGACTATGCGGAAAGATTTTTCGTCAATAATTCGAAAACGCGACATTTTAGACATGCGAAAGTGAATATAAAAACGCTTAATTTGACGTAATTTAACGTGTAGAAGCATCGGATCGACGATCGGCGATGATCGGCGCCCCGAACGGACTATGCAGAAAGTTGCTCCGGTATTTTCGCGACTTTCGAACTCTCCACCGAACCGACTATGCGGAAAGATTTTTCGTCAATAATTCGGAAACGCGAAATGTTAGACATGCGAAAGTGAATATAAAAATGCTTTATTTAACGTAATTTAACGTGTAGAAGCATCGGTTCGAGGATCGGCGACGATCGGCGAACCGAACCGACTATGCAGAACCTTACTCCGATACTTTCGGTACTTTCGAACTCGCCACCGAACCGACTATGCGGAAAGATTTTTCGTCAATAATTCGAAAACGCGACATTTTAGACATGCGAAAGTGAATATAAAAACGCTTTATTTGACGTAATTTAACGTGTAGAAGCATCGGATCGACGATCGGCGATGATCGGCGCACCGAACCGACTTTGCAGAAAGTTGCGCCGCTATTTTCGTGACTTTCGAACTCTCCACCGAACCGACTATGCGGAAAGATTTTTCGTCAATAATTCGAAAACGCGAAATGTTAGACATGCGAAAGTGAATATAAAAATGCTTTATTTAACGTAATTTAACGTGTAGAAGCATCGGTACGAGGATCGGCGACGATCGGCGAACCGAACCGACTATGCAGAACCTTACTCCGATACTTTCGGTACTTTCGAACTCGCCACCGAACCGACTATGCGGAAAGATTTTTCGTCAATAATTCGAAAACGCGACATTTTAGACATGCGAAAGTGAATATAAAAACGATTAATTTGACGTAATTTAACGTGTAGAAGCATCGGATCGACGATCGGCGATGATCGGCGCCCCGAACGGACTATGCAGAAAGTTGCTCCGGTATTTTCGCGACTTTCGAACTCTCCACCGAACCGACTATGCGGAAAGATTTTTCGTCAATAATTCGGAAACGCGAAATGTTAGACATGCGAAAGTGAATATAAAAATGCTTTATTTAACGTAATTTAACGTGTAGAAGCATCGGTTCGAGGATCGGCGACGATCGGCGAACCGAACCGACTATGCAGAACATTACTCCGATACTTTCGGTACTTTCGAACTCGCCACCGAACCGACTATGCGGAAAGATTTTTCGTCAATAATTCGAAAACGCGAAATGTTAGACATGCGAAAGTGAATATAAAAACGCTTTATTTAACGTAATTTAAAATGTAGAAGCATCGGATCGACGATCGGCGATGATCGGCGCACCGAACCGACTATGCAGAAAGTTGCTCCGCTATTTTCGTGACTTTCGAACTCTCCACCGAACCGACTATGCGGAAAGATTTTTCGTCAATAATTCGAAAACGCGAAATGTTAGACATGCGAAAGTGAATATAAAAATGCTTTATTTAACGTAATTTAACGTGTAGAAGCATCGGTTCGAGGATCGGCGACGATCGGCGAACCGAACCGACTATGCAGAACCTTACTCCGATACTTTCGGTACTTTCGAACTCGCCACCGAACCGACTATGCGGAAAGATTTTTCGTCAATAATTCGAAAACGCGACATTTTAGACATGCGAAAGTGAATATAAAAACGCTTTATTTAACGTAATTTAACGTGTAGAAGCATCGGATCGACGATCGGCGATGATCGGCGCACCGAACCGACTATGCAGAAAGTTGCTCCGCTATTTTCGTGACTTTCGAACTCTCCACCGAACCGACTATGCGGAAAGATTTTTCGTCAATAATTCGAAAACGCGAAATGTTAGACATGCGAAAGTGAATATAAAAATGATTTATTTAACGTAATTTAACGTGTAGAAGCATCGGTTCGAAGATCGGCGACGATCGGCGAACCGAACCGACTATGCAGATCCTTACTCCGATACTTTCGGTACTTTCGAACTCGTCACCGAACCGACTATGCGGAAAGATTTTTCGTCAATAATTCGAAAACGCGACATTTTAGACATGCGAAAGTGAATACAAAAACGCTTTATTTGTCGTACTTTAACGTGTAGAAGCACCGGTTCGGCGATCGGCGATAATCGGCGCATCGAACCGACTATGCAGAACCTTACTCCGGTATTTTCGTGACTTTCGAACTCGCCACCGAACCGACTATGCAGAAACGTTTTTCGTCAAACACTCGAAAACGCGAAATTTTAGACATGGTAAAGTGAATATAAAAACGCTTTATTTCACGTAATGTAAAGTTTAGAAGCATCGGTTCGACGATCGGCGATGATCGGCGAACCGAACCGACTATGCAGAATCTTACTCCGGTATTTTCGTGACTTTCGAACTCGCCACCGAACCGACTATGCGGAAACATTTTTCGTCAAAAACTCGAAAACGGGAAATTTTAGACATGCGAAAGTCAATATAAAAACGCTTTATTTAACGTAATGTAACGTTTTGAAGCATCGGTTCGATGATCGGCGCACCGAACCGACCATGCAGAATCTTACTCCGGTATTTTCGTGACTTTCGAACTATCCACCGAACCGACTATGCGGAAAGATTTTTCGTCAAAAACTCGAAAACGGGAAATTTTAGACATGCGAAAATGAATATAAAAACGCTTTATTTGACGTAATTTAACGTGTAGAAGCACCGGTTCGGCGATCGGCGATGTTCGGCGCACCGAACCGACTATGCAGAACCTTACTCCGGTATTTTCGTGACTTTCGAACTATCCACCGAACCGACTATGCGGAAAGATTTTTCGTCAAAAACTCGAAAACGCGAAATTTTAGACATGGTGAAGTGAATATAAAAGCGCTTTATTTCACGTAATGTAAAGTTTAGAAGCATCGGTTCGACGATCGGCGATGATCGGCGCACCGAGCCGACTATGCAGAACCTTACTCCGGTATTTTCGTGACTTTCGAACTATCCACCGAACCGACTATGCGGAAACATTTTTCGTCAAAAACTCGAAAACGCGAAATTTTAGACATGGTAAAGTGAATATAAAAACGCTTTATTTCACGTAATGTAAAGTTTAGAAGCATCGGTTCGACGATCGGCGATGATCGGCGCACCGAACCGACTATGCAGAACCTTACTCCGGTATTTTCGTGACTTTCGAACTCGCCACCGAACCGACTATGCGGAAACATTTTTCGTCAAAAACTCGAAAACGGGAAATTTTAGACATGCGAAAGTCAATATAAAAACGCTTTATTTAACGTAATGTAACGTTTTGAAGCATCGGTTCGATGATCGGCGCACCGAACCGACCATGCAGAATCTTACTCCGGTATTTTCGTGACTTTCGAACTATCCACCGAACCGACTATCCAGAAACGTTTTTCGTCAATAACTCGCAAACGCGAAATTGTAGACGTGGTAAAGTGAATATAAAAACGCCTTATTTCACGTAATGTAACGTTTAGAAGCATCGGTTTGACGATCGGCTATGATCGGCGAACCGAACCGATTATGCAGAATCTTACTCCGGTATTTTCGTGACTTTCGAACACGCCACCGAACCGACTATGCGGAAACATTTTTCGTCAAAAACTCGAAAACGGGAAATTTTAGACATGCGAAAGTGAATATAAAAACGCTTTATTTGACGTAATTTAACGTGTAGAAGCACCGGTTCGGCGATCGGCGATGATCGGCGCACCGAACCGACTATGCGGAACCTTACTCCGGTATTTTCGTGACTTTCGAACTCGCCACCGAACCGACTATGCAGAAACGTTTTTCGTCAAACACTCGAAAACGCGAAATTTTAGACATGGTAAAGTGAATATAAAAACGCTTTATTTCACGTAATGTAAAGTTAGAAGCATCGGTTCGACGATCGGCGATGATCGGCGAACCGAACCGACTATGCAGAATCTTACTCCGGTATTTTCGTGACTTTCGAACTCGCCACCGAACCGACTATGCGGAAACATTTTTCGTCAAAAACTCGAAAACGCGAAATTTTAGACATGGTAAAGTGAATATAAAAACGCTTTATTTGACGTAATTTAACGTGTAGAAGCACCGGTTCGACGATCGGCGATGATCGGCGCACCGAGCCGACTATGCAGAACCTTACTCCGGTATTTTCGTGAATTTCGAACTATCCACCGAACCGACTATGCGGAAAGATTTTTCGTCAAAAACTCGAAAACGCGAAATTTTAGACATGGTGAAGTGAATATAAAAGCGCTTTATTTCACGTAATGTAAAGTTTAGAAGCATCGGTTCGACGATCGGCGATGATCGGCGCACCGAGCCGACTATGCAGAACCTTACTCCGGTATTTTCGTGACTTTCGAACTCGCCACCGAACCGACTATGCGGAAAGATTTTTCGTCAAAAACTCGAAAACGGGAAATTTTAGACATGCGAAAGTCAATATAAAAACGCTTTATTTAACGTAATGTAACGTTTTGAAGCATCGGTTCGATGATCGGCGCAGCGAACCGACTATGCAGAACCTTACTCCGATACTTTCGGTACTTTCGAACTCGCCACCGAACCGACTATGCGCAAACATTTTTCGTCAAAAACTCGAAAACGGGAAATTTTAGACATGCGAAAGTGAATATAAAAACGCATTATTTAACGTAGTTTAACGTTTAGAAGCATCGGTTCGACGATCGGCGATGATCGACGCACCGAACCGACCATGCAGAACCTTACTCCGGTATTTTCGTGACTTTCGAACTATCCACCGAACCGACTATGCGGAAAGATTTTTCGTCAAAAACTCGAAAACGGGAAATTTTAGACATGCGAAAGTGAATATAAAAACGCTTTATTTGACGTAATTTAACGTGTAGAAGCACCGGTTCGGCGATCGGCGATGATCGGCGCACCGAACCGACTATGCAGAACCTTACTCCGGTATTTTCGTGACTTTCGAACTCGCCACCGAACCGACAATGCAGAAACGTTTTTCGTCAAACACTCGAAAACGCGAAATTTTAGACATGGTAAAGTGAATATAAAAACGCTTTATTTCACGTAATGTAAAGTTTAGAAGCATCGGTTCGACGATCGGCGATGATCGGCGCACCGAGCCGACTATGCAGAACCTTACTCCGGTATTTTCGTGACTTTCGAACTATCCACCGAACCGACTATGCGGAAAGATTTTTCGTCAAAAACTCGAAAACGGGAAATTTTAGACATGGTAAAGTGAATATAAAAACGCTTTATTTCACGTAATGTAAAGTTTAGAAGCATCGGTTCGACGATCGGCGATGATCGGCGAACCGAACCGACTATGCAGAACCTTACTCCGGTATTTTCGTGACTTTCGAACTCGCCACAGAACCCACTATGCAGAAAC
Source organism: Coelioxys conoideus (assembly GCA_947623535.1). NCBI lineage: Eukaryota > Metazoa > Arthropoda > Insecta > Hymenoptera > Megachilidae > Coelioxys > Coelioxys conoideus. The sequence goes on from CANQJN010000040.1 coordinate 2,025,144, forward strand.
GTTTTTCGTCAAACACTCGAAAACGCGAAATTTTAGACATGGTAAAGTGAATATAAAAACGCTTTATTTCACGTAATGTAAAGTTTAGAAGCATCGCTTCGACGATCGGCGATGATCGGCGAACCGAACCGACTATGCAGAACCTTACTCCGGTATTTTCGTGAATTTCGAACTATCCACCGAACCGACTATGCGGAAAGATTTTTCGTCAAAAACTCGAAAACGCGAAATTTTAGACATGGTAAAGTGAATATAAAGACGCTTTATTTGACGTAATTTAACGTGTAGAAGCACCGGTTCGGCGATCGGCGATGATCGGCGCACCGAACCGACTATGCAGAACCTTACTCCGGTATTTTCGTGACTTTCGAACTATCCACCGAACCGACTATGCAGGAACGTTTTTCGTCAAACACTCGAAAACGCGAAATTTTAGACATGGTAAAGTGAATATAAAAACGCTTTATTTAACGTAATTTAACGTGTAGAAGCATCGGTTCGACGATCGGCGATGATCGGCGCACCGAGCCGACTCTGCAGAACCTTACTCCGGTCTTTTCGTGACTTTCGAACTATCCACCGAACCGACTATGCGGAAAGATTTTTCGTCAAAAACTCGAAAACGGGAAATTTTAGACATGGTAAAGTGAATATAAAAACGCTTTATTTCACGTAATGTAAAGTTTAGAAGCATCGGTTCGACGATCGGCGATGATCGGCGAACCGAACCGACTATGCAGAACCTTACTCCGGTATTTTCGTGACTTTCGAACTCGCCACCGAACCCACTATGCAGAAACGTTTTTCGTCAAACACTCGAAAACGCGAAATTTTAGACATGGTAAAGTGAATATAAAAACGCTTTATTTCACGTAATGTAAAGTTTAGAAGCATCGCTTCGACGATCGGCGATGATCGGCGAACCGAACCGACTATGCAGAACCTTACTCCGGTATTTTCGTGAATTTCGAACTATCCACCGAACCGACTATGCGGAAAGATTTTTCGTCAAAAACTCGAAAACGCGAAATTTTAGACATGGTAAAGTGAATATAAAGACGCTTTATTTGACGTAATTTAACGTGTAGAAGCACCGGTTCGGCGATCGGCGATGATCGGCGCACCGAACCGACTATGCAGAACCTTACTCCGGTATTTTCGTGACTTTCGAACTATCCACCGAACCGACTATGCAGGAACGTTTTTCGTCAAACACTCGAAAACGCGAAATTTTAGACATGGTAAAGTGAATATAAAAACGCTTTATTTAACGTAATTTAACGTGTAGAAGCATCGGTTCGACGATCGGCGATGATCGGCGCACCGAGCCGACTCTGCAGAACCTTACTCCGGTCTTTTCGTGACTTTCGAACTATCCACCGAACCGACTATGCGGAAAGATTTTTCGTCAAAAACTCGAAAACGGGAAATTTTAGACATGCGAAAGTGAATATAAAAACGCTTTATTTGACGTAATTTAACGTGTAGAAGCACCGGTTCGGCGATCGGCGATGATCGGCGCACCGAACCGACTATGCAGAACCTTACTCCGGTATTTTCGTGACTTTCGAACTCGCCAACGAACCGACTATGCAGAAACGTTTTTCGTCAAACACTCGAAAACGCGAAATTTTAGACATGGTAAAGTGAATATAAAAACGCTTTATTTCACGTAATGTAAAGTTTAGAAGCATCGCTTCGACGATCGGCGATGATCGGCGAACCGAACCGACTATGCAGAATCTTACTCCGGTATTTTCGTGACTTTCGAACTCGCCACCGAACCGACTATGCGGAAACATTTTTCGTCAAAAACTCGAAAACGGGAAATTTTAGACATGCGAAAGTGAATATAAAAACGCTTTATTTAACGTAATTTAACGTGTAGAAGCATCGGTTCGACGATTGGCGATGATCAGCGCACCGAACCGACTATGCAGAACCTTACTCTGGTATTTTCGTGACTTTCGAACTCGACACCGAACCGACCATGCGGAAACATTTTTCGTCAAAAACTCGAAAACGGGAAATTTTAGACATGCGAAAGTCAATATAAAAACGCTTTATTTAACGTAATGTAACATTTTGAAGCATCGGTTCGATGATCGGCGCACCGAACCGACTATGCAGAACCTTACTCCGGTATTTTCGTGACTTTCGAACTATCCACCGAACCGACTACGCGGAAAGATTTTTCGTCAAAAACTCGAAAACGCGAAATTTTAGACATGGTAAAGTGAATATAAACACGCTTTATTTCACGTAATGTAAAGTTTAGAAGCATCGGTTCGACGATCGGCGATGATCCGCGCACCGAGCCGACTATGCAGAACCTTACTCCGGTATTTTCGTGACTTTCGAACTCGCCACCGAACCCACTATGCAGAAACGTTTTTCGTCAAACACTCGAAAACGCGAAATTTTAGACATGGTAAAGTGAATATAAAAACGCTTTATTTCACGTAATGTAAAGTTTAGAAGCATCGCTTCGACGATCGGCGATGATCGGCGAACCGAACCGACTATGCAGAACCTTACTCCGGTATTTTCGTGAATTTCGAACTATCCACCGAACCGACTATGCGGAAAGATTTTTCGTCAAAAACTCGAAAACGCGAAATTTTAGACATGGTAAAGTGAATATAAAGACGCTTTATTTGACGTAATTTAACGTGTAGAAGCACCGGTTCGGCGATCGGCGATGATCGGCGCACCGAACCGACTATGCAGAACCTTACTCCGGTATTTTCGTGACTTTCGAACTATCCACCGAACCGACTATGCAGGAACGTTTTTCGTCAAACACTCGAAAACGCGAAATTTTAGACATGGTAAAGTGAATATAAAAACGCTTTATTTAACGTAATTTAACGTGTAGAAGCATCGGTTCGACGATCGGCGATGATCGGCGCACCGAGCCGACTCTGCAGAACCTTACTCCGGTCTTTTCGTGACTTTCGAACTATCCACCGAACCGACTATGCGGAAAGATTTTTCGTCAAAAACTCGAAAACGGGAAATTTTAGACATGGTAAAGTGAATATAAAAACGCTTTATTTCACGTAATGTAAAGTTTAGAAGCATCGGTTCGACGATCGGCGATGATCGGCGAACCGAACCGACTATGCAGAACCTTACTCCGGTATTTTCGTGACTTTCGAACTCGCCACCGAACCCACTATGCAGAAACGTTTTTCGTCAAACACTCGAAAACGCGAAATTTTAGACATGGTAAAGTGAATATAAAAACGCTTTATTTCACGTAATGTAAAGTTTAGAAGCATCGCTTCGACGATCGGCGATGATCGGCGAACCGAACCGACTATGCAGAACCTTACTCCGGTATTTTCGTGAATTTCGAACTATCCACCGAACCGACTATGCGGAAAGATTTTTCGTCAAAAACTCGAAAACGCGAAATTTTAGACATGGTAAAGTGAATATAAAGACGCTTTATTTGACGTAATTTAACGTGTAGAAGCACCGGTTCGGCGATCGGCGATGATCGGCGCACCGAACCGACTATGCAGAACCTTACTCCGGTATTTTCGTGACTTTCGAACTATCCACCGAACCGACTATGCAGGAACGTTTTTCGTCAAACACTCGAAAACGCGAAATTTTAGACATGGTAAAGTGAATATAAAAACGCTTTATTTAACGTAATTTAACGTGTAGAAGCATCGGTTCGACGATCGGCGATGATCGGCGCACCGAGCCGACTCTGCAGAACCTTACTCCGGTCTTTTCGTGACTTTCGAACTATCCACCGAACCGACTATGCGGAAAGATTTTTCGTCAAAAACTCGAAAACGGGAAATTTTAGACATGCGAAAGTGAATATAAAAACGCTTTATTTGACGTAATTTAACGTGTAGAAGCACCGGTTCGGCGATCGGCGATGATCGGCGCACCGAACCGACTATGCAGAACCTTACTCCGGTATTTTCGTGACTTTCGAACTCGCCAACGAACCGACTATGCAGAAACGTTTTTCGTCAAACACTCGAAAACGCGAAATTTTAGACATGGTAAAGTGAATATAAAAACGCTTTATTTCACGTAATGTAAAGTTTAGAAGCATCGCTTCGACGATCGGCGATGATCGGCGAACCGAACCGACTATGCAGAATCTTACTCCGGTATTTTCGTGACTTTCGAACTCGCCACCGAACCGACTATGCGGAAACATTTTTCGTCAAAAACTCGAAAACGGGAAATTTTAGACATGCGAAAGTGAATATAAAAACGCTTTATTTAACGTAATTTAACGTGTAGAAGCATCGGTTCGACGATTGGCGATGATCAGCGCACCGAACCGACTATGCAGAACCTTACTCTGGTATTTTCGTGACTTTCGAACTCGACACCGAACCGACCATGCGGAAACATTTTTCGTCAAAAACTCGAAAACGGGAAATTTTAGACATGCGAAAGTCAATATAAAAACGCTTTATTTAACGTAATGTAACATTTTGAAGCATCGGTTCGATGATCGGCGCACCGAACCGACTATGCAGAACCTTACTCCGGTATTTTCGTGACTTTCGAACTATCCACCGAACCGACTACGCGGAAAGATTTTTCGTCAAAAACTCGAAAACGCGAAATTTTAGACATGGTAAAGTGAATATAAACACGCTTTATTTCACGTAATGTAAAGTTTAGAAGCATCGGTTCGACGATCGGCGATGATCCGCGCACCGAGCCGACTATGCAGAACCTTACTCCGGTATTTTCGTGACTTTCGAACTCGCCACCGAACCCACTATGCAGAAACGTTTTTCGTCAAACACTCGAAAACGCGAAATTTTAGACATGGTAAAGTGAATATAAAAACGCTTTATTTCACGTAATGTAAAGTTTAGAAGCATCGCTTCGACGATCGGCGATGATCGGCGAACCGAACCGACTATGCAGAACCTTACTCCGGTATTTTCGTGAATTTCGAACTATCCACCGAACCGACTATGCGGAAAGATTTTTCGTCAAAAACTCGAAAACGCGAAATTTTAGACATGGTAAAGTGAATATAAAGACGCTTTATTTGACGTAATTTAACGTGTAGAAGCACCGGTTCGGCGATCGGCGATGATCGGCGCACCGAACCGACTATGCAGAACCTTACTCCGGTATTTTCGTGACTTTCGAACTATCCACCGAACCGACTATGCAGGAACGTTTTTCGTCAAACACTCGAAAACGCGAAATTTTAGACATGGTAAAGTGAATATAAAAACGCTTTATTTAACGTAATTTAACGTGTAGAAGCATCGGTTCGACGATCGGCGATGATCGGCGCACCGAGCCGACTCTGCAGAACCTTACTCCGGTCTTTTCGTGACTTTCGAACTATCCACCGAACCGACTATGCGGAAAGATTTTTCGTCAAAAACTCGAAAACGGGAAATTTTAGACATGGTAAAGTGAATATAAAAACGCTTTATTTCACGTAATGTAAAGTTTAGAAGCATCGGTTCGACGATCGGCGATGATCGGCGAACCGAACCGACTATGCAGAACCTTACTCCGGTATTTTCGTGACTTTCGAACTCGCCACCGAACCCACTATGCAGAAACGTTTTTCGTCAAACACTCGAAAACGCGAAATTTTAGACATGGTAAAGTGAATATAAAAACGCTTTATTTCACGTAATGTAAAGTTTAGAAGCATCGCTTCGACGATCGGCGATGATCGGCGAACCGAACCGACTATGCAGAACCTTACTCCGGTATTTTCGTGAATTTCGAACTATCCACCGAACCGACTATGCGGAAAGATTTTTCGTCAAAAACTCGAAAACGCGAAATTTTAGACATGGTAAAGTGAATATAAAGACGCTTTATTTGACGTAATTTAACGTGTAGAAGCACCGGTTCGGCGATCGGCGATGATCGGCGCACCGAACCGACTATGCAGAACCTTACTCCGGTATTTTCGTGACTTTCGAACTATCCACCGAACCGACTATGCAGGAACGTTTTTCGTCAAACACTCGAAAACGCGAAATTTTAGACATGGTAAAGTGAATATAAAAACGCTTTATTTAACGTAATTTAACGTGTAGAAGCATCGGTTCGACGATCGGCGATGATCGGCGCACCGAGCCGACTCTGCAGAACCTTACTCCGGTCTTTTCGTGACTTTCGAACTATCCACCGAACCGACTATGCGGAAAGATTTTTCGTCAAAAACTCGAAAACGGGAAATTTTAGACATGCGAAAGTGAATATAAAAACGCTTTATTTGACGTAATTTAACGTGTAGAAGCACCGGTTCGGCGATCGGCGATGATCGGCGCACCGAACCGACTATGCAGAACCTTACTCCGGTATTTTCGTGACTTTCGAACTCGCCACCGAACCGACTATGCAGAAACGTTTTTCGTCAAACACTCGAAAACGCGAAATTTTAGACATGGTAAAGTGAATATAAAAACGCTTTATTTCACGTAATGTAAAGTTTAGAAGCATCGCTTCGACGATCGGCGATGATCGGCGAACCGAACCGACTATGCAGAATCTTACTCCGGTATTTTCGTGACTTTCGAACTCGCCACCGAACCGACTATGCGGAAACATTTTTCGTCAAAAACTCGAAAACGGGAAATTTTAGACATGCGAAAGTGAATATAAAAACGCTTTATTTAACGTAATTTAACGTGTAGAAGCATCGGTTCGACGATTGGCGATGATCAGCGCACCGAACCGACTATGCAGAACCTTACTCTGGTATTTTCGTGACTTTCGAACTCGACACCGAACCGACCATGCGGAAACATTTTTCGTCAAAAACTCGAAAACGGGAAATTTTAGACATGCGAAAGTCAATATAAAAACGCTTTATTTAACGTAATGTAACATTTTGAAGCATCGGTTCGATGATCGGCGCACCGAACCGACTATGCAGAACCTTACTCCGGTATTTTCGTGACTTTCGAACTATCCACCGAACCGACTACGCGGAAAGATTTTTCGTCAAAAACTCGAAAACGCGAAATTTTAGACATGGTAAAGTGAATATAAAAACGCTTTATTTCACGTAATGTAAAGTTTAGAAGCATCGGTTCGACGATCGGCGATGATCCGCGCACCGAGCCGACTATGCAGAACCTTACTCCGGTATTTTCGTGACTTTCGAACTATCCACCGAACCGACTATGCGGAAAGATTTTTCGTCAAAAACTCGAAAACGGGAAATTTTAGACATGCGAAAGTGAATATAAAAACTCTTTATTTGACGTAATTTAACGTGTAGAAGCACCGGTTCGGCGATCGGCGATGATCGGCGCACCGAACCGACTATGCAGAACCTTACTCCGGTATTTTCGTGACTTTCGAACTCGCCACCGAACCGACTATGCAGAAACGTTTTTCGTCAAACACTCGAAAACGCGAAATTTTAGACATGGTAAAGTGAATATAAAAACGCTTTATTTCACGTAATGTAAAGTTTAGAAGCATCGCTTCGACGATCGGCGATGATCGGCGAACCGAACCGACTATGCAGAATCTTACTCCGGTATTTTCGTGACTTTCGAACTCGCCACCGAACCGACTATGCGGAAACATTTTTCGTCAAAAACTCGAAAACGGGAAATTTTAGACATGCGAAAGTGAATATAAAAACGCTTTATTTAACGTAATTTAACGTGTAGAAGCATCGGTTCGACGATTGGCGATGATCAGCGCACCGAACCGACTATGCAGAACCTTACTCTGGTATTTTCGTGACTTTCGAACTCGACACCGAACCGACCATGCGGAAACATTTTTCGTCAAAAACTCGAAAACGGGAAATTTTAGACATGCGAAAGTCAATATAAAAACGCTTTATTTAACGTAATGTAACATTTTGAAGCATCGGTTCGATGATCGGCGCACCGAACCGACTATGCAGAACCTTACTCCGGTATTTTCGTGACTTTCGAACTATCCACCGAACCGACTACGCGGAAAGATTTTTCGTCAAAAACTCGAAAACGCGAAATTTTAGACATGGTAAAGTGAATATAAAAACGCTTTATTTCACGTAATGTAAAGTTTAGAAGCATCGGTTCGACGATCGGCGATGATCCGCGCACCGAGCCGACTATGCAGAACCTTACTCCGGTATTTTCGTGACTTTCGAACTATCCACCGAACCGACTATGCGGAAAGATTTTTCGTCAAAAACTCGAAAACGGGAAATTTTAGACATGCGAAAGTGAATATAAAAACTCTTTATTTGACGTAATTTAACGTGTAGAAGCACCGGTTCGGCGATCGGCGATGATCGGCGCACCGAACCGACTATGCAGAACCTTACTCCGGTATTTTCGTGACTTTCGAACTCGCCACCGAACCGACTATGCAGGAAAGTTTTTCGTCAAACACTCGAAAACGCGAAATTTTAGACATGGTAAAGTGAATATAAAAACGCTTTATTTCACGTAATGTAAAGTTTAGAAGCATCGGTTCGACGATCGGCGATGATCCGCGCACCGAGCCGACTATGCAGAACCTTACTCCGGTATTTTCGTGACTTTCGAACTCGCCACCGAACCGACTATGCAGGAAAGTTTTTCGTCAAACACTCGAAAACGCGAAATTTTAGACATGGTAAAGTGAATATAAAAACGCTTTATTTCACGTAATGTAAAGTTTAGAAGCATCGGTTCGACGATCGGCGATGATCCGCGCACCGAGCCGACTATGCAGAACCTTACTCCGGTATTTTCGTGACTTTCGAACTATCCACCGAACCGACTATGCGGAAAGATTTTTCGTCAAAAACTCGAAAACGGGAAATTTTAGACATGCGAAAGTGAATATAAAAACGCTTTATTTGACGTAATTTAACGTGTAGAAGCACCGGTTCGGCGATCGGCGATGATCGGCGCACCGAACCGACTATGCAGAACCTTACTCCTGTATTTTCGTGACTTTCGAACTATCCACCGAACCGACTATGCGAAAAGATTTTTCGTCAAAAACTCGAAAACGGGAAATTTTAGACATGCGAAAGTGAATATAAAAACGCTTTATTTGACGTAATTTAACGTGTAGAAGCCCAGGTTCGGCGATCGTCGATGATCGGCGCACCGAACCGACTATGCAGAACCTTATTCCGGTATTTTCGTGACTTTCGCACCCGCCACCGAACCGACCATGCGGAAACATTTTTCGTCAAAAACTCGAAAACGGGAAATTTTAGACATGCGAAAGTCAATATAAAAACGCTTTATTTAACGTAATGTAACATTTTGAAGCATCGGTTCGATGATCGGCGCACCGAACCGACTATGCAGAACCTTACTCCGGTATTTTCGTGACTTTCGAACTATCCACCGAACCGACTATGCGGAAAGATTTTTCGTCAAAAACTCGAAAACGCGAAATTTTAGACATGGTAAAGTGAATATAAAAACGCTTTATTTCACGTAATGTAAAGTTTAGAAGCATCGGTTCGACGATCGGCGATGATCCGCGCACCGAGCCGACTATGCAGAACCTTACTCCGGTATTTTCGTGACTTTCGAACTATCCACCGAACCGACTATGCGGAAAGATTTTTCGTCAAAAACTCGAAAACGGGAAATTTTAGACATGGTAAAGTGAATATAAAAACGCTTTATTTCACGTAATGTAAAGTTTAGAAGCATCGGTTCGACGATCGGCGATGATCGGCGAACCGAACCGACTATGCAGAACCTTACTCCGGTATTTTCGTGACTTTCGAACTCGACACCGAACCGACCATGCGGAAACATTTTTCGTCAAAAACTCGAAAACGGGAAATTTTAGACATGCGAAAGTCAATATAAAAACGCTTTATTTAACGTAATGTAACGTTTTGTAGCATCGGTTCGATGATCGGCGCACCGAACCGACTATGCAGAACCTTACTCCGGTATTTTCGTGACTTTCGAACTCGCCACCGAACCGACTATGCGGAAAGATTTTTCGTCAAAAACTCGAAAACGGGAAATTTTAGACATGCGAAAGTCAATATAAAAACGCTTTATTTAACGTAATGTAACGTTTTGAAGCATCGGTTCGATGATCGGCACAGCGAACCGACTATGCAGAACCTTACTCCGGTATTTTCGTGACTTTCGAACTCGACACCGAACCGACCATGCGGAAACATTTTTCGTCAAAAACTCGAAAACGGGAAATTTTAGACATGCGAAAGTCAATATAAAAACGCTTTATTTACCGTAATGTAACGTTTTGAAGCATCGGTTCGATGATCGGCGCACCGAACCGACTATGCAGAACCTTACTCCGGTATTTTCGTGAATTTCGAACTATCCACCGAACCGACTATGCGGAAAGATTTTTCGCCAAAAACTCGAAAACGCGAAATTTTAGACATGGTGAAGTGAATATAAAAGCGCTTTATTTCACGTAATGTAAAGTTTAGAAGCATCGGTTCGACGATCGGCGATGATCGGCGCACCGAGCCGACTATGCAGAACCTTACTCCGGTATTTTCGTGACTTTCGAACTCGCCACCGAACCGACTATGCGGAAAGATTTTTCGTCAAAAACTCGAAAACGGGAAATTTTAGACATGCGAAAGTCAATATAAAAACGCTTTATTTAACGTAATGTAACGTTTTGAAGCATCGGTTCGATGATCGGCGCAGCGAACCGACTATGCAGAACCTTACTCCGATACTTTCGGTACTTTCGAACTCGCCACCGAACCGACTATGCGCAAACATTTTTCGTCAAAAACTCGAAAACGGGAAATTTTAGACATGCGAAAGTGAATATAAAAACGCATTATTTAACGTAGTTTAACGTTTAGAAGCATCGGTTCGACGATCGGCGATGATCGACGCACCGAACCGACCATGCAGAACCTTACTCCGGTATTTTCGTGACTTTCGAACTATCCACCGAACCGACTATGCGGAAAGATTTTTCGTTAAAAACTCGAAAACGGGAAATTTTAGACATGCGAAAGTGAATATAAAAACGCTTTATTTGACGTAATTTAACGTGTAGAAGCACCGGTTCGGCGATCGGCGATGATCGGCGCACCGAGCCGACTATGCAGAACCTTACTCCGGTATTTTCGTGACTTTCGAACTCGCCACCGAACCGACTATGCGGAAAGATTTTTCGTCAAAAACTCGAAAACGGGAAATTTTAGACATGCGAAAGTCAATATAAAAACGCTTTATTTAACGTAATGTAACGTTTTGAAGCATCGGTTCGATGATCGGCGCAGCGAACCGACTATGCAGAACCTTACTCCGATACTTTCGGTACTTTCGAACTCGCCACCGAACCGACTATGCGCAAACATTTTTCGTCAAACACTCGAAAACGCGAAATTTTAGACATGGTAAAGTGAATATAAAAACGCTTTATTTCACGTAATGTAAAGTTTAGAAGCATCGGTTCGACGATCGGCGATGATCGGCGAACCGAACCGACTATGCAGAATCTTACTCCGGTATTTTCGTGACTTTCGAAATCGCCACCGAACCGACTATGCGGAAAGATTTTTCGTCAAAAACTCGAAAACGGGAAATTTTAGACATGAGAAAGTGAATATAAAAACGCATTATTTGACGTAATTTAACGTGTAGAAGCACCGGTTCGGCGATCGGCGATGATCGGCGCACCGAACCGACTATGCAGAACCTTACTCCGGTATTTTCGTGACTTTCGAACTCGCCACCGAACCGACTATGCAGAAACGTTTTTCGTCAAACACTCGAAAATGGGAAATTTCCGACATGCGAAAGTGAATATAAAAACGCTTTATTTAACGTAATTTAACGTGTAGAAGCATCGGTTCGACGATTGGCGATGATCGGCGCACCGAACCGACTATGCAGAACCTTACTCCGGTATTTTCGTGACTTTCGAACTATCCACCGAACCGACTATGCGGAAAGATTTTTCGTCAATAACTCGCAAACGGAAAATTTTATACATGCGAAAGTGAATATAAAAACGCTTTATTTAACGTAATGTAACGTTTTGAAGCATCGGTTCGATGATCGGCGCACCGAACCGACCATGCAGAATCTTACTCCGGTATTTTCGTGACTTTCGAACTATCCACCGAACCGACTATGCGGAAAGATTTTTCGTCAAAAACTCGAAAACGCGAAATTTTAGACATGGTAAAGTGAATATAAAAACGCTTTATTTCACGTAATGTAAAGTTTAGACGCATCGGTTCGACGATCGGCGATGATCGGCGTACCGAGCCGACTATGCAGAACCTTACTCCGGTATTTTCGTGACTTTCGAACTATCCACCGAACCGACTATGCGGAAAGATTTTTCGTCAAAAACTCGAAAACGGGAAATTTTAGACATGCGAAAGTGAATATAAAAACGCTTTATTTGACGTAATTTAACGTGTAGAAGCACCGGTTCGGCGATCGGCGATGATCGGCGCACCGAGCCGACTTTGCAGAACCTTACTCCGGTATTTTCGTGACTTTCGAACTCGCCACCGAACCGACTATGCCGAAACGTTTTTCGTCAAACACTCGAAAACGCGAAATTTTAGACATGGTAAAGTGAATATAAAAACGCTTTATTTCACGTAATGTAAAGTTTAGAAGCATCGGTTCGACGATCGGCGATGATCGGCGAACCGAACCGACTATGCAGAATCTTACTCCGGTATTTTCGTGACTTTCGAACTCGCCACCGAACCGACTATGCGGAAACATTTTTCGTCAAAAACTCGAAAACGGGAAATTTTAGACATGGTAAAGTGAATATAAAAACGCTTTATTTCACGTAATGTAAAGTTTAGAAGCATCGGTTCGACGATCGGCGATGATCGGCGAACCGAACCGACTATGCAGAACCTTACTCCGGTATTTTCGTGACTTTCGAACTCGACACCGAACCGACCATGCGGAAACATTTTTCGTCAAAAACTCGAAAACGGGAAATTTTAGACATGCGAAAGTCAATATAAAAACGCTTTATTTAACGTAATGTAACGTTTTGAAGCATCGGTTCGATGATCGGCGCACCGAACCGACTATCCAGAACCTTACTCCGGTATTTTCGTGAATTTCGAACTATCCACCGAACCGACTATGCGGAAAGATTTTTCGTCAAAAACTCGAAAACGCGAAATTTTAGACATGGTAAAGTGAATATAAAGACGCTTTATTTGACGTAATTTAACGTGTAGAAGCACCGGTTCGGCGATCGGCGATGATCGGCGCACCGAACCGACTATGCAGAACCTTACTCCGGTATTTTCGTGACTTTCGAACTATCCACCGAACCGACTATGCAGGAACGTTTTTCGTCAAACACTCGAAAACGCGAAATTTTAGACATGGTAAAGTGAATATAAAAACGCTTTATTTAACGTAATTTAACGTGTAGAAGCATCGGTTCGACGATCGGCGATGATCGGCGCACCGAGCCGACTCTGCAGAACCTTACTCCGGTCTTTTCGTGACTTTCGAACTATCCACCGAACCGACTATGCGGAAAGATTTTTCGTCAAAAACTCGAAAACGGGAAATTTTAGACATGCGAAAGTGAATATAAAAACGCTTTATTTGACGTAATTTAACGTGTAGAAGCACCGGTTCGGCGATCGGCGATGATCGGCGCACCGAACCGACTATGCAGAACCTTACTCCGGTATTTTCGTGACTTTCGAACTCGCCACCGAACCGACTATGCAGAAACGTTTTTCGTCAAACACTCGAAAACGCGAAATTTTAGACATGGTAAAGTGAATATAAAAACGCTTTATTTCACGTAATGTAAAGTTTAGAAGCATCGGTTCGACGATCGGCGATGATCGGCGAACCGAACCGACTATGCAGAATCTTACTCCGGTATTTTCGTGACTTTCGAAATCGCCACCGAACCGACTATGCGGAAACATTTTTCGTCAAAAACTCGAAAACGGGAAATTTTAGACATGCGAAAGTGAATATAAAAACGCTTTATTTAACGTAATTTAACGTGTAGAAGCATCGGTTCGACGATTGGCGATGATCAGCGCACCGAACCGACTATGCAGAACCTTACTCTGGTATTTTCGTGACTTTCGAACTCGACACCGAACCGACCATGCGGAAACATTTTTCGTCAAAAACTCGAAAACGGGAAATTTTAGACATGCGAAAGTCAATATAAAAACGCTTTATTTAACGTAATGTAACATTTTGAAGCATCGGTTCGATGATCGGCGCACCGAACCGACTATGCAGAACCTTACTCCGGTATTTTCGTGACTTTCGAACTATCCACCGAACCGACTATGCGGAAAGATTTTTCGTCAAAAACTCGAAAACGCGAAATTTTAGACATGGTAAAGTGAATATAAAAACGCTTTATTTCACGTAATGTAAAGTTTAGAAGCATCGGTTCGACGATCGGCGATGATCCGCGCACCGAGCCGACTATGCAGAACCTTACTCCGGTATTTTCGTGACTTTCGAACTATCCACCGAACCGACTATGCGGAAAGATTTTTCGTCAAAAACTCGAAAACGGGAAATTTTAGACATGCGAAAGTGAATATAAAAACTCTTTATTTGACGTAATTTAACGTGTAGAAGCACCGGTTCGGCGATCGGCGATGATCGGCGCACCGAACCGACTATGCAGAACCTTACTCCGGTATTTTCGTGACTTTCGAACTCGCCACCGAACCGACTATGCAGGAAAGTTTTTCGTCAAACACTCGAAAACGCGAAATTTTAGACATGGTAAAGTGAATATAAAAACGCTTTATTTCACGTAATGTAAAGTTTAGAAGCATCGGTTCGACGATCGGCGATGATCGGCGCACCGAGCCGACTATGCAGAACCTTACTCCGGTATTTTCGTGACTTTCGAACTATCCACCGAACCGACTATGCGGAAAGATTTTTCGTCAAAAACTCGAAAACGGGAAATTTTAGACATGCGAAAGTGAATATAAAAACGCTTTATTTGACGTAATTTAACGTGTAGAAGCACCGGTTCGGCGATCGGCGATGATCGGCGCACCGAACCGACTATGCAGAACCTTACTCCGGTATTTTCGTGACTTTCGAACTCGCCACCGAACCGACTATGCAGAAACGTTTTTCGTCAAACACTCGAAAATGGGAAATTTCCGACATGCGAAAGTGAATATAAAAACGCTTTATTTAACGTAATTTAACGTGTAGAAGCATCGGTTCGACGATTGGCGATGATCGGCGCACCGAACCGACTATGCAGAACCTTACTCCGGTATTTTCGTGACTTTCGAACTATCCACCGAACCGACTATGCGGAAAGATTTTTCGTCAATAACTCGCAAACGGAAAATTTTATACATGCGAAAGTGAATATAAAAACGCTTTATTTAACGTAATGTAACGTTTTGAAGCATCGGTTCGATGATCGGCGCACCGAACCGACCATGCAGAATCTTACTCCGGTATTTTCGTGACTTTCGAACTATCCACCGAACCGACTATGCGGAAAGATTTTTCGTCAAAAACTCGAAAACGCGAAATTTTAGACATGGTAAAGTGAATATAAAAACGCTTTATTTCACGTAATGTAAAGTTTAGACGCATCGGTTCGACGATCGGCGATGATCGGCGTACCGAGCCGACTATGCAGAACCTTACTCCGGTATTTTCGTGACTTTCGAACTATCCACCGAACCGACTATGCGGAAAGATTTTTCGTCAAAAACTCGAAAACGGGAAATTTTAGACATGCGAAAGTGAATATAAAAACGCTTTATTTGACGTAATTTAACGTGTAGAAGCACCGGTTCGGCGATCGGCGATGATCGGCGCACCGAGCCGACTTTGCAGAACCTTACTCCGGTATTTTCGTGACTTTCGAACTCGCCACCGAACCGACTATGCCGAAACGTTTTTCGTCAAACACTCGAAAACGCGAAATTTTAGACATGGTAAAGTGAATATAAAAACGCTTTATTTCACGTAATGTAAAGTTTAGAAGCATCGGTTCGACGATCGGCGATGATCGGCGAACCGAACCGACTATGCAGAATCTTACTCCGGTATTTTCGTGACTTTCGAACTCGCCACCGAACCGACTATGCGGAAACATTTTTCGTCAAAAACTCGAAAACGGGAAATTTTAGACATGCGAAAGTGAATATAAAAACGCTTTATTTCTCGTAATTTAACGTGTAGAAGCATCGGTTCGACGATTGGCGATGATCAGCGCACCGAACCGACTATGCAGAACCTTACTCTGGTATTTTCGTGACTTTCGAACTCGACACCGAACCGACCATGCGGAAACATTTTTCGTCAAAAATTCGAAAACGGGAAATTTTAGACATGCGAAAGTCAATATAAAAACGCTTTATTTAACGTAATGTAACGTTTTGAAGCATCGGTTCGATGATCGGCGCACCGAACCGACTATGCAGAACCTTACTCCTGTATTTTCGTGACTTTCGAACTATCCACCGAACCGACTATGCGAAAAGATTTTTCGTCAAAAACTCGAAAACGGGAAATTTTAGACATGCGAAAGTGAATATAAAAACGCTTTATTTGACGTAATTTAACGTGTAGAAGCCCAGGTTCGGCGATCGTCGATGATCGGCGCACCGAACCGACTATGCAGAACCTTACTCCGGTATTTTCGTGACTTTCGAACTCGCCACCGAACCGACCATGCGGAAACATTTTTCGTCAAAAACTCGAAAACGGGAAATTTTAGACATGCGAAAGTCAATATAAAAACGCTTTATTTAACGTAATGTAACATTTTGAAGCATCGGTTCGATGATCGGCGCACCGAACCGACTATGCAGAACCTTACTCCGGTATTTTCGTGACTTTCGAACTATCCACCGAACCGACTATGCGGAAAGATTTTTCGTCAAAAACTCGAAAACGCGAAATTTTAGACATGGTAAAGTGAATATAAAAACGCTTTATTTCACGTAATGTAAAGTTTAGAAGCATCGGTTCGACGATCGGCGATGATCCGCGCACCGAGCCGACTATGCAGAACCTTACTCCGGTATTTTCGTGACTTTCGAACTATCCACCGAACCGACTATGCGGAAAGATTTTTCGTCAAAAACTCGAAAACGGGAAATTTTAGACATGGTAAAGTGAATATAAAAACGCTTTATTTCACGTAATGTAAAGTTTAGAAGCATCGGTTCGACGATCGGCGATGATCGGCGAACCGAACCGACTATGCAGAACCTTACTCCGGTATTTTCGTGACTTTCGAACTCGACACCGAACCGACCATGCGGAAACATTTTTCGTCAAAAACTCGAAAACGGGAAATTTAAGACATGCGAAAGTCAATATAAAAACGCTTTATTTAACGTAATGTAACGTTTTGTAGCATCGGTTCGATGATCGGCGCACCGAACCGACTATGCAGAACCTTACTCCGGTATTTTCGTGAATTTCGAACTATCCACCGAACCGACTATGCGGAAAGATTTTTCGTCAAAAACTCGAAAACGCGAAATTTTAGACATGGTAAAGTGAATATAAAGATGCTTTATTTGACGTAATTTAACGTGTAGAAGCACCGGTTCGGCGATCGGCGATGATCGGCGCACCGAACCGACTATGCAGAACCTTACTCCGGTATTTTCGTGACTTTCGAACTATCCACCGAACCGACTATGCAGGAACGTTTTTCGTCAAACACTCGAAAACGCGAAATTTTAGACATGGTAAAGTGAATATAAAAACGCTTTATTTCACGTAATGTAAAGTTTAGAAGCATCGGTTCGACGATCGGCGATGATCGGCGCACCGAGCCGACTATGCAGAACCTTACTCCGGTATTTTCGTGACTTTCGAACTATCCACCGAACCGACTATGCGGAAAGATTTTTCGTCAAAAACTCGAAAACGGGAAATTTTAGACATGCGAAAGTGAATATAAAAACGCTTTATTTGACGTAATTTAACGTGTAGAAGCACCGGTTCGGCGATCGGCGATGATCGGCGCACCGAACCGACTATGCGGAACCTTACTCCGGTATTTTCGTGACTTTCGAACTCGCCACCGAACCGACTATGCCGAAACGTTTTTCGTCAAACACTCGAAAACGCGAAATTTTAGACATGGTAAAGTGAATATAAAAACGCTTTATTTCACGTAATGTAAAGTTAGAAGCATCGGTTCGACGATCGGCGATGATCGGCGAACCGAACCGACTATGCAGAATCTTACTCCGGTATTTTCGTGACTTTCGAACTCGCCACCGAACCGACTATGCGGAAAGATTTTTCGTCAAAAACTCGAAAACGGGAAACTTTAGACATGCGAAAGTCAATATAAAAACGCTTTATTTAACGTAATGTAACGTTTTGAAGCATCGGTTCGATGATCGGCGCACCGAACCGACTATGCAGAACCTTACTCCGGTATTTTCGTGAATTTCGAACTATCCGCCGAACCGACTATGCGGAAAGATTTTTCGTCAAAAACTCGAAAACGCGAAATTTTAGACATGGTAAAGTGAATATAAAGACGCTTTATTTGACGTAATTTAACGTGTAGAAGCACCGGTTCGACGATCGGCGATGATCGCCGCACCGAGCCGACTATGCAGAACCTTACTCCGGTATTTTCGTGACTTTCGAACTATCCACCGAACCGACTATGCGGAAAGATTTTTCGTCAAAAACTCGAAAACGGGAAATTTTAGACATGCGAAAGTGAATATAAAAACGCTTTATTTGACGTATTTAACGTGTAGAAGCACCGGTTCGGCGATCGGCGATGATCGGCGCACCGAACCGACTATGCGGAACCTTACTCCGGTATTTTCGTGACTTTCGAACTCGCCACCGAACCGACTATGCAGGAAAGTTTTTCGTCAAACACTCGAAAACGCGAAATTTTAGACATGGTAAAGTGAATATAAAAACGCTTTATTTCACGTAATGTAAAGTTTAGAAGCATCGGTTCGACGATCGGCGATGATCGGCGCACCGAGCCGACTATGCAGAACCTTACTCCGGTATTTTCGTGACTTTCGAACTATCCACCGAACCGACTATGCGGAAAGATTTTTCGTCAAAAACTCGAAAACGGGAAATTTTAGACATGCGAAAGTGAATATAAAAACGCTTTATTTGACGTAATTTAACGTGTAGAAGCACCGGTTCGGCGATCGGCGATGATCGGCGCACCGAACCGACTATGCAGAACCTTACTCCGGTATTTTCGTGACTTTCGAACTCGCCACCGAACCGACTATGCAGAAACGTTTTTCGTCAAACACTCGAAAATGGGAAATTTCCGACATGCGAAAGTGAATATAAAAACGCTTTATTTAACGTAATTTAACGTGTAGAAGCATCGGTTCGACGATTGGCGATGATCGGCGCACCGAACCGACTATGCAGAACCTTACTCCGGTATTTTCGTGACTTTCGAACTATCCACCGAACCGACTATGCGGAAAGATTTTTCGTCAATAACTCGCAAACGGAAAATTTTATACATGCGAAAGTGAATATAAAAACGCTTTATTTAACGTAATGTAACGTTTTGAAGCATCGGTTCGATGGTCGGCGCAGCGAACCGACTATGCAGAACCTTACTCCGGTATTTTCGTGAATTTCGAACTATCCGCCGAACCGACTATGCGGAAAGATTTTTCGTCAAAAACTCGAAAACGCGAAATTTTAGACATGGTAAAGTGAATATAAAGACGCTTTATTTGACGTAATTTAACGTGTAGAAGCACCGGTTCGACGATCGGCGATGATCGCCGCACCGAGCCGACTATGCAGAACCTTACTCCGGTATTTTCGTGACTTTCGAACTATCCACCGAACCGACTATGCGGAAAGATTTTTCGTCAAAAACTCGAAAACGGGAAATTTTAGACATGCGAAAGTGAATATAAAAACGCTTTATTTGACGTATTTAACGTGTAGAAGCACCGGTTCGGCGATCGGCGATGATCGGCGCACCGAACCGACTATGCGGAACCTTACTCCGGTATTTTCGTGACTTTCGAACTCGCCACCGAACCGACTATGCCGAAACGTTTTTCGTCAAACACTCGAAAACGCGAAATTTTAGACATGGTAAAGTGAATATAAAAACGCTTTATTTCACGTAATGTAAAGTTAGAAGCATCGGTTCGACGATCGGCGAACCGAACCGACTATGCAGAATCTTACTCCGGTATTTTCGTGACTTTCGAACTCGCCACCGAACCGACTATGCGGAAAGATTTTTCGTCAAAAACTCGAAAACGGGAAACTTTAGACATGCGAAAGTCAATATAAAAACGCTTTATTTAACGTAATGTAACGTTTTGAAGCATCGGTTCGATGATCGGCGCAGCGAACCGACTATGCAGAACCTTACTCCGGTATTTTCGTGACTTTCGAACTCGACACCGAACCGACCATGCGGAAACATTTTTCGTCAAAAACTCGAAAACGGGAAATTTTAGACATGCGAAAGTCAATATAAAAACGCTTTATTTAACGTAATGTAACGTTTTGAAGCATCGGTTCGATGATCGGCGCACCGAACCGACTATGCAGAACCTTACTCCGGTATTTTCGTGAATTTCGAACTATCCACCGAACCGACTATGCGGAAAGATTTTTCGTCAAAAACTCGAAAACGCGAAATTTTAGACATGGTAAAGTGAATATAAAGACGCTTTATTTGACGTAATTTAACGTGTAGAAGCACCGGTTCGACGATCGGCGATGATCGCCGCACCGAGCCGACTATGCAGAACCTTACTCCGGTATTTTCGTGACTTTCGAACTCGCCACCGAACCGACTATGCAGAAACGTTTTTCGTCAAACACTCGAAAACGCGAAATTTTAGACATGGTAAAGTGAATATAAAAACGCTTTATTTCACGTAATGTAACGTGTAGAATCATCGGTTCGACGATTGGCGATGATCGGCGCACCGAACCGACTATGCAGAACCTTACTCCGGTATTTTTGTGACTTTCGAACTCGCCACCGAACCGACTATGCAGAAACGTTTTTCGTCAAACACTCGAAAATGGGAAATTTCCGACATGCGAAAGTGAATATAAAAACGCTTTATTTCACGTAATGTAAAGTTTAGAAGCATCGGTTCGACGATCGGCGATGATCGGCGCACCGAGCCGACTATGCAGAACCTTACTCCGGTATTTTCGTGACTTTCGAACTATCCACCGAACCGACTATGCGGAAAGATTTTTCGTCAATAACTCGCAAACGGAAAATTTTATACATGCGAAAGTGAATATAAAAACGCTTTATTTGACGTAATTTAACGTGTAGAAGCACCGGTTCGACGATCGGCGATGATCGGCGCACCGAGCCGACTATGCAGAACCTTACTCCGGTATTTTCGTGACTTTCGAACTATCCACCGAACCGACTATGCGGAAAGATTTTTCATCAAAAACTCGAAAACGCGAAATTTTAGACATGGTAAAGTGAATATAAAGACGCTTTATTTGACGTAATTTAACGTGTAGAAGCACCGGTTCGACGATCGGCGATGATCGCCGCACCGAGCCGACTATGCAGAACCTTACTCCGATATTTTCGTGACTTTCGAACTCGCCACCGAACCGACTATGCAGAAACGTTTTTCGTCAAACACTCGAAAACGCGAAATTTTAGACATGGTAAAGTGAATATAAAAACGCTTTATTTCACGTAATGTAACGTGTAGAATCATCGGTTCGACGATTGGCGATGATCGGCGCACCGAACCGACTATGCAGAACCTTACTCCGGTATTTTCGTGACTTTCGAACTATCCACCGAACCGACTATGCGGAAAGATTTTTCGTCAATAACTCGCAAACGGAAAATTTTATACATGCGAAAGTGAATATAAAAACGCTTTATTTGACGTAATTTAACGTGTAGAAGCACCGGTTCGACGATCGGCGATGATCGGCGCACCGAGCCGACTATGCAGAACCTTACTCCGGTATTTTCGTGACTTTCGAACTATCCACCGAACCGACTATGCGGAAAGATTTTTCATCAAAAAGTCGAAAACGGGAAATTTTAGACATGCGAAAGTGAATATAAAAACGCTTTATTTGACGTAATTTAACGTGTAGAAGCACCGGTTCGGCGATCGGCGATGATCGGCGCACCGAACCGACTATGCGGAACCTTACTCCGGTATTTTCGTGACTTTCGAAATCGCCACCGAACCGACTATGCAGAAACGTTTTTCGTCAAACACTCGAAAACGCGAAATTTTAGACATGGTAAAGTGAATATAAAAACGCTTTATTTGACGTAATTTAACGTGTAGAAGCACCGGTTCGACGATCGGCGATGATCGGCGCACCGAGCCGACTATGCAGAACCTTACTCCGGTATTTTCGTGACTTTCGAACTCGCCACCGAACCGACTATGCGGAAGGATTTTTCGTCAAAAACTCGAAAACGGGAAATTTTAGACATGCGAAAGTCAATATAAAAACGCTTTATTTAACGTAATGTAACGTTTTGAAGCATCGGTTCGATGATCGGCGCAGCGAACCGACTATGCAGAACCTTACTCCGGTATTTTCGTGACTTTCGAACTCGCCACCGAACCGACTATGCGGAAACATTTTTCGTCAAAAACTCGAAAACGCGTAATTTTAGACATGGTAAAGTGAATATAAAAACGCTTTATTTGACGTAATTTAACGTGTAGAAGCACCGGTTCGACGATCGGCGATGATCGGCGCACCGAACCGACCATGCAGAATCTTACTCCGGTATTTTCGTGACTTTCGAACTATCCACCGAACCGACTATGCGGAAAGATTTTTCGTCAAAAACTCGAAAACGGGAAATTTTAGACATGCGAAAGTCAATATAAAAACGCTTTATTTAACGTAATGTAACGTTTTGAAGCATCGGTTCGATGATCGCCGCACCGAGCCAACTATGCAGAACCTTACTCCGGTATTTTCGTGACTTTCGAACTATCCACCGAACCAACTATGCGGAAAGATTTTTCATCAAAAAGTCGAAAACGGGAAATTTTAGAAATGCGAAAGTGAATATAAAAACGCTTTATTTGACGTAATTTAACGTGTAGAAGCACCGGTTCGGCGATCGGCGATGATCGGCGCACCGAACCGACTATGCAGAACCTTACTCCGGTATTTTCGTGACTTTCGAACTCGCCGCCGAACCGACTATGCGGAAAGATTTTTCGTCAAAAACTCGAAAACGGGAAATTTTAGACATGCGAAAGTCAATATAAAAACGCTTTATTTAACGTAATGTAACGTTTTGAAGCATCGGTTCGATGATCGGCGCAGCGAACCGACTATGCAGAACCTTACTCCGGTATTTTCGTGACTTTCGAACTATCCACCGAACCGACTATGCGGAAAGATTTTTCGTCAATAACTCGCAAACGGAAAATTTTATACATGCGAAAGTGAATATAAAAACGCTTTATTTGACGTAATTTAACGTGTAGAAGCACCGGTTCGACGATCGGCGATGATCGGCGCACCGAGCCGACTATGCAGAACCTTACTCCGGTATTTTCGTGACTTTCGAACTATCCACCGAACCGACTATGCGGAAAGATTTTTCATCAAAAAGTCGAAAACGGGAAATTTTAGACATGCGAAAGTGAATATAAAAACGCTTTATTTGACGTAATTTAACGTGTAGAAGCACCGGTTCGGCGATCGGCGATGATCGGCGCACCGAACCGACTATGCAGAACCTTACTCCGGTATTTTCGTGACTTTCGAACTCGCCACCGAACCGACTATGCGGAAAGATTTTTCGTCAAAAACTCGAAAACGGGAAATTTTAGACATGCGAAAGTCAATATAAAAACGCTTTATTTAACGTAATGTAACGTTTTGAAGCATCGGTTCGATGATCGGCGCAGCGAACCGACTATGCAGAACCTTACTCCGATACTTTCGGTACTTTCGAACTCGCCACCGAACCGACTATGCGCAAACATTTTTCGTCAAAAACTCGAAAACGGGAAATTTTATACATGCGAAAGTGAATATGAAAACGCTTTATTTAACGTAATTTAACGTGTAGAAGCATCGGTTCGACGGTTGGCGATGATCAGCGCACCGAACCGACTATGCAGAACCTTACTCCGGTATTTTCGTGACTTTCGAACTCGCCACCGAACCAACTGTGCGGAAACATTTTTCGTCAAAAACTCGAAAACGGGAAATTTTAGACATGCGAAAGTCAATATAAAAACGCTTTATTTAACGTAATGTAACGTTTTGAAGCATCGGTTCGATGATCGGCGCAGCGAACCGACTATGCAGAACCTTACTCCGATACTTTCGGTACTTTCGAACTCGCCACCGAACCGACTATGCGCAAACATTTTTCGTCAAAAACTCGAAAACGGGAAATTTTAGACATGCGAAGGTGAATATAAAAACGCATTATTTAACGTAATTTAACGTGTAGAAGCACCGGTTCGGCGATCGGCGATGATCGGCGCACCGAACCTACTATGCAGAACCTTACTCCGGTATTTTCGTGACTTTCGAACTATCCACCGAACCAACTATGCGGAAAGATTTTTCATCAAAAAGTCGAAAACGGGAAATTTTAGAAATGCGAAAGTGAATATAAAAACGCTTTATTTGACGTAATTTAACGTGTAGAAGCACCGGTTCGGCGATCGGCGATGATCGGCGCACCGAACCGACTATGCAGAACCTTACTCCGGTATTTTCGTGACTTTCGAACTCGCCACCGAACCGACTATGCGGAAAGATTTTTCGTCAAAAACTCGAAAACGGGAAATTTTAGACATGCGAAAGTCAATATAAAAACGCTTTATTTAACGTAATGTAACGTTTTGAAGCATCGGTTCGATGATCGGCGCAGCGAACCGACTATGCAGAACCTTACTCCGATACTTTCGGTACTTTCGAACTCGCCACCGAACCGACTATGCGCAAACATTTTTCGTCAAAAACTCGAAAACGGGAAATTTTATACATGCGAAAGTGAATATGAAAACGCTTTATTTAACGTAATTTAACGTGTAGAAGCATCGGTTCGACGGTTGGCGATGATCAGCGCACCGAACCGACTATGCAGAACCTTACTCCGGTATTTTCGTGACTTTCGAACTCGCCACCGAACCAACTGTGCGGAAACATTTTTCGTCAAAAACTCGAAAACGGGAAATTTTAGACATGCGAAAGTCAATATAAAAACGCTTTATTTAACGTAATGTAACGTTTTGAAGCATCGGTTCGATGATCGGCGCAGCGAACCGACTATGCAGAACCTTACTCCGATACTTTCGGTACTTTCGAACTCGCCACCGAACCGACTATGCGCAAACATTTTTCGTCAAAAACTCGAAAACGGGAAATTTTAGACATGCGAAGGTGAATATAAAAACGCATTATTTAACGTAATTTAACGTGTAGAAGCACCGGTTCGGCGATCGGCGATGATCGGCGCACCGAACCTACTATGCAGAACCTTACTCCGGTATTTTCGTGACTTTCGAACTATCCACCGAACCAACTATGCGGAAAGATTTTTCATCAAAAAGTCGAAAACGGGAAATTTTAGAAATGCGAAAGTGAATATAAAAACGCTTTATTTGACGTAATTTAACGTGTAGAAGCACCGGTTCGGCGATCGGCGATGATCGGCGCACCGAACCGACTATGCAGAACCTTACTCCGGTATTTTCGTGACTTTCGAACTCGCCGCCGAACCGACTATGCGGAAAGATTTTTCGTCAAAAACTCGAAAACGGGAAATTTTAGACATGCGAAAGTCAATATAAAAACGCTTTATTTAACGTAATGTAACGTTTTGAAGCATCGGTTCGATGATCGGCGCAGCGAACCGACTATGCAGAACCTTACTCCGGTATTTTCGTGACTTTCGAACTATCCACCGAACCGACTATGCGGAAAGATTTTTCGTCAATAACTCGCAAACGGAAAATTTTATACATGCGAAAGTGAATATAAAAACGCTTTATTTGACGTAATTTAACGTGTAGAAGCACCGGTTCGACGATCGGCGATGATCGGCGCACCGAGCCGACTATGCAGAACCTTACTCCGGTATTTTCGCGACTTTCGAACTATCCACCGAACCGACTATGCGGAAAGATTTTTCATCAAAAAGTCGAAAACGGGAAATTTTAGACATGCGAAAGTGAATATAAAAACGCTTTATTTGACGTAATTTAACGTGTAGAAGCACCGGTTCGGCGATCGGCGATGATCGGCGCACCGAACCGACTATGCAGAACCTTACTCCGGTATTTTCGTGACTTTCGAACTCGCCACCGAACCGACTATGCGGAAAGATTTTTCGTCAAAAACTCGAAAACGGGAAATTTTAGACATGCGAAAGTCAATATAAAAACGCTTTATTTAACGTAATGTAACGTTTTGAAGCATCGGTTCGATGATCGGCGCAGCGAACCGACTATGCAGAACCTTACTCCGATACTTTCGGTACTTTCGAACTCGCCACCGAACCGACTATGCGCAAACATTTTTCGTCAAAAACTCGAAAACGGGAAATTTTATACATGCGAAAGTGAATATGAAAACGCTTTATTTAACGTAATTTAACGTGTAGAAGCATCGGTTCGACGGTTGGCGATGATCAGCGCACCGAACCGACTATGCAGAACCTTACTCCGGTATTTTCGTGACTTTCGAACTCGCCACCGAACCAACTGTGCGGAAACATTTTTCGTCAAAAACTCGAAAACGGGAAATTTTAGACATGCGAAAGTCAATATAAAAACGCTTTATTTAACGTAATGTAACGTTTTGAAGCATCGGTTCGATGATCGGCGCAGCGAACCGACTATGCAGAACCTTACTCCGATACTTTCGGTACTTTCGAACTCGCCACCGAACCGACTATGCGCAAACATTTTTCGTCAAAAACTCGAAAACGGGAAATTTTAGACATGCGAAAGTGAATATAAAAACGCATTATTTAACGTAATGTAACGTTTAGAAGCATCGGTTCGACGATCGGCGATGATTGGCGCACCGAGCCGACTATGCAGAACCTTAATCCGGTATTTTCGTGACTTTCGAACTATCCACCGAACCGACTATGCGGAAAGATTTTTCGTCAAAAACTCGAAAACGGGAAATTTTAGACATGCGAAAGTGAATATAAAAACGATTTATTTGACGTAATTTAACGTGTAGAAGCACCGGTTCGGCGATCGGCGATGATCGGCGCACCAAACCGACTATGCAGAACCTTACTCCGGTATTTTCGTGACTTTCAAACTCGCCACCGAACCGACTATGCAGAAACGTTTGTCGTCAAACACTCGAAAACGCGAAATTTTAGACATGGTAAAGTGAATATAAAAACGCTTTATTTCACGTAATGTAAAGTTTAGAAGCATCGGTTCGATGATCGGCGCACCGAACCGACCATGCAGAATCTTACTCCGGTATTTTCGTGACTTTCGAACTATCCACCGAACCGACTATGCGGAAAGATTTTTCGTCAAAAACTCGAAAACGCGAAATTTTAGACATGCGAAAGTGAATATAAAAACGCTTTATTTGACGTAATTTAACGTGTAGAAGCACCGGTTCGGCGATCGGCGATGATCGGCGCACCGAACCGACTATGCAGAACCTTACTCCGGTATTTTCGTGACTTTCGAACTCGCCGCCGAACCGACTATGCGGAAAGATTTTTCGTCAAAAACTCGAAAACGGGAAATTTTAGACATGCGAAAGTCAATATAAAAACGCTTTATTTAACGTAATGTAACGTTTTGAAGCATCGGTTCGATGATCGGCGCAGCGAACCGACTATGCAGAACCTTACTCCGGTATTTTCGTGACTTTCGAACTATCCACCGAACCGACTATGCGGAAAGATTTTTCGTCAATAACTCGCAAACGGAAAATTTTATACATGCGAAAGTGAATATAAAAACGCTTTATTTGACGTAATTTAACGTGTAGAAGCACCGGTTCGACGATCGGCGATGATCGGCGCACCGAGCCGACTATGCAGAACCTTACTCCGGTATTTTCGCGACTTTCGAACTATCCACCGAACCGACTATGCGGAAAGATTTTTCATCAAAAAGTCGAAAACGGGAAATTTTAGACATGCGAAAGTGAATATAAAAACGCTTTATTTGACGTAATTTAACGTGTAGAAGCACCGGTTCGGCGATCGGCGATGATCGGCGCACCGAACCGACTATGCAGAACCTTACTCCGGTATTTTCGTGACTTTCGAACTCGCCACCGAACCGACTATGCGGAAAGATTTTTCGTCAAAAACTCGAAAACGGGAAATTTTAGACATGCGAAAGTCAATATAAAAACGCTTTATT
The DNA here is from genome assembly GCA_947623535.1 of Coelioxys conoideus. Classification (NCBI taxonomy): domain Eukaryota; kingdom Metazoa; phylum Arthropoda; class Insecta; order Hymenoptera; family Megachilidae; genus Coelioxys; species Coelioxys conoideus. The sequence goes on from CANQJN010000040.1 coordinate 2,053,468, forward strand.
TAACGTAATGTAACGTTTTGAAGCATCGGTTCGATGATCGGCGCAGCGAACCGACTATGCAGAACCTTACTCCGATACTTTCGGTACTTTCGAACTCGCCACCGAACCGACTATGCGCAAACATTTTTCGTCAAAAACTCGAAAACGGGAAATTTTATACATGCGAAAGTGAATATGAAAACGCTTTATTTAACGTAATTTAACGTGTAGAAGCATCGGTTCGACGGTTGGCGATGATCAGCGCACCGAACCGACTATGCAGAACCTTACTCCGGTATTTTCGTGACTTTCGAACTCGCCACCGAACCAACTGTGCGGAAACATTTTTCGTCAAAAACTCGAAAACGGGAAATTTTAGACATGCGAAAGTCAATATAAAAACGCTTTATTTAACGTAATGTAACGTTTTGAAGCATCGGTTCGATGATCGGCGCAGCGAACCGACTATGCAGAACCTTACTCCGATACTTTCGGTACTTTCGAACTCGCCACCGAACCGACTATGCGCAAACATTTTTCGTCAAAAACTCGAAAACGGGAAATTTTAGACATGCGAAAGTGAATATAAAAACGCATTATTTAACGTAATGTAACGTTTAGAAGCATCGGTTCGACGATCGGCGATGATTGGCGCACCGAGCCGACTATGCAGAACCTTAATCCGGTATTTTCGTGACTTTCGAACTATCCACCGAACCGACTATGCGGAAAGATTTTTCGTCAAAAACTCGAAAACGGGAAATTTTAGACATGCGAAAGTGAATATAAAAACGATTTATTTGACGTAATTTAACGTGTAGAAGCACCGGTTCGGCGATCGGCGATGATCGGCGCACCAAACCGACTATGCAGAACCTTACTCCGGTATTTTCGTGACTTTCAAACTCGCCACCGAACCGACTATGCAGAAACGTTTGTCGTCAAACACTCGAAAACGCGAAATTTTAGACATGGTAAAGTGAATATAAAAACGCTTTATTTCACGTAATGTAAAGTTTAGAAGCATCGGTTCGATGATCGGCGCACCGAACCGACCATGCAGAATCTTACTCCGGTATTTTCGTGACTTTCGAACTATCCACCGAACCGACTATGCGGAAAGATTTTTCGTCAAAAACTCGAAAACGCGAAATTTTAGACATGCGAAAGTGAATATAAAAACGCTTTATTTGACGTAATTTAACGTGTAGAAGCACCGGTTCGACGATCGGCGATGATCGGCGCACCGAGCCGACTATGCAGAACCTTACTCCGGTATTTTCGTGACTTTCGAACTATCCACCGAACCGACTATGCGGAAAGATTTTTCATCAAAAACTCGAAAACGCGAAATTTTAGACATGGTAAAGTGAATATAAAGACGCTTTATTTGACGTAATTTAACGTGTAGAAGTACCGGTTCGACGATCGGCGATGATCGCCGCACCGAGCCGACTATGCAGAACCTTACTCCGATATTTTCGTGACTTTCGAACTCGCCACCGAACCGACTATGCAGAAACGTTTTTCGTCAAACACTCGAAAACGCGAAATTTTAGACATGGTAAAGTGAATATAAAAACGCTTTATTTCACGTAATGTAACGTGTAGAATCATCGGTTCGACGATTGGCGATGATCGGCGCACCGAACCGACTATGCAGAACCTTACTCCGGTATTTTCGTGACTTTCGAACTATCCACCGAACCGACTATGCGGAAAGATTTTTCGTCAATAACTCGCAAACGGAAAATTTTATACATGCGAAAGTGAATATAAAAACGCTTTATTTGACGTAATTTAACGTGTAGAAGCACCGGTTCGACGATCGGCGATGATCGGCGCACCGAGCCGACTATGCAGAACCTTACTCCGGTATTTTCGTGACTTTCGAACTATCCACCGAACCGACTATGCGGAAAGATTTTTCATCAAAAAGTCGAAAACGGGAAATTTTAGACATGCGAAAGTGAATATAAAAACGCTTTATTTGACGTAATTTAACGTGTAGAAGCACCGGTTCGGCGATCGGCGATGATCGGCGCACCGAACCGACTATGCGGAACCTTACTCCGGTATTTTCGTGACTTTCGAAATCGCCACCGAACCGACTATGCAGAAACGTTTTTCGTCAAACACTCGAAAACGCGAAATTTTAGACATGGTAAAGTGAATATAAAAACGCTTTATTTGACGTAATTTAACGTGTAGAAGCACCGGTTCGACGATCGGCGATGATCGGCGCACCGAGCCGACTATGCAGAACCTTACTCCGGTATTTTCGTGACTTTCGAACTCGCCACCGAACCGACTATGCGGAAGGATTTTTCGTCAAAAACTCGAAAACGGGAAATTTTAGACATGCGAAAGTCAATATAAAAACGCTTTATTTAACGTAATGTAACGTTTTGAAGCATCGGTTCGATGATCGGCGCAGCGAACCGACTATGCAGAACCTTACTCCGGTATTTTCGTGACTTTCGAACTCGCCACCGAACCGACTATGCGGAAACATTTTTCGTCAAAAACTCGAAAACGCGAAATTTTAGACATGGTAAAGTGAATATAAAAACGCTTTATTTGACGTAATTTAACGTGTAGAAGCACCGGTTCGACGATCGGCGATGATCGGCGCACCGAACCGACCATGCAGAATCTTACTCCGGTATTTTCGTGACTTTCGAACTATCCACCGAACCGACTATGCGGAAAGATTTTTCGTCAAAAACTCGAAAACGGGAAATTTTAGACATGCGAAAGTCAATATAAAAACGCTTTATTTAACGTAATGTAACGTTTTGAAGCATCGGTTCGATGATCGCCGCACCGAGCCAACTATGCAGAACCTTACTCCGGTATTTTCGTGACTTTCGAACTATCCACCGAACCGACTATGCGGAAAGATTTTTCGTCAAAAACTCGAAAACGCGAAATTTTAGACATGGTGAAGTGAATATAAAAGCGCTTTATTTCACGTAATGTAAAGTTTAGAAGCATCGGTTCGACGATCGGCGATGATCGGCGCACCGAGCCGACTATGCAGAACCTTACTCCGGTATTTTCGTGACTTTCGAACTATCCACCGAACCGACTATGCGGAAAGATTTTTCGTCAAAAACTCGAAAACGGGAAATTTTAGACATGCGAAAGTGAATATAAAAACGCTTTATTTGACGTAATTTAACGTGTAGAAGCACCGGTTCGGCGATCGGCGATGATCGCCGCACCGAACCGACTATGCAGAACCTTACTCCGGTATTTTCGTGACTTTCGAACTCGCCACCGAACCGACTATGCGGAAAGATTTTTCGTCAATAACTCGCAAACGGAAAATTTTATACATGCGAAAGTGAATATAAAAACGCTTTATTTGACGTAATTTAACGTGTAGAAGCACCGGTTCGACGATCGGCGATGATCGGCGCACCGAGCCGACTATCCAGAACCTTACTCCGGTATTTTCGTGACTTTCGAACTATCCACCGAACCAACTATGCGGAAAGATTTTTCATCAAAAAGTCGAAAACGGGAAATTTTAGAAATGCGAAAGTGAATATAAAAACGCTTTATTTGACGTAATTTAACGTGTAGAAGCACCGGTTCGGCGATCGGCGATGATCGGCGCACCGAACCGACTATGCAGAACCTTACTCCGGTATTTTCGTGACTTTCGAACTATCCACCGAACCGACTATGCGGAAAGATTTTTCGTCAATAACTCGCAAACGGAAAATTTTATACATGCGAAAGTGAATATAAAAACGCTTTATTTCACGTAATGTAACGTGTAGAATCATCGGTTCGACGATTGGCGATGATCGGCGCACCGAACCGACTATGCAGAACCTTACTCCGGTATTTTTGTGACTTTCGAACTCGCCACCGAACCGACTATGCAGAAACGTTTTTCGTCAAACACTCGAAAATGGGAAATTTCCGACATGCGAAAGTGAATATAAAAACGCTTTATTTAACGTAATTTAACGTGTAGAAGCATCGGTTCGACGATTGGCGATGATCGGCGCACCGAACCGACTATGCAGAACCTTACTCCGGTATTTTCGTGACTTTCGAACTATCCACCGAACCGACTATGCGGAAAGATTTTTCGTCAATAACTCGCAAACGGAAAATTTTATACATGCGAAAGTGAATATAAAAACGCTTTATTTAACGTAATGTAACGTTTTGAAGCATCGGTTCGATGATCGGCGCACCGAACCGACCATGCAGAATCTTACTCCGGTATTTTCGTGACTTTCGAACTATCCACCGAACCGACTATGCGGAAAGATTTTTCGTCAAAAACTCGAAAACGGGAAATTTTAGACATGCGAAAGTGAATATAAAAACGCTTTATTTGACGTAATTTAACGTGTAGAAGCACCGGTTCGGCGATCGGCGATGATCGGCGCACCGAGCCGACTATGCAGAACCTTACTCCGGTATTTTCGTGACTTTCGAACTCGCCACCGAACCGACTATGCGGAAAGATTTTTCGTCAATAACTCGCAAACGGAAAATTTTATACATGCGAAAGTGAATATAAAAACGCTTTATTTGACGTGATTTAACGTGTAGAAGCACCGGTTCGACGATCGGCGATGATCGGCGCACCGAGCCGACTATCCAGAACCTTACTCCGGTATTTTCGTGACTTTCGAACTATCCACCGAACCAACTATGCGGAAAGATTTTTCATCAAAAAGTCGAAAACGGGAAATTTTAGAAATGCGAAAGTGAATATAAAAACGCTTTATTTGACGTAATTTAACGTGTAGAAGCACCGGTTCGGCGATCGGCGATGATCGGCGCACCGAACCGACTATGCAGAACCTTACTCCGGTATTTTCGTGACTTTCGAACTCGCCGCCGAACCGACTATGCGGAAAGATTTTTCGTCAAAAACTCGAAAACGGGAAATTTTAGACATGCGAAAGTCAATATAAAAACGCTTTATTTAACGTAATGTAACGTTTTGAAGCATCGGTTCGATGATCGGCGCAGCGAACCGACTATGCAGAACCTTACTCCGGTATTTTCGTGACTTTCGAACTATCCACCGAACCGACTATGCGGAAAGATTTTTCGTCAATAACTCGCAAACGGAAAATTTTATACATGCGAAAGTGAATATAAAAACGCTTTATTTGACGTAATTTAACGTGTAGAAGCACCGGTTCGACGATCGGCGATGATCGGCGCACCGAGCCGACTATGCAGAACCTTACTCCGGTATTTTCGTGACTTTCGAACTATCCACCGAACCGACTATGCGGAAAGATTTTTCATCAAAAAGTCGAAAACGGGAAATTTTAGACATGCGAAAGTGAATATAAAAACGCTTTATTTGACGTAATTTAACGTGTAGAAGCACCGGTTCGGCGATCGGCGATGATCGGCGCACCGAACCGACTATGCAGAACCTTACTCCGGTATTTTCGTGACTTTCGAACTCGCCACCGAACCGACTATGCGGAAAGATTTTTCGTCAAAAACTCGAAAACGGGAAATTTTAGACATGCGAAAGTCAATATAAAAACGCTTTATTTAACGTAATGTAACGTTTTGAAGCATCGGTTCGATGATCGGCGCAGCGAACCGACTATGCAGAACCTTACTCCGATACTTTCGGTACTTTCGAACTCGCCACCGAACCGACTATGCGCAAACATTTTTCGTCAAAAACTCGAAAACGGGAAATTTTATACATGCGAAAGTGAATATGAAAACGCTTTATTTAACGTAATTTAACGTGTAGAAGCATCGGTTCGACGGTTGGCGATGATCAGCGCACCGAACCGACTATGCAGAACCTTACTCCGGTATTTTCGTGACTTTCGAACTCGCCACCGAACCAACTGTGCGGAAACATTTTTCGTCAAAAACTCGAAAACGGGAAATTTTAGACATGCGAAAGTCAATATAAAAACGCTTTATTTAACGTAATGTAACGTTTTGAAGCATCGGTTCGATGATCGGCGCAGCGAACCGACTATGCAGAACCTTACTCCGATACTTTCGGTACTTTCGAACTCGCCACCGAACCGACTATGCGCAAACATTTTTCGTCAAAAACTCGAAAACGGGAAATTTTAGACATGCGAAGGTGAATATAAAAACGCATTATTTAACGTAATTTAACGTGTAGAAGCACCGGTTCGGCGATCGGCGATGATCGGCGCACCGAACCTACTATGCAGAACCTTACTCCGGTATTTTCGTGACTTTCGAACTCGCCACCGAACCGACTATGCAGAAACGTTTTTCGTCAAACACTCGAAAACGCGAAATTTTAGACATGGTAAAGTGAATATAAAAACGCTTTATTTCACGTAATGTAAAGTTTAGAAGCATCGGTTCGACGATCGGCGATGATTGGCGCACCGAGCCGACTATGCAGAACCTTAATCCGGTATTTTCGTGACTTTCGAACTATCCACCGAACCGACTATGCGGAAAGATTTTTCGTCAAAAACTCGAAAACGGGAAATTTTAGACATGCGAAAGTGAATATAAAAACGATTTATTTGACGTAATTTAACGTGTAGAAGCACCGGTTCGGCGATCGGCGATGATCGGCGCACCAAACCGACTATGCAGAACCTTACTCCGGTATTTTCGTGACTTTCAAACTCGCCACCGAACCGACTATGCAGAAACGTTTGTCGTCAAACACTCGAAAACGCGAAATTTTAGACATGGTAAAGTGAATATAAAAACGCTTTATTTCACGTAATGTAAAGTTTAGAAGCATCGGTTCGATGATCGGCGCACCGAACCGACCATGCAGAATCTTACTCCGGTATTTTCGTGACTTTCGAACTATCCACCGAACCGACTATGCGGAAAGATTTTTCGTCAAAAACTCGAAAACGCGAAATTTTAGACATGGTGAAGTGAATATAAAAGCGCTTTATTTCACGTAATGTAAAGTTTAGAAGCGTCGGTTCGACGATCGGCGATGATCGGCGCACCGAGCCGACTATGCAGAACCTTACTCCGGTATTTTCGTGACTTTCGAACTATCCACCGAACCGACTATGCGGAAAAATTTTTCGTCAAAAACTCGAAAACGGGAAATTTTAGACATGCGAAAGTGAATATAAAAACGCTTTATTTCACGTAATGTAACGTGTAGAATCATCGGTTCGACGATTGGCGATGATCGGCGCACCGAACCGTCTATGCAGAACCTTACTCCGGTATTTTTGTGACTTTCGAACTCGCCACCGAACCGACCATGCAGAAACGTTTTTCGTCAAACACTCGAAAATGGGAAATTTCCGACATGCGAAAGTGAATATAAAAACGCTTTATTTAACGTAATTTAACGTGTAGAAGCATCGGTTCGACGATTGGCGATGATCGGCGCACCGAACCGACTATGCAGAACCTTACTCCGGTATTTTCGTGACTTTCGAACTATCCACCGAACCGACTATGCGGAAAGATTTTTCGTCAATAACTCGCAAACGGAAAATTTTATACATGCGAAAGTGAATATGAAAACGCTTTATTTAACGTAATTTAACGTGTAGAAGCATCGGTTCGACGGTTGGCGATGATCAGCGCACCGAACCGACTATGCAGAACCTTACTCCGGTATTTTCGTGACTTTCGAACTCGCCACCGAACCGACTGTGCGGAAACATTTTTCGTCAAAAACTCGAAAACGGGAAATTTTAGACATGCGAAAGTCAATATAAAAACGCTTTATTTAACGTAATGTAACGTTTTGAAGCATCGGTTCGATGATCGGCGCACCGAACCGACCATGCAGAATCTTACTCCGGTATTTTCGTGACTTTCGAACTATCCACCGAACCGACTATGCGGAAAGATTTTTCGTCAAAAACTCGAAAACGCGAAATTTTAGACATGGTGAAGTGAATATAAAAGCGCTTTATTTCACGTAATGTAAAGTTTAGAAGCATCGGTTCGACGATCGGCGATGATCGGCGAACCGAACCGACTATGCAGAATCTTACTCCGGTATTTTCGTGACTTTCGAACTCGCCACCGAACCGACTATGCGGAAACATTTTTCGTCAAAAACTCGAAAACGGGAAATTTTAGACATGCGAAAGTCAATATAAAAACGCTTTATTTAACGTAATGTAACGTTTTGAAGCATCGGTTCGATGATCGGCGCACCGAACCGACCATGCAGAATCTTACTCCGGTATTTTCGTGACTTTCGAACTATCCACCGAACCGACTATGCGGAAAGATTTTTCGTCAAAAACTCGAAAACGCGAAATTTTAGACATGGTGAAGTGAATATAAAAGCGCTTTATTTCACGTAATGTAAAGTTTAGAAGCATCGGTTCGACGATCGGCGATGATCGGCGCACCGAGCCGACTATGCAGAACCTTACTCCGGTATTTTCGTGACTTTCGAACTATCCACCGAACCGACTATGCGGAAAGATTTTTCGTCAAAAACTCGAAAACGGGAAATTTTAGACATGCGAAAGTGAATATAAAAACGCTTTATTTGACGTAATTTAACGTGTAGAAGCACCGGTTCGGCGATCGGCTATGATCGGCGAACCGAACCGACCATGCAGAATCTTACTCCGGTATTTTCGTGACTTTCGAACACGCCACCGAACCGATTATGCGGAAAGATTTTTCGTCAAAAACTCGAAAACGGGAAATTTTACACATGCGAAGGTGAATATAAAAACGCTTTATTTAACGTAATTTAACGTGTAGAAGCATCGGTTCGACGATCGGCGATGATCGGCGATGATCGGCACACCGAACCGACTATGTAGAACCTTACTCCGGTATTTTCGTGACTTTCGAACTCGCCACCGAACCGACTATGCGGAAACATTTTTCGTCAAAAACTCGAAAAGTGGAAATTTTAGACATGGTAAAGTGAATATAAAAACGCTTTATTTCACGTAATGTAAAGTTTAGAAGCATCGGTTGGACGATCGGCGATGATCGGCGAACCGAACCGACTATGCAGGATCTTACTCCGGTATTTTCGTGACTTTCGACCTCGCCACCGAACCGACTATGCGGAAACATTCTTCGTCAAAAACTTGAAAACGGGAAATTTTAGACATGCGAAAGTGAATATAAAAACGCTTTATTTAACGTAATTTAACGTGTAGAAGCATCGGTTCGACGATTGGCGATGATCAGCGCACCGAACCGACTATGCAGAACCTTACTCCGGTATTTTCGTGACTTTCGAACTCGCCACCGAACCGACTATGCGGAAAGATTTTTCGTCAAAAACTCGAAAACGGGAAATTTTAGACATGCGACAGTCAATGTAAAAATGCTTTATTTAACGAAATGTAACGTTTTGAAGCATCGGTTCGATGATCGGCGCACCGAACCGACTATGCAGCATCTTACTCCGATATTTTCGTGACTTTCGAACACGCCACCGAACCGACTATGCGGAAACATTTTTCGTCAAAAACTCGAAAACGGGAAATTTTAGACATGCGAAAGTGAATATAAAAACGCTTTATTTAACGTAATTTAACGTGTAGAAGCATCGGTTCGACGGTTGGCGATGATCGGCGCACCGAACCGACTATGCAGAACCTTACTCCGGTATTATTGTGACTTTCGAACTATCCACCGAACCGACTATGCGGAAAGATTTTTCGTCAAAAACTCGAAAACGGGAAATTTTACACATGCGAAGGTGAATATAAAAACGCTTTATTTAACGTAATGTAACGTTTTGAAGCATCGGTTCGATGATCGGCGCACCCAACCGACTATGCAGAACCTTACTCCGGTATTTTCGTGACTTTCGAACTCGCCACCGAACCGACTATGCAGAAACGTTTTTCGTCACACACTCGAAAACGCGAAATTTTAGACATGGTAAAGTGAATATAAAAACGCTTTATTTGACGTAATTTAACGTGTAGAAGCACCGGTTCGACGATCGGCGATGATCGGCGCACCGAGCCGACTATCCAGAACCTTACTCCGGTATTTTCGTGACTTTCGAACTATCCACCGAACCAACTATGCGGAAAGATTTTTCATCAAAAAGTCGAAAACGGGAAATTTTAGAAATGCGAAAGTGAATATAAAAACGCTTTATTTGACGTAATTTAACGTGTAGAAGCACCGGTTCGGCGATCGGCGATGATCGGCGCACCGAACCGACTATGCAGAACCTTACTCCGGTATTTTCGTGACTTTCGAACTCGCCGCCGAACCGACTATGCGGAAAGATTTTTCGTCAAAAACTCGAAAACGGGAAATTTTAGACATGCGAAAGTCAATATAAAAACGCTTTATTTAACGTAATGTAACGTTTTGAAGCATCGGTTCGATGATCGGCGCAGCGAACCGACTATGCAGAACCTTACTCCGGTATTTTCGTGACTTTCGAACTATCCACCGAACCGACTATGCGGAAAGATTTTTCGTCAATAACTCGCAAACGGAAAATTTTATACATGCGAAAGTGAATATAAAAACGCTTTATTTGACGTAATTTAACGTGTAGAAGCACCGGTTCGACGATCGGCGATGATCGGCGCACCGAGCCGACTATGCAGAACCTTACTCCGGTATTTTCGTGACTTTCGAACTATCCACCGAACCGACTATGCGGAAAGATTTTTCATCAAAAAGTCGAAAACGGGAAATTTTAGACATGCGAAAGTGAATATAAAAACGCTTTATTTGACGTAATTTAACGTGTAGAAGCACCGGTTCGGCGATCGGCGATGATCGGCGCACCGAACCGACTATGCAGAACCTTACTCCGGTATTTTCGTGACTTTCGAACTCGCCACCGAACCGACTATGCGGAAAGATTTTTCGTCAAAAACTCGAAAACGGGAAATTTTAGACATGCGAAAGTCAATATAAAAACGCTTTATTTAACGTAATGTAACGTTTTGAAGCATCGGTTCGATGATCGGCGCAGCGAACCGACTATGCAGAACCTGACTCCGATACTTTCGGTACTTTCGAACTCGCCACCGAACCGACTATGCGCAAACATTTTTCGTCAAAAACTCGAAAACGGGAAATTTTATACATGCGAAAGTGAATATGAAAACGCTTTATTTAACGTAATTTAACGTGTAGAAGCATCGGTTCGACGGTTGGCGATGATCAGCGCACCGAACCGACTATGCAGAACCTTACTCCGGTATTTTCGTGACTTTCGAACTCGCCACCGAACCGACTGTGCGGAAACATTTTTCGTCAAAAACTCGAAAACGGGAAATTTTAGACATGCGAAAGTCAATATAAAAACGCTTTATTTAACGTAATGTAACGTTTTGAAGCATCGGTTCGATGATCGGCGCAGCGAACCGACTATGCAGAACCTTACTCCGATACTTTCGGTACTTTCGAACTCGCCACCGAACCGACTATGCGCAAACATTTTTCGTCAAAAACTCGAAAACGGGAAATTTTAGACATGCGAAAGTGAATATAAAAACGCATTATTTAACGTAATTTAACGTGTAGAAGCACCGGTTCGGCGATCGGCGATGATCGGCGCACCGAACCTACTATGCAGAACCTTACTCCGGTATTTTCGTGACTTTCGAACTCGCCACCGAACCGACTATGCAGAAACGTTTTTCGTCAAACACTCGAAAACGCGAAATTTTAGACATGGTAAAGTGAATATAAAAACGCTTTATTTCACGTAATGTAAAGTTTAGAAGCATCGGTTCGACGATCGGCGATGATTGGCGCACCGAGCCGACTATGCAGAACCTTAATCCGGTATTTTCGTGACTTTCGAACTATCCACCGAACCGACTATGCGGAAAGATTTTTCGTCAAAAACTCGAAAACGGGAAATTTTAGACATGCGAAAGTGAATATAAAAACGATTTATTTGACGTAATTTAACGTGTAGAAGCACCGGTTCGGCGATCGGCGATGATCGGCGCACCAAACCGACTATGCAGAACCTTACTCCGGTATTTTCGTGACTTTCAAACTCGCCACCGAACCGACTATGCAGAAACGTTTGTCGTCAAACACTCGAAAACGCGAAATTTTAGACATGGTAAAGTGAATATAAAAACGCTTTATTTCACGTAATGTAAAGTTTAGAAGCATCGGTTCGATGATCGGCGCACCGAACCGACCATGCAGAATCTTACTCCGGTATTTTCGTGACTTTCGAACTATCCACCGAACCGACTATGCGGAAAGATTTTTCGTCAAAAACTCGAAAACGCGAAATTTTAGACATGGTGAAGTGAATATAAAAGCGCTTTATTTCACGTAATGTAAAGTTTAGAAGCGTCGGTTCGGCGATCGGCGATGATCGGCGCACCGAGCCGACTATGCAGAACCTTACTCCGGTATTTTCGTGACTTTCGAACTATCCACCGAACCGACTATGCGGAAAGATTTTTCGTCAAAAACTCGAAAACGGGAAATTTTAGACATGCGAAAGTGAATATAAAAACGCTTTATTTCACGTAATGTAACGTGTAGAATCATCGGTTCGACGATTGGCGATGATCGGCGCACCGAACCGTCTATGCAGAACCTTACTCCGGTATTTTTGTGACTTTCGAACTCGCCACCGAACCGACCATGCAGAAACGTTTTTCGTCAAACACTCGAAAATGGGAAATTTCCGACATGCGAAAGTGAATATAAAAACGCTTTATTTAACGTAATTTAACGTGTAGAAGCATCGGTTCGACGATTGGCGATGATCGGCGCACCGAACCGACTATGCAGAACCTTACTCCGGTATTTTCGTGACTTTCGAACTATCCACCGAACCGACTATGCGGAAAGATTTTTCGTCAATAACTCGCAAACGGAAAATTTTATACATGCGAAAGTGAATATGAAAACGCTTTATTTAACGTAATTTAACGTGTAGAAGCAACGGTTCGACGGTTGGCGATGATCAGCGCACCGAACCGACTATGCAGAACCTTACTCCGGTATTTTCGTGACTTTCGAACTCGCCACCGAACCGACTGTGCGGAAACATTTTTCGTCAAAAACTCGAAAACGGGAAATTTTAGACATGCGAAAGTCAATATAAAAACGCTTTATTTAACGTAATGTAACGTTTTGAAGCAGCGGTTCGATGATCGGCGCACCGAACCGACCATGCAGAATCTTACTCCGGTATTTTCGTGACTTTCGAACTATCCACCGAACCGACTATGCGGAAAGATTTTTCGTCAAAAACTCGAAAACGGGAAATTTTAGACATGCGAAAGTGAATATAAAAACGCTTTATTTGACGTAATTTAACGTGTAGAAGCACCGGTTCGGCGATCGGCGATGATCGGCGCACCGAACCGACTATGCAGAACCTTACTCCGGTATTTTCGTGACTTTCGAACTATCCACCGAACCGACTATGCGGAAAGATTTTTCGTCAAAAACTCGAAAACGCGAAATTTTAGACATGGTGAAGTGAATATAAAAGCGCTTTATTTCACGTAATGTAAAGTTTAGAAGCATCGGTTCGACGATCGGCGATGATCGGCGCACCGAGCCGACTATGCAGAACCTTACTCCGGTATTTTCGTGACTTTCGAACTATCCACCGAACCGACTATGCGGAAAGATTTTTCGTCAAAAACTCGAAAACGGGAAATTTTAGACATGCGAAAGTGAATATAAAAACGCTTTATTTGACGTAATTTAACGTGTAGAAGCACCGGTTCGGCGATCGGCTATGATCGGCGAACCGAACCGACCATGCAGAATCTTACTCCGGTATTTTCGTGACTTTCGAACACGCCACCGAACCGATTATGCGGAAAGATTTTTCGTCAAAAACTCGAAAACGGGAAATTTTACACATGCGAAGGTGAATATAAAAACGCTTTATTTAACGTAATTTAACGTGTAGAAGCATCGGTTTGACGATCGGCGATGATCGGCGATGATCGGCACACCGAACCGACTATGTAGAACCTTACTCCGGTATTTTCGTGACTTTCGAACTCGCCACCGATCTGACTATGCGGAAACATTTTTCGTCAAAAACTCGGAAAGTGGAAATTTTAGACATGGTAAAGTGAAAATCAAAACGCTTTATTTCACGTAATGTAACGTGTAGAATCATCGGTTCGACGATTGGCGATGATCGGCGCACCGAACCGACTATGCAGAACCTTACTCCGGTATTTTTGTGACTTTCGAACTCGCCACCGAACCGACTATGCAGAAACGTTTTTCGTCAAAAACTCGAAAACGGGAAATTTTAGACATGCGAAAGTGAATATAAAAACGCTTTATTTAACGTAATTTAACGTGTAGAAGCATCGGTTCGACGATTGGCGATGATCAGCGCACCGAACCGACTATACAGAACCTTACTCCGGTATTTTCGTGACTTTCGAACTCGCCACCGAACCGACTATGCGGAAAGATTTTTCGTCAATAACTCGCAAACGCGAAATTTTAGACATGGTAAAGTGAATATAAAAACGCTTTATTTCACGTAATGTAACGTTTAGAAGCATCGGTTCGACGATCGGCTATGATCGGCGAACCGAACCGACCATGCAGAATCCTACTCCGGTATTTTCGTGACTTTCGAACACGCCACCGAACCGACTATGCGGAAACATTTTTCGTCAAAAACTCGAAAACGGGAAATTTTAGACATGCGAAAGTGAATATAAAAACGCTTTATTTAACGTAATTTAACGTGTAGAAGCATCGGTTCGACGATTGGCGATGATCAGCGCACCGAACCGACTATGCAGAACCTTACTCCGGTATTTTCGTGACTTTCGAACTCGCCACCGAACCGACTATGCGGAAAGATTTTTCGTCAAAAACTCGAAAACGGGAAATTTTACACATGCGAAGGTGAATATAAAAACGCTTTATTTAACGTAATGTAACGTTTTGAAGCATCGGTTCGATGATCGGCGCACCGAACCGACTATGCAGAACCTTACTCCGGTATTTTCGTGACTTTCGAACTCGCCACCGAACCGACTATGCAGAAACGTTTTTCGTCACACACTCGAAAACGCGAAATTTTAGACATGGTAAAGTGAATATAAAAACGCTTTATTTCACGTAATGTAAAGTTTAGAAGCATCGGTTGGACGATCGGCGATGATCGGCGAACCGAACCGACTATGCAGAATCTTACTCCGGTATTTTCGTGACTTTCGAACACGCCACCGAACCGACTATGCGGAAAGATTTTTCGTCAAAAACTCGAAAACGGGAAATTTTAGACATGCGAAAGTGAATATAAAAACGCTTTATTTGACGTAATTTAACGTGTAGAAGCACCGGTTCGGCGATCGGCGATGATCGGCGCACCGAACCGACTATGCAGAACCTTACTCCGGTATTTTCGTGACTTTCGAACTCGCCACCGAACCGACTATGCAGAAACGTTTTTCGTCAAACACTCGAAAACGCGAAATTTTAGACATGATAAGTGAATATAAAAACGCTTTATTTCACGTAATGTAAAGTTTAGAAGCATCGGTTCGACGATCGGCGATGATCGGCGAACGGAACCGACTATGCAGAATGTTACTCCGGTATTTTCGTGACTTTCGAACTCGCCACCGATCTGACTATGCGGAAACATTTTTCGTCAAAAACTCGGAAAGTGGAAATTTTAGACATGGTAAAGTGAAAATCAAAACGCTTTATTTCACGTAATGTAACGTGTAGAATCATCGGTTCGACGATTGGCGATGATCGGCGCACCGAACCGACTATGCAGAACCTTACTCCGGTATTTTTGTGACTTTCGAACTCGCCACCGAACCGACTATGCGGAAAGATTTTTCGTCAATAACTCGCAAACGCGAATTTTAGACATGGTAAAGTGAATATAAAAACGCTTTATTTCACGTAATGTAACGTTTAGAAGCATCGGTTCGACGATCGGCTATGATCGGCGAACCGAACCGACCATGCAGAATCCTACTCCGGTATTTTCGTGACTTTCGAACACGCCACCGAACCGACTATGCGGAAACATTTTTCGTAAAAAACTCGAAAACGGGAAATTTTAGACATGCGAAAGTGAATATAAAAACGCATTATTTAACGTAGTTTAACGTTTAGAAGCATCGGTTCGACGATCGGCGATGATCGGCGCACCGAACCGACTATGCAGAACCTTACTCCGGTATTTTCGTGACTTTCGAACTATCCACCGAACCGACTATGCGGAAAGATTTTTCGTCAAAAACTCGAAAACGGGAAATTTTAGACATGTGAAAGTCAATATAAAAACGCTTTATTTAACGTAATGTAACGTTTTGAAGCATCGGTTCGATGATCGGCGCACCGAACCGACTATGCAGAACCTTACTCCGGTATTTTCGTGACTTTCGAACTCGCCACCGAACTGACTATGCGGAAACATTTTTCGTCAAAAACTCGGAAAGTGGAAATTTTAGACATGGTAAAGTGAAAATCAAAACGCTTTATTTCACGTAATGTAACGTGTAGAATCATCGGTTCGACGATTGGCGATGATCGGCGCACCGAACCGACTATGCAGAACCTTACTCCGATATTTTTGTGACTTTCGAACTCGCCACCGAACCGACTATGCGGAAAGATTTTTCGTCAATAACTCGCAAACGCGAATTTTAGACATGGTAAAGTGAATATAAAAACGCTTTATTTCATGTAATGTAACGTTTAGAAGCATCGGTTCGACGATCGGCTATGATCGGCGAACCGAACCGACCATGCAGAATCCTACTCCGGTATTTTCGTGACTTTCGAACACGCCACCGAACCGACTATGCGGAAACATTTTTCGTAAAAAACTCGAAAACGGGAAATTTTAGACATGCGAAAGTGAATATAAAAACGCATTATTTAACGTAGTTTAACGTTTAGAAGCATCGGTTCGACGATCGGCGATGATCGGCGCACCGAACCGACTATGCAGAACCTTACTCCGGTATTTTCGTGACTTTCGAACACGCCACCGAACCGACAATGCGGAAACATTTTTCGTCAAAAACTCGAAAACGGGAAATTTTAGACATGCGAAAGTGAATATAAAAACGCTTTATTTAACGTAATTTAACGTGTAGAAGCATCGGTTCGACGATTGGCGATGATCGGCGCACCGAACCGACTATGCAGAACCTTACTCCGGTATTTTCGTGACTTTCGAACTATCCACCGAACCGACTATGCGGAAAGATTTTTCGTCAAAAACTCGAAAACGGGAAATTTTAGACATGTGAAAGTCAATATAAAAACGCTTTATTTAACGTAATGTAACGTTTTGAAGCATCGGTTCGATGATCGGCGCACCGAACCGACTATGCAGAACCTTACTCCGGTATTTTCGTGACTTTCGAACTCGCCACCGAACCGACTATGCAGAAACGTTTTTCGTCACACACTCGAAAACGCGAAATTTTAGACATGGTAAAGTGAATATAAAAACGCTTTATTTCACGTAATGTAAAGTTTAGAAGCATCGGTTGGACGATCGGCGATGATCGGCGAACCGAACCGACTATGCAGAATCTTACTCCGGTATTTTCGTGACTTTCGAACTCGCCACCGAACCGACTATGCGGAAAGATTTTTCGTCAAAAACTCGAAAACGGGAAATTTTAGACATGCGAAAGTGAATATAAAAACGCTTTATTTGACGTAATTTAACGTGTAGAAGCACCGGTTCGGCGATCGGCGATGATCGGCGCACCGAACCGACTATGCAGAACCTTACTCCGGTATTTTCGTGACTTTCGAACTCGCCACCGAACCGACTATGCAGAAACGTTTTTCGTCAAACACTCGAAAACGCGAAATTTTAGACATGATAAGTGAATATAAAAACGCTTTATTTCACGTAATGTAAAGTTTAGAAGCATCGGTTCGACGATCGGCGATGATCGGCGAACGGAACCGACTATGCAGAATCTTACTCCGGTATTTTCGTGACTTTCGAACTCGCCACCGATCTGACTATGCGGAAACATTTTTCGTCAAAAACTCGGAAAGTGGAAATTTTAGACATGGTAAAGTGAAAATCAAAACGCTTTATTTCACGTAATGTAACGTGTAGAATCATCGGTTCGACGATTGGCGATGATCGGCGCACCGAACCGACTATGCAGAACCTTACTCCGGTATTTTTGTGACTTTCGAACTCGCCACCGAACCGACTATGCGGAAAGATTTTTCGTCAATAACTCGCAAACGCGAATTTTAGACATGGTAAAGTGAATATAAAAACGCTTTATTTCACGTAATGTAACGTTTAGAAGCATCGGTTCGACGATCGGCTATGATCGGCGAACCGAACCGACCATGCAGAATCCTACTCCGGTATTTTCGTGACTTTCGAACACGCCACCGAACCGACTATGCGGAAACATTTTTCGTAAAAAACTCGAAAACGGGAAATTTTAGACATGCGAAAGTGAATATAAAAACGCATTATTTAACGTAGTTTAACGTTTAGAAGCATCGGTTCGACGATCGGCGATGATCGGCGCACCGAACCGACTATGCAGAACCTTACTCCGGTATTTTCGTGACTTTCGAACACGCCACCGAACCGACAATGCGGAAACATTTTTCGACAAAAACTCGAAAACGGGAAATTTTAGACATGCGAAAGTGAATATAAAAACGCTTTATTTAACGTAATTTAACGTGTAGAAGCATCGGTTCGACGATTGGCGATGATCGGCGCACCGAACCGACTATGCAGAACCTTACTCCGGTATTTTCGTGACTTTCGAACTATCCACCGAACCGACTATGCGGAAAGATTTTTCGTCAAAAACTCGAAAACGGGAAATTTTAGACATGTGAAAGTCAATATAAAAACGCTTTATTTAACGTAATGTAACGTTTTGAAGCATCGGTTCGATGATCGGCGCACCGAACCGACTATGCAGAACCTTACTCCGGTATTTTCGTGACTTTCGAACACGCCACCGAACCGACAATGCAGAAACATTTTTCGTCAAAAACTCGAAAACGGGAAATTTTAGACATGCGAAAGTGAATATAAAAACGCTTTATTTAACGTAATTTAACGTGTAGAAGCATCGGTTCGACGATTGGCGATGATCGGCGCACCGAACCGACTATGCAGAACCTTACTCCGGTATTTTCGTGACTTTCGAACTATCCACCGAACCGACTATGCGGAAAGATTTTTCGTCAAAAACTCGAAAACGGGAAATTTTAGACATGTGAAAGTCAATATAAAAACGCTTTATTTAACGTAATGTAACGTTTTGAAGCATCGGTTCGATGATCGGCGCACCGAACCGACTATGCAGAACCTTACTCCGGTATTTTCGTGACTTTCGAACTCGCCACCGAACCGACTATGCAGAAACGTTTTTCGTCACACACTCGAAAACGCGAAATTTTAGACATGGTAAAGTGAATATAAAAACGCTTTATTTCACGTAATGTAAAGTTTAGAAGCATCGGTTGGACGATCGGCGATGATCGGCGAACCGAACCGACTATGCAGAATCTTACTCCGGTATTTTCGTGACTTTCGAACTCGCCACCGAACCGACTATGCGGAAAGATTTTTCGTCAAAAACTCGAAAACGGGAAATTTTAGACATGCGAAAGTGAATATAAAAACGCTTTATTTGACGTAATTTAACGTGTAGAAGCACCGGTTCGGCGATCGGCGATGATCGGCGCACCGAACCGACTATGCAGAACCTTACTCCGGTATTTTCGTGACTTTCGAACTCGCCACCGAACCGACTATGCAGAAACGTTTTTCGTCAAACACTCGAAAACGCGAAATTTTAGACATGATAAGTGAATATAAAAACGCTTTATTTCACGTAATGTAAAGTTTAGAAGCATCGGTTCGACGATCGGCGATGATCGGCGAACGGAACCGACTATGCAGAATCTTACTCCGGTATTTTCGTGACTTTCGAACTCGCCACCGATCTGACTATGCGGAAACATTTTTCGTCAAAAACTCGGAAAGTGGAAATTTTAGACATGGTAAAGTGAAAATCAAAACGCTTTATTTCACGTAATGTAAAGTTTAGAAGCATCGGTTCGACGATCGGCTATGATCGGCGAACCGAACCGACCATGCAGAATCCTACTCCGGTATTTTCGTGACTTTCGAACACGCCACCGAACCGACTATGCGGAAACATTTTTCGTCAAAAACTCGAAAACGGGAAATTTTAGACATGCGAAAGTGAATATAAAAACGCTTTATTTAACGTAATTTAACGTGTAGAAGCATCGGTTCGACGATTGGCGATGATCAGCGCACCGAACCGACTATGCAGAACCTTACTCCGGTATTTTCGTGACTTTCGAACTCGCCACCGAACCGACTATGCGGAAAGATTTTTCGTCAAAAACTCGAAAACGGGAAATTTTACACATGCGAAGGTGAATATAAAAACGCTTTATTTAACGTAATGTAACGTTTTGAAGCATCGGTTCGATGATCGGCGCACCGAACCGACTATGCAGAACCTTACTCCGGTATTTTCGTGACTTTCGAACTCGCCACCGAACCGACTATGCAGAAACGTTTTTCGTCACACACTCGAAAACGCGAAATTTTAGACATGGTAAAGTGAATATAAAAACGCTTTATTTCACGTAATGTAAAGTTTAGAAGCATCGGTTGGACGATCGGCGATGATCGGCGAACCGAACCGACTATGCAGAATCTTACTCCGGTATTTTCGTGACTTTCGAACTCGCCACCGAACCGACTATGCGGAAAGATTTTTCGTCAAAAACTCGAAAACGGGAAATTTTAGACATGCGAAAGTGAATATAAAAACGCTTTATTTAACGTAATTTAACGTGTAGAAGCATCGGTTCGACGATTGGCGATGATCAGCGCACCGAACCGACTATACAGAACCTTACTCCGGTATTTTCGTGACTTTCGAACTCGCCACCGACTCGACTATGCGGAAAGATTTTTCGTCAATAACTCGAAAACGGGAAATTTTAGACATGCGAAAGTGAATATAAAAACGCATTATTTAACGTAATGTAACGTTTAGAAGCATCGGTTCGACGATCGGCTATGATCGGCGAACCGAACCGACTATGCAGAATCTTACTCCGGTATTTTCGTGACTTTCGAACACGCCACCGAACCGACTATGCGGAAACATTTTTCGTCAAAAACTCGAAAACGGGAAATTTTAGACATGCGAAAGTGAATATAAAAACGCATTATTTAACGTAGTTTAACGTTTAGAAGCATCGGTTCGACGATCGGCGATGATCGGCGCACCGAACCGACTATGCAGAACCTTACTCCGGTATTTTCGTGACTTTCGAACTATCCACCGAACCGACTATGCGGAAAGATTTTTCGTCGAAAACTCGAAAACGGGAAATTTTACACATGCGAAGGTGAATATAAAAACGCTTTATTTAACGTAATTTAACGTGTAGAAGCATCGGTTCGACGATCGGCGATGATCGGCGCACCGAACCGACTATGTAGAACCTTACTCCGGTATTTTCGTGTCTTTCGAACTCGCCACCGAACCGACTATGCGGAAACATTTTTCGTCAAAAACTCGGAAAGTGGAAATTTTAGACATGATAAAGTGAAAATCAAAACGCTTTATTTCACGTAATGTAACGTGTAGAATCATCGGTTCGACGATCGGCGATGATCGGCGCACCGAACCGACTGTGCAGAACCTTACTCCGGTATTTTCGTGACTTTCGAACTATCCACCGAACCGACTATGCGGAAAGATTTTTCGTCAAAAACTCGAAAACGGGAAATTTTAGACATGCGAAAGTGAATATAAAAACGCTTTATTTGACGTAATTTAACGTGTAGAAGCACCGGTTCGGCGATCGGCGATGATCGGCGCACCGAACCGACTATGCAGAACCTTACTCCGGTATTTTCGTGACTTTTGAACTCGCCACCGAACCGACTATGCGGAAACATTTTTCGTCAAAAACTCGAAAACGGGAAATTTAAAACATGCGAAAGTGAATATAAAAACGCTTTATTTAACGTAATTTAACGTGTAGAAGCATCGGTTCGACGATTGGCGATGATCAGCGCACCGAACCGACTATGCAGAACCTTACTCCGGTATTTTCGTGACTTTCGAACTCGCCACCGAACCGACTATGCGGAAACATTTTTCGTCAAAAACTCGGAAAGTGGAAATTTTAGACATGATAAAGTGAAAATCAAAACGCTTTATTTCACGTAATGTAACGTGTAGAATCATCGGTTCGACGATCGGCGATGATCAGCGCACCGAACCGACTGTGCAGAACCTTACTCCGGTATTTTCGTGACTTTCGAACTATCCACCGAACCGACTATGCGGAAAGATTTTTCGTCAAAAACTCGAAAACGGGAAATTTTAGACATGCGAAAGTGAATATAAAAACGCTTTATTTGACGTAATTTAACGTGTAGAAGCACCGGTTCGGCGATCGGCGATGATCGGCGCACCGAACCGACTATGCAGAACCTTACTCCGGTATTTTCGTGACTTTTGAACTCGCCACCGAACCGACTATGCGGAAACATTTTTCGTCAAAAACTCGAAAACGGGAAATTTAAAACATGCGAAAGTGAATATAAAAACGCTTTATTTAACGTAATTTAATGTGTAGAAGCATCGGTTCGACGATTGGCGATGATCAGCGCACCGAACCGACTATGCAGAACCTTACTCCGGTATTTTCGTGACTTTCGAACTCGCCACCGAACCGACTATGCGGAAAGATTTTTCGTCAAAACCTCGGAAAGTGGAAATTTTAGACATGGTAAAGTGAAAATCAAAACGCTTTATTTCACGTAATGTAACGTGTAGAATCATCGGTTCGACGATTGGCGATGATCGGCGCACCGAACCGACTATGCAGAACCTTACTCCGGTATTTTTGTGACTTTCGAACTCGCCACCGAACCGACTATGCACAAACGTTTTTCGTCAAAAACTCGAAAACGGGAAATTTTAGACATGCGAAAGTGAATATAAAAACGCTTTATTTAACGTAATTTAACGTGTAAAAGCATCGGTTCGGCGATTGGCGATGATCAGCGCACCGAACCGACTATGCAGAACCTTACTCCGGTATTTTCGTGACTTTGGAACTCGCCACCGAACCGACTATGCGGAAAGATTTTTCGTCAAAACCTCGGAAAGTGGAAATTTTAGACATGGTAAAGTGAAAATCAAAACGCTTTATTTCACGTAATGTAACGTGTAGAATCATCGGTTCGACGATTGGCGATGATCGGCGCACCGAACCGACTATGCAGAACCTTACTCCGGTATTTTTGTGACTTTCGAACTCGCCACCGAACCGACTATGCACAAACGTTTTTCGTCAAAAACTCGAAAACGGGAAATTTTAGACATGCGAAAGTGAATATAAAAACGCTTTATTTAACGTAATTTAACGTGTAAAAGCATCGGTTCGGCGATTGGCGATGATCAGCGCACCGAACCGACTATGCAGAACCTTACTCCGGTATTTTCGTGACTTTGGAACTCGCCACCGAACCGACTATGCGGAAACATTTTTCGTCAAAAACTCGAAAAGTGGAAATTTTAGACATGGTAAAGTGAAAATCAAAACGCTTTATTTCACGTAATGTAACGTGTAGAATCATCGGTTCGACGATTGGCGATGATCGGCGCACCGAACCGACTATGCAGAACCTTACTGCGGTATTTTTGTGACTTTCGAACTCGTCACCGAACCGACTATCCAGAAACGTTTTTCGTCAATAACTCGCAAACGCGAAATTGTAGACGTGGTAAAGTGAATATAAAAACGCCTTATTTCACGTAATGTAACGTTTAGAAGCATCGGTTTGACGATCGGCTATGATCGGCGAACCGAACCGACTATGCAGAATCTTACTCCGGTATTTTCGTGACTTTCGAACACGCCACCGAACCGACTATGCGGAAACATTTTTCGTCAAAAACTCGAAAACGGGAAATTTTATACATGCGAAAGTGAATATAAAAACGCATTATTTAACGTAGTTTAACCTTTAGAAGCATCGGTTCGACGATCGGCGATGATCGGCGCACCGAACCGACTATGCAGAACCTTACTCCGGTATTTTCGTGACTTTCGAACTATCCACCGAACCGACTATGCGGAAAGATTTTTCGTCAAAAACTCGAAAACGGGAAATTTTACACATGCGAAGGTGAATATAAAAACGCTTTATTTAACGTAATTTAACGTGTAGAAGCATCGGTTCGACGATCGGCGATGATCGGCGCACCGAACCGACTATGTAGAACCTTACTCCGGTATTTTCGTGACTTTCGAACTCGCCACCGAACCGACTATGCGGAAACATTTTTCGTCAAAAACTCGGAAAGTGGAAATTTTAGACATGGTAAAGTGAAAATCAAAACGCTTTATTTCACGTAATGTAAAGTTTAGAAGCATCGGTTCGACGATCGGCGATGATCGGCGAACCGAACCGACTATGCAGAATCTTACTCCGGTATTTTCGTGACTTTCGAACTCGCCACCGAACCGACTATGCGGAAAGATTTTTCGTCAAAAACTCGAAAACGGGAAATTTTACACATGCGAAGGTGAATATAAAAACGCTTTATTTAACGTAATTTAACGTGTAGAAGCATCGGTTCGACGATCGGCGATGATCGGCGCACCGAACCGATTATGTAGTACCTTACTCCGGTATTTTCGTGACTTAAGAACACGCCACCGAACCGACTATGCGGAAACATTTTTCGTCAAAAACTCGAAAACGGGAAATTTTAGACATGCGAAAGTGAATATAAAAACGCATTATTTAACGTAGTTTAACGTTTAGAAGCATCGGTTCGACGATCGGCGATGATCGGCGCACCGAACCGACTATGCAGAATCGTTTTTCGTCAAACACTCGAAAACGTGAAATTTTAGACATGGTAAAGTGAATATAAAAACGCTTTATATCACGTAATGTAAAGTTTAGAAGCATCGGTTCGACGATCGGCGATGATCGGCGAACCGAACCGACTATGCAGAATCTTACTCCGGTATTTTCGTGACTTTCGAACTCGCCACCGAATCGACTATGCGGAAACATTTTTCGTCAAAAACTCGAAAACGGGAAATTTTAGACATGCGAAAGTGAATATAAAAACGCTGTATTTGACGTAATTTAACGTGTAGACGCACCGGTTCGACGATCGGCGATGATCGGCGCACCGAGCCGACTATGCCGAACCTTACTCCGGTATTTTCGTGACTTTCGAACTATCCACCGAACCGACTATGCAGAAACGTTTTTCGTCACACACTCGAAAACGCGAAATTATAGACATGGTAAAGTGAATATAAAAACGCTTTATTTAACGTAATTTAACGTGTAGAAGCATCGGTTCGACGATTGGCGATGATCAGCGCACCGAACCGACTATACAGAACCTTACTCCGGTATTTTCGTGACTTTCGAACTCGCCACCGACTCGACTATGCGGAAAGATTTTTCGTCAATAACTCGAAAACGGGAAATTTTAGACATGCGAAAGTGAATATAAAAACGCATTATTTAACGTAGTTTAACGTTTAGAAGCATCGGTTCGACGATCGGCGATGATCGGCGCACCGAACCGACTATGCAGAATCGTTTTTCGTCAAACACTCGAAAACGTGAAATTTTAGACATGGTAAAGTGAATATAAAAACGCTTTATATCACGTAATGTAAAGTTTAGAAGCATCGGTTCGACGATCGGCGATGATCGGCGAACCGAACCGACTATGCAGAATCTTACTCCGGTATTTTCGTGACTTTCGAACTCGCCACCGAATCGACTATGCGGAAACATTTTTCGTCAAAAACTCGAAAACGGGAAATTTTAGACATGCGAAAGTGAATATAAAAACGCTGTATTTGACGTAATTTAACGTGTAGACGCACCGGTTCGACGATCGGCGATGATCGGCGCACCGAGCCGACTATGCCGAACCTTACTCCGGTATTTTCGTGACTTTCGAACTATCCACCGAACCGACTATGCAGAAACGTTTTTCGTCACACAGTCGAAAACGCGAAATTATAGACATGGTAAAGTGAATATAAAAACGCTTTATTTAACGTAATTTAACGTGTAGAAGCATCGGTTCGACGATTGGCGATGATCAGCGCACCGAACCGACTATACAGAACCTTACTCCGGTATTTTCGTGACTTTCGAACTCGCCACCGACTCGACTATGCGGAAAGATTTTTCGTCAATAACTCGAAAACGGGAAATTTTAGACATGCGAAAGTGAATATAAAAACGCATTATTTAACGTAATGTAACGTTTAGAAGCATCGGTTCGACGATCGGCTATGATCGGCGAACCGAACCGACTATGCAGAATCTTACTCCGGTATTTTCGTGACTTTCGAACACGCCACCGAACCGACTATGCGGAAACATTTTTCGTCAAAAACTCGAAAACGGGAAATTTTAGACATGCGAAAGTGAATATAAAAACGCATTATTTAACGTAGTTTAACGTTTAGAAGCATCGGTTCGACGATCGGCGATGATCGGCGCACCGAACCGACTATGCAGAACCTTACTCCGGTATTTTCGTGACTTTCGAACTATCCACCGAACCGACTATGCGGAAAGATTTTTCGTCGAAAACTCGAAAACGGGAAATTTTACACATGCGAAGGTGAATATAAAAACGCTTTATTTAACGTAATTTAACGTGTAGAAGCATCGGTTCGACGATCGGCGATGATCGGCGCACCGAACCGACTATGTAGAACCTTACTCCGGTATTTTCGTGTCTTTCGAACTCGCCACCGAACCGACTATGCGGAAACATTTTTCGTCAAAAACTCGGAAAGTGGAAATTTTAGACATGGTAAAGTGAAAATCAAAACGCTTTATTTCACGTAATGTAACGTGTAGAATCATCGGTTCGACGATCGGCGATGATCGGCGCACCGAACCGACTATGCAGAACCTTACTCCGGTATTTTCGTGACTTTCGAACTATCCACCGAACCGACTATGCGGAAAGATTTTTCGTCAAAAACTCGAAAACGGGAAATTTTAGACATGCGAAAGTGAATATAAAAACGCTTTATTTGACGTAATTTAACGTGTAGAAGCACCGGTTCGGCGATCGGCGATGATCGGCGCACCGAACCGACTATGCAGAACCTTACTCCGGTATTTTCGTGACTTTTGAACTCGCCACCGAACCGACTATGCGGAAACATTTTTCGTCAAAAACTCGAAAACGGGAAATTTAAAACATGCGAAAGTGAATATAAAAACGCTTTATTTAACGTAGTTTAACGTTTAGAAGCATCGGTTCGACGATCGGCGATGATCGGCGCACCGAACCGACTATGCAGAACCTTACTCCGGTATTTTCGTGACTTTCGAACTATCCACCGAACCGACTATGCGGAAAGATTTTTCGTCGAAAACTCGAAAACGGGAAATTTTACACATGCGAAGGTGAATATAAAAACGCTTTATTTAACGTAATTTAACGTGTAGAAGCATCGGTTCGACGATCGGCGATGATCGGCGCACCGAACCGACTATGTAGAACCTTACTCCGGTATTTTCGTGTCTTTCGAACTCGCCACCGAACCGACTATGCGGAAACATTTTTCGTCAAAAACTCGGAAAGTGGAAATTTTAGACATGGTAAAGTGAAAATCAAAACGCTTTATTTCACGTAATGTAACGTGTAGAATCATCGGTTCGACGATCGGCGATGATCGGCGCACCGAACCGACTATGCAGAACCTTACTCCGGTATTTTCGTGACTTTCGAACTATCCACCGAACCGACTATGCGGAAAGATTTTTCGTCAAAAACTCGAAAACGGGAAATTTTAGACATGCGAAAGTGAATATAAAAACGCTTTATTTGACGTAATTTAACGTGTAGAAGCACCGGTTCGGCGATCGGCGATGATCGGCGCACCGAACCGACTATGCAGAACCTTACTCCGGTATTTTCGTGACTTTTGAACTCGCCACCGAACCGACTATGCGGAAACATTTTTCGTCAAAAACTCGAAAACGGGAAATTTAAAACATGCGAAAGTGAATATAAAAACGCTTTATTTAACGTAATTTAACGTGTAGAAGCATCGGTTCGACGATTGGCGATGATCAGCGCACCGAACCGACTATGCAGAACCTTACTCCGGTATTTTCGTGACTTTCGAACTCGCCACCGAACCGACTATGCGGAAACATTTTTCGTCAAAAACTCGGAAAGTGGAAATTTTAGACATGATAAAGTGAAAATCAAAACGCTTTATTTCACGTAATGTAACGTGTAGAATCATCGGTTCGACGATCGGCGATGATCAGCGCACCGAACCGACTGTGCAGAACCTTACTCCGGTATTTTCGTGACTTTCGAACTATCCACCGAACCGACTATGCACAAACGTTTTTCGTCAAAAACTCGAAAACGGGAAATTTTAGACATGCGAAAGTGAATATAAAAACGCTTTATTTGACGTAATTTAACGTGTAGAAGCACCGGTTCGGCGATCGGCGATGATCGGCGCACCGAACCGACTATGCAGAACCTTACTCCGGTATTTTCGTGACTTTTGAACTCGCCACCGAACCGACTATGCGGAAACATTTTTCGTCAAAAACTCGAAAAGTGGAAATTTTAGACATGGTAAAGTGAAAATCAAAACGCATTATTTAACGTAGTTTAACGTTTAGAAGCATCGGTTCGACGATCGGCGATGATCGGCGCACCGAACCGACTATGCAGAACCTTACTCCGGTATTTTCGTGACTTTCGAACTATCCACCGAACCGACTATGCGGAAAGATTTTTCGTCGAAAACTCGAAAACGGGAAATTTTACACATGCGAAGGTGAATATAAAAACGCTTTATTTAACGTAATTTAACGTGTAGAAGCATCGGTTCGACGATCGGCGATGATCGGCGCACCGAACCGACTATGTAGAACCTTACTCCGGTATTTTCGTGTCTTTCGAACTCGCCACCGAACCGACTATGCGGAAACATTTTTCGTCAAAAACTCGGAAAGTGGAAATTTTAGACATGGTAAAGTGAAAATCAAAACGCTTTATTTCACGTAATGTAACGTGTAGAATCATCGGTTCGACGATCGGCGATGATCGGCGCACCGAACCGACTATGCAGAACCTTACTCCGGTATTTTCGTGACTTTCGAACTATCCACCGAACCGACTATGCGGAAAGATTTTTCGTCAAAAACTCGAAAACGGGAAATTTTAGACATGCGAAAGTGAATATAAAAACGCTTTATTTGACGTAATTTAACGTGTAGAAGCACCGGTTCGGCGATCGGCGATGATCGGCGCACCGAACCGACTATGCAGAACCTTACTCCGGTATTTTCGTGACTTTTGAACTCGCCACCGAACCGACTATGCGGAAACATTTTTCGTCAAAAACTCGAAAACGGGAAATTTAAAACATGCGAAAGTGAATATAAAAACGCTTTATTTAACGTAATTTAACGTGTAGAAGCATCGGTTCGACGATTGGCGATGATCAGCGCACCGAACCGACTATGCAGAACCTTACTCCGGTATTTTCGTGACTTTCGAACTCGCCACCGAACCGACTATGCGGAAAGATTTTTCGTCAAAACCTCGGAAAGTGGAAATTTTAGACATGGTAAAGTGAAAATCAAAACGCTTTATTTCACGTAATGTAACGTGTAGAATCATCGGTTCGACGATTGGCGATGATCGGCGCACCGAACCGACTATGCAGAACCTTACTCCGGTATTTTTGTGACTTTCGAACTCGCCACCGAACCGACTATGCACAAACGTTTTTCGTCAAAAACTCGAAAACGGGAAATTTTAGACATGCGAAAGTGAATATAAAAACGCTTTATTTAACGTAATTTAACGTGTAAAAGCATCGGTTCGGCGATTGGCGATGATCAGCGCACCGAACCGACTATGCAGAACCTTACTCCGGTATTTTCGTGACTTTGGAACTCGCCACCGAACCGACTATGCGGAAACATTTTTCGTCAAAAACTCGAAAAGTCGAAATTTTAGAAATGGTAAAGTGAAAATCAAAACGCTTTATTTCACGTAATGTAACGTGTAGAATCATCGGTTCGACGATTGGCGATGATCGGCGCACCGAACCGACTATGCAGAACCTTACTGCGGTATTTTTGTGACTTTCGAACTCGTCACCGAACCGACTATCCAGAAACGTTTTTCGTCAATAACTCGCAAACGCGAAATTGTAGACGTGGTAAAGTGAATATAAAAACGCCTTATTTCACGTAATGTAACGTTTAGAAGCATCGGTTTGACGATCGGCTATGATCGGCGAACCGAACCGACTATACAGAACCTTACTCCGGTATTTTCGTGACTTTCGAACTCGCCACCGAACCGACTATGCGGAAAGATTTTTCGTCAAAAACTCGGAAAGTGGAAATTTTAGACATGGTAAAGTGAAAATCAAAATGCTTTATTTCACGTAATGTAAAGTTTAGAAGCATCGGTTCGACGATCGGCGATGATCGGCGAACCGAACCGACTATGCAGAATCTTACTCCGGTATTTTCGTGACTTTCGAACTCGCCACCGAACCGACTATGCGGAAAGATTTTTCGTCAAAAACTCGAAAACGGGAAATTTTAGACATGCGAAAGAGAATATAAAAACGCTTTATTTCACGTAATGTAACGTTTAGAAGCATCGGTTCGACGATCGGCGATGATCGGCGCACCGAACCGATTATGTAGTACCTTACTCCGTTTTTTTCGTGACTTTCGAACTCGACACCGGACCGACTATGCGGAAAGATTTTTCGTTAAAAACTCGAAAATGGGAAATTTTAGACATGGTAAAGTGAATATAAAAACGCTTTATTTAACGTAATTTAACGTGTAGAAGCATCGGTTCGACGATCGGCTATGATCGGCGAACCGAACCGACCATGCAGAATTCTACTCCGGTATTTTCGTGACTTTCGAACACGCCACCGAACCGACTATGCGGAAACATTTTTCGTCAAAAACTCGAAAACGGGAAATTTTAGACATGCGAAAGTGAATATAAAAACGCATTATTTAACGTAGTTTAACGTTTAGAAGCATCGGTTCGACGATCGGCGATGATCGGCGCACCGAACCGACTATGCAGAATCGTTTTTCGTCAAACACTCGAAAACGTGAAATTTTAGACATGGTAAAGTGAATATAAAAACGCTTTATATCACGTAATGTAAAGTTTAGACGCATCGGTTCGACGATCGGCGATGATCGGCGAACCGAACCGATTATGTAGTACCTTACTCCGTTATTTTCGTGACTTTCGAACTCGACACCGGACCGACTATGCGGAAAGATTTTTCGTTAAAAACTCGAAAATGGGAAATTTTAGACATGGTAAAGTGAATATAAAAACGCTTTATTTCACGTAATGTAACGTTTAGAAGCATCGGTTCGACGATCGGCGAACCGAACCGACTATGCAGAATCTTACTCCGGTATTTTCGTGACTTTCGAACTCGCCACCGAACCGACTATGCGGAAACATTTTTCGTCAAAAACTCGAAAACGCGAAATTCTAGACATGCGAAAGTGAATATAAAAACGCTTTATTTAACGTAATTTAACGTGTAGAAGCATCGGTTCGACGATCGGCGATGATCGGCGCACCGAGCCGACTATGCCGAACCTTACTCCGGTATTTTCGTGACTTTCGAACTATCCACCGAACCGACTATGCGGAAACATTTTTCGTCAAAAACTCGAAAACGGGAAATTTTAGACATGGTAAAGTGAATATAAAAACGCTTTATTTAACGTAATTTAACGTGTAGAAGCATCGGTTCGACGATTGGCGATGATCAGCGCACCGAACCGACTATACAGAACCTTACTCCGGTATTTTCGTGACTTTCGAACTCGCCACCGACTCGACTATGCGGAAAGATTTTTCGTCAATAACTCGAAAACGGGAAATTTTAGACATGCGAAAGTGAATATAAAAACGCATTATTTAACGTAATGTAACGTTTAGAAGCATCGGTTCGACGATCGGCTATGATCGGCGAACCGAACCGACTATGCAGAATCTTACTCCGGTATTTTCGTGACTTTCGAACACGCCACCGAACCGACTATGCGGAAACATTTTTCGTCAAAAACTCGAAAACGGGAAATTTTAGACATGCGAAAGTGAATATAAAAACGCATTATTTAACGTAGTTTAACGTTTAGAAGCATCGGTTCGACGATCGGCGATGATCGGCGCACCGAACCGACTATGCAGAACCTTACTCCGGTATTTTCGTGACTTTCGAACTATCCACCGAACCGACTATGCGGAAAGATTTTTCGTCGAAAACTCGAAAACGGGAAATTTTACACATGCGAAGGTGAATATAAAAACGCTTTATTTAACGTAATTTAACGTGTAGAAGCATCGGTTCGACGATCGGCGATGATCGGCGCACCGAACCGACTATGTAGAACCTTACTCCGGTATTTTCGTGTCTTTCGAACTCGCCACCGAACCGACTATGCGGAAACATTTTTCGTCAAAAACTCGGAAAGTGGAAATTTTAGACATGGTAAAGTGAAAATCAAAACGCTTTATTTCACGTAATGTAAAGTTTAGAAGCATCGGTTCGACGATCGGCGATGATCGGCGAACCGAACCGACTATGCAGAATCTTACTCCGGTATTTTCGTGACTTTCGAACTCGCCACCGAACCGACTATGCGGAAAGATTTTTCGTCAAAAACTCGAAAACGGGAAATTTTAGACATGCGAAAGAGAATATAAAAACGCTTTATTTCACGTAATGTAACGTTTAGAAGCATCGGTTCGACGATCGGCGAACCGAACCGACTATGCAGAATCTTACTCGGGTATTTTCGTGACTTTCGAACTCGCCACCGAACCGACTATGCGGAAACATTTTTCGTCAAAAACTCGAATAAGCGAAATTCTAGACATGCGAAAGTGAATATAAAAACGCTTTATTTAACGTAATTTAACGTGTAGAAGCATCGGTTCGACGATCGGCGATGATCGGCGCACCGAACCGATTATGTAGTACCTTACTCCGTTATTTTCGTGACTTTCGAACTCGACACCGGACCGACTATGCGGAAAGATTTTTCGTTAAAAACTCGAAAATGGGAAATTTTAGACATGGTAAAGTGAATATAAAAACGCTTTATTTCACGTAATGTAACGTTTAGAAGCATCGGTTGGACGATCGGCGAACCGAACCGACTATGCAGAATCTTACTCCGGTATTTTCGTGACTTTCGAACTCGCCACCGAACCGACTATGCGGAAACATTTTTCGTCAAATACTCGAAAACGCGAAATTCTAGACATGCGAAAGTGAATATAAAAACGCTTTATTTAACGTAATTTAACGTGTAGAAGCATAGGTTCGACGATCGGCGATGATCGGCGCACCGAACCGATTATGTAGTACCTTACTCCGGTATTTTCGTGACTTTCGAACTCGCCACCGAACCGACTATGCGGAAACATTTTTCGTCAAAAACTCGAAAACGGGAAATTTTAAACATGCGAAAGTGAATATAAAAACGCTTTATTTAACGTAATTTAACGTGTAGAATCATCGGTTCGACGATTGGCGATGATCGGCGCACCGAACCGACTATGCAGAACCTTACTCCGGTATTTTCGTGACTTTCGAACTCGCCACCGAACCGACTATGCAGAAACGTTTTTCGTCAAACACTCGAAAACGCGAAATTTTAGACATGGTAAAGTGAATATAAAAACGCTTTATTTCACGTAATGTAAAGTTTAGAAGCATCGGTTCGACGATCGGCGATGATCGGCGAACCGAACCGACTATGCAGAATCTTACTCCGGTATTTTCGTGACTTTCGAACTCGCCACCGAACCGACTATGTGGAAACATTTTTCGTCAAAAACTCGAAAACGCGAAATTCTAGACATGCGAAAGTGAATATAAAAACGCTTTATTTAACGTAATTTAACGTGTAGAAGCATCGGTTCGACGATCGGCGATGATCGGCGCACCGAACCGATTATGCAGTACCTTACTCCGGTATTTTCGTGACTTTCGAACTCGCCACCGAACCGACTATGCGGAAACATTTTTCGTCAAAAACTCGAAAACGGGAAATTTTAGACATGCGAAAGTGAATATAAAAACGCTTTATTTAACGTAATTTAACGTGTAGAGTCATCGGTTCGACTATTGGCGGTGATCGTCGAACCGAACCGACTATGCAGAATCTTACTCCGGTATTTTCGTGACTTTCGAACACGCCACCGAACCGACTATGCGGAAACATTTTTCGTCAAAAACTCGAATACGCGAAATTCTAGACATGCGAAAGTGAATATAAAAACGCTTTATTTAACGTAATTTAACGTGTAGAAGCATCGGTTCGACGATCGGCGATGATCGGCGCACCGAACCGATTATGTAGTACCTTACTCCGTTATTTTCGTGACTTTCGAACTCGACACCGGACCGACTATGCGGAAAGATTTTTCGTTAAAAACTCGAAAATGGGAAATTTTAGACATGGTAAAGTGAATATAAAAACGCTTTATTTCACGTAATGTAACGTTTAGAAGCATCGGTTGGACGATCGGCGAACCGAACCGACTATGCAGAATCTTACTCCGGTATTTTCGTGACTTTCGAACTCGCCACCGAACCGACTATGCGGAAACATTTTTCGTCAAATACTCGAAAACGCGAAATTCTAGACATGCGAAAGTGAATATAAAAACGCTTTATTTAACGTAATTTAACGTGTAGAAGCATAGGTTCGACGATCGGCGATGATCGGCGCACCGAACCGATTATGTAGTACCTTACTCCGGTATTTTCGTGACTTTCGAACTCGCCACCGAACCGACTATGCGGAAACATTTTTCGTCAAAAACTCGAAAACGGGAAATTTTAAACATGCGAAAGTGAATATAAAAACGCTTTATTTAACGTAATTTAACGTGTAGAATCATCGGTTCGACGATTGGCGATGATCGGCGCACCGAACCGACTATGCAGAACCTTACTCCGGTATTTTCGTGACTTTCGAACTCGCCACCGAACCGACTATGCAGAAACGTTTTTCGTCAAACACTCGAAAACGCGAAATTTTAGACATGGTAAAGTGAATATAAAAACGCTTTATTTCACGTAATGTAAAGTTTAGAAGCATCGGTTCGACGATCGGCGATGATCGGCGAACCGAACCGACTATGCAGAATCTTACTCCGGTATTTTCGTGACTTTCGAACTCGCCACCGAACCGACTATGTGGAAACATTTTTCGTCAAAAACTCGAAAACGCGAAATTCTAGACATGCGAAAGTGAATATAAAAACGCTTTATTTAACGTAATTTAACGTGTAGAAGCATCGGTTCGACGATCGGCGATGATCGGCGCACCGAACCGATTATGCAGTACCTTACTCCGGTATTTTCGTGACTTTCGAACTCGCCACCGAACCGACTATGCGGAAACATTTTTCGTCAAAAACTCGAAAACGGGAAATTTTAGACATGCGAAAGTGAATATAAAAACGCTTTATTTAACGTAATTTAACGTGTAGAGTCATCGGTTCGACTATTGGCGATGATCGTCGAACCGAACCGACTATGCAGAATCTTACTCCGGTATTTTCGTGACTTTCGAACACGCCACCGAACCGACTATGCGGAAACATTTTTCGTCAAAAACTCGAGAACGGAAAATTTTGGACATGTGAAAGTGAATATAAAAACGCTTTATTTTACGTAATTTAACGTGTAGAGTCATCGGTTCGACTATTGGCGATGATCGGCGAACCGAACCTACTATGCAGAATCTTACTCCGGTATTTTCGTGACTTTCGATCTCGCCACCGAACCGACTATGCAGAAAGATTTTTCGTCAATAACTCGAGAACGGAAAATTTTGGACATGCGAAAGTGAATATAAAAACGCTTTATTTTACGTAATTTAACGTGTGGAAGCATCGGTTCGACGATTGGCGATGATCAGCGCACCGAACCGACTATGCAGAACCTTACTCCGGTATTTTCGTGACTTTCGAACTCGCCACCGAACCGACTATGCAGTAACGTTTTTCGTCAAACACTCGAAAACGCGAAATTTTAGACATGGTAAAGTGAATATAAAAACGCTTTATTTCACGTAATGTAAAGTTTAGAAGCATCGGTTCGACGATTGGCGATGATCAGCGCACCGAACCGACTATGCAGAACCTTACTCCGGTATTTTCGTGACTTTCGAACTCGCCACCGAACCGACTATGCGGAAAGATTTTTCGTTAAAAACTCGAAAACGAGAAATTTTATACATGCGAAAGTGAATATAAAAACGCTTTGTTTCACGTAATGTAACGTTTAGAAGCATCGGTTCGACGATCGGCGAACCGAACCGACTATGCAGAATCTTACTCCGGTATTTTCGTGACTTTCGAACTCGCCACCGAACCGACTATGCGGAAACATTTTTCGTCAAAAACTCGAAAACGCGAAATTCTAGACATGCGAAAGTGAATATAAAAACGCCTTATTTAACGTAATGTAACGTTTTGAAGCATCGGTTCGATGATCGGCGCACCGAACCGACTATGCAGAACCTTACTCCGGTATTTTCGTGACTTTCGAACTATCCACCGAACCGACTATGCGGAAACGTTTTTCGTCAAAAACTCGAAAACGGGAAATTTTAGACATGCGAAAGTCAATATAAAAACGCTTTATTTAACGTAATGTAACGTTTTGAAGCATCGGTTCGATGATCGGCGCACCGAACCGACTATGCAGAACCTTACTCCGGTATTTTCGTGACTTTCGAACTCGCCACCGAACCGACTATGCAGAAACGTTTTTCGTCAAACACTCGAAAACGTGAAATTTTAGACATGGTAAGGTGAATATAAAAACGCTTTATATCACGTAATGTAAAGTTTAGAAGCATCGGTTCGACGATCGGCGATGATCGGCGAACCGAACCGACTATGCAGAATCTTACTCCGGTATTTTCGTGACTTTCGAACTCGCCACCGAATCGACTATGCGGAAACATTTTTCGTCACACACTCGAAAACGCGAAATTATAGACATGGTAAAGTGAATATAAAAACGCTTTATTTAACGTAATTTAACGTGTAGAAGCATCGGTTCGACGATTGGCGATGATCAGCGCACCGAACCGACTATACAGAACCTTACTCCGGTATTTTCGTGACTTTCGAACTCGCCACCGACTCGACTATGCGGAAAGATTTTTCGTCAATAACTCGAAAACGGGAAATTTTAGACATGCGAAAGTGAATATAAAAACGCATTATTTAACGTAATGTAACGTTTAGAAGCATCGGTTCGACGATCGGCTATGATCGGCGAACCGAACCGACTATGCAGAATCTTACTCCGGTATTTTCGTGACTTTCGAACACGCCACCGAACCGACTCTGCGGAAACATTTTTCGTCAAAAACTCGAAAACGGGAAATTTTAGACATGCGAAAGTGAATATAAAAACGCATTATTTAACGTAGTTTAACGTTTAGAAGCATCGGTTCGACGATCGGCGATGATCGGCGCACCGAACCGACTATGCAGAACCTTACTCCGGTATTTTCGTGACTTTCGAACTATCCACCGAACCGACTATGCGGAAAGATTTTTCGTCGAAAACTCGAAAACGGGAAATTTTACACATGCGAAGGTGAATATAAAAACGCTTTATTTAACGTAATTTAACGTGTAGAAGCATCGGTTCGACGATCGGCGATGATCGGCGCACCGAACCGACTATGTAGAACCTTACTCCGGTATTTTCGTGTCTTTCGAACTCGCCACCGAACCGACTATGCGGAAACATTTTTCGTCAAAAACTCGGAAAGTGGAAATTTTAGACATGGTAAAGTGAAAATCAAAACGCTTTATTTCACGTAATGTAACGTGTAGAATCATCGGTTCGACGATCGGCGATGATCGGCGCACCGAACCGACTATGCAGAACCTTACTCCGGTATTTTCGTGACTTTCGAACTATCCACCGAACCGACTATGCGGAAAGATTTTTCGTCAAAAACTCGAAAACGGGAAATTTTAGACATGCGAAAGTGAATATAAAAACGCTTTATTTGACGTAATTTAACGTGTAGAAGCACCGGTTCGGCGATCGGCGATGATCGGCGCACCGAACCGACTATGCAGAACCTTACTCCGGTATTTTCGTGACTTTCGAACTCGCCACCGAACCGACTATGCGGAAAGATTTTTCGTCAAAACCTCGGAAAGTGGAAATTTTAGACATGGTAAAGTGAAAATCAAAACGCTTTATTTCACGTAATGTAACGTGTAGAATCATCTGTTCGACGATTGGCGATGATCGGCGCACCGAACCGACTATGCAGAACCTTACTCCGGTATTTTTGTGACTTTCGAACTCGCCACCGAACCGACTATGCACAAACGTTTTTCGTCAAAAACTCGAAAACGGGAAATTTTAGACATGCGAAAGTGAATATAAAAACGCTTTATTTAACGTAATTTAACGTGTAAAAGCATCGGTTCGGCGATTGGCGATGATCAGCGCACCGAACCGACTATGCAGAACCTTACTCCGGTATTTTCGTGACTTTGGAACTCGCCACCGAACCGACTATGCGGAAACATTTTTCGTCAAAAACTCGAAAAGTGGAAATTTTAGACATGGTAAAGTGAAAATCAAAACGCTTTATTTCACGTAATGTAACGTGTAGAATCATCGGTTCGACGATTGGCGATGATCGGCGCACCGAACCGACTATGCAGAACCTTACTGCGGTATTTTTGTGACTTTCGAACTCGCCACCGAACCGACTATCCAGAAACGTTTTTCGTCAATAACTCGCAAACGCGAAATTTTAGACATGGTAAAGTGAATATAAAAACGCTTTATTTCACGTAATGTAAAGTTTAGAAGCATCGGTTCGACGATCGGCGATGATCGGCGAACCGAACCGACTATGCAGAATCTTACTCCGGTATTTTCGTGACTTTCGAACTCGCCACCGAACCGACTATGCGGAAACATTTTTCGTCAAAAACTCGAAAACGCGAAATTCTAGACATGCGAAAGTGAATATAAAAACGCTTTATTTAACGTAATTTAACGTGTAGAAGCATCGGTTCGACGATCGGCGATGATCGGCGCACCGAACCGATTATGCAGTACCTTACTCCGGTATTTTCGTGACTTTCGAACTCGCCACCGAACCGACTATGCGGAAAGATTTTTCGTTAAAAACTCGAAAACGAGAAATTTTATACATGCGAAAGTGAATATAAAAACGCTTTATTTCACGTAATGTAACGTTTAGAAGCATCGGTTCGACGATCGGCGAACCGAACCGACTATGCAGAATCTTACTCCGGTATTTTCGTGACTTTCGAACTCGCCACCGAACCGACTATGCGGAAACATTTTTCGTCAAAAACTCGAAAACGCGAAATTCTAGGCATGTGAAAGTGAATATAAAAACGCTTTATTTAACGTAATTTAACGTGTAGAAGCATCGGTTCGACGATCGGCGATGATCGGCGCACCGAACCGATTATGTAGTACCTTACTCCGGTATTTTCGTGACTTTCAAACTCGCCACCGAACCGACTATGCGGAAACATTTTTCGCCAAAAACTCGAAAACGGGAAATTTTAAACATGCGAAAGTGAATATAAAAACGCTTTATTTAACGTAATTTAACGTGTAGAATCATCGGTTCGACGATTGGCGATGATCGGCGTACCGAACCGACTATGCAGAACCTTACTCCGGTATTTTCGTGACTTTCGAACTCGCCACCGAACCGACTAAGCAGAAACGTTTTTCGTCAAACACTCGAAAACGCGAAATTCCAGACATGCGAAAGTGAATATAAAAACGCTTTATTTCATGTAATGTAATGTTTAGAAGCATCGGTTCGACGATCGGCGATGATCGGCGCACCGAACCGATTATGTAGAACATTACTCCGGTATTTTCGTGACTTTCGAACTCGCCAGCGAACCGACTATGCGGAAACATTTTTCGTCAAAAACTCGGAGACGGGAAATTTTAGACATGCGAAAGAGAATATAAAAACGCTTTATTTCACGTAATTTAACGTGTAGAATCATCGGTTCGACGATTGGCGATGATCGGCGCACCGAACCGACTATGCAGAACCTTACTCCGGTATTTTCGTGACTTTCGAACTCGCCACCGAACCGACTATGCAGAAACGTTTTTCGTCAAACACTCGAAAACGCGAAATTCCAGACATGCGAAAGTGAATATAAAAACGCTTTATTTCACGTAATGTAAAGTTTAGAAGCATCGGTTCGACGATCGGCGATGATCGGCGCACCGAACCGATTATGTAGTACCTTACTCCGGTATTTTCGTGACTTTCGAACTCGCCACCGAACCGACTATGCGGAAACATTTTTCGTCAAAAACTCGAAAACGCGAAATTTTAGACATGTTAAAGTGAATATAAAAACGCTTTATTTCACGTAATGTAACGTGTAGAAGCACCGGTTCGGCGATCGGCGATGATCGGCGCACCGAACCGACTATGCAGAACCTTACTCCGGTATTTTCGTGACTTTCGAACTCGCCACCGAACCGACTATGCGGAAAGATTTTTCGTCAAAACCTCGGAAAGTGGAAATTTTAGACATGGTAAAGTGAAAATCAAAACGCTTTATTTCACGTAATGTAACGTGTAGAAGCATCGGTTCGACGATTGGCGATGATCAGCGCACCGAACCGACTATGCAGAACCTTACTCCGGTATTTTCGTGACTTTCGAACTCGCCACCGAACCGACTATGCGGAAAGATTTTTCGTTAAAAACTCGAAAACGAGAAATTTTATACATGCGAAAGTGAATATAAAAACGCTTTATTTCACGTAATGTAACGTTTAGAAGCATCGGTTCGACGATCGGCGAACCGAACCGACTATGCAGAATCTTACTCCGGTATTTTCGTGACTTTCGAACTCGCCACCGAACCGACTATGCGGAAACATTTTTCGTCAAAAACTCGAAAACGCGAAATTCTAGACATGCGAAAGTGAATATAAAAACGCCTTATTTAACGTAATTTAACGTGTAGAAGCATCGGTTCGACGATCGGCGATGATCGGCGCACCGAACCGATTATGTAGTACCTTACTCCGGTATTTTCGTGACTTTCGAACTCGCCACCGAACCGACTATGCGGAAACATTTTTCGTCAAAGACTCGAAAACGGGAAATTTTGGACATGCGAAAGTGAATATAAAAACGCTTTATTTAACGTAATTTAACGTGTAGAAGCATCGGTTCGACGATTGGCGATGATCAGCGCACCGAACCGACTATGCAGAGCCTTACTCCGGTATTTTCGTGACTTTCGAACTCGCCACCGAACCGACTATGGAGAAACGTTTATCGTCAAACACTCGAAAACGCGAAATTTTAGACATGGTAAAGTGAATATAAAAACGCTTTATTTCACGTAATGTAAAGTTTAGAAGCATCGGTTCGACGATTGGCGATGATCAGCGCACCGAACCGACTATGCAGAACCTTACTCCGGTATTTTCGTGACTTTCGAACTCGCCACCGAACCGACTATGCGGAAAGATTTTTCGTTAAAAACTCGAAAACGAGAAATTTTATACATGCGAAAGTGAATATAAAAACGCTTTATTTGACGTTATTTAACGTGTAGAAGCATCGGTTCGACGATCGGCGATGATCGGCGAACCGAACCGACTATGCAGAAAGTTGCTCCGGTATTTTCGTGACTTTCGAACTCGCCACCGAACCGACTATGCGGAAAGATTTTTCGTCAATAATTCGAAAACGCGACATTTTAGACATGCGAAAGTGAATATAAAAACGCTTTATTTGACGTTATTTAACGTGTAGAAGCATCGGTTCGACGATCGGCGATGATCGGCGAACCGAACCGACTATGCAGAAAGTTGCTCCGGTATTTTCGTGACTTTCGAACTCGCCACCGAACCGACTATGCGGAACGATTTTTCGTCAATATCTCGAAAACGCGATATATTCTATATACAAAAGTTGATGTAAAAACGCTTTATTTAACATAATTTAACGTGTAGAAGCATTGGTTCGATGATCGGTGATATTCAGGTATTTTCGGTACTTTCGAACTCTTCACCGAACCGACTATGCGGAACGATTTTTCGTCAATATCTCGAAAACGCGAAATATTCTATATACAAAAGTTGATGTAAAAACGCTTTATTTAACATAATTTAACGTGTAGAAGCATTGGTTCGATGATCGGTGACATTCAGGTATTTTCGGTACTTTCGAACTCTTCACCGAACCGACTATGCGGAACGATTTTTCGTCAATATCTCGAAAACGCGAAATATTCTATATACAAAAGTTGATGTAAAAACGCTTTATTTAACATAATTGAACGTCTAGAAGCATTGGTTCGATGATCGGTGATATTCAGGTATTTTCGGTACTTTCGAACTCTTCACCGAACCGACTATGCGGAACGATTTTTCGTCAATATCTCGAAAACGCGAAATATTCTATATACAAAAGTTAATGTAAAAATCCTTTATTTAACATAATTTAACGTGTAGAAGCATTGGTTCGATGATCGGTGACATTCAGGTATTTTCGGTACTTTCGAACCCTTCACCGAACCGACTATGCGGAACGATTTTTCGTAATTTTTTCAAAATATTAATAATAATTTGTCCACTTATATATTATATTTATGCGTGTTTTATTCCCTTTTATACGTTTCATACAAATTCACGTCGTGTTTGATCTGTTTTAATGAAAAAAAACGAAAAAAAATTTTTTTACAATAATTTTTAAAAAATTTTCATGAATTAATTGTTAAAACATGTAAAATAATGTTCCTAGCATGTTTCTGTATAATATTGAAAATCGATATTTTCGCGCTAAGTTTTACCGTACCCGAGAAATGGCACGATGAAATCGCACTTTTGC
The DNA here is from genome assembly GCA_947623535.1 of Coelioxys conoideus. Lineage (NCBI taxonomy): Eukaryota > Metazoa > Arthropoda > Insecta > Hymenoptera > Megachilidae > Coelioxys > Coelioxys conoideus. The sequence goes on from CANQJN010000040.1 coordinate 2,096,471, forward strand.
CCCGTAAGCGCCCGTGCGTAAGGACCGGCGTCGCCGACCATCCGGCCGGCCGTTCGGTATCTATAAGGAGACCGGCGGTCCGGTCGTACCAAGCGGAACAGCGTCGGGCGCGTGGCTATTCTATGACCTCGGTTGAGAAGCAGTCCACCGCTCCTCGAGCGTAACTTTACGTTGCCTCGACTGTTCGTGCTTTGGTTACGATGCAGGATTTTCTCCACACAGCATTGTCGCGGGTCGGTGTCTATGACCGAATGGCCCTTATGCGACGAACCTTTAACATGAGGCTGGTGACTCGCGTGTACCCTGGTGCGTGCGTTTACCAACAGAGCAACAACCTCCGGGACTGTCGTCGGAACTCTTTGAGCTTTATGCGTAGTTTTGGTCGGACAGTCCCAATTTAAATAAAAGAATGAAAAAGTGGTGTTGAACGGCTAGTTCGTTCTATCACCTTTGGAAGGGAGAGGAGAGAGGAGTTGTGTATTTTTCGGAATATTTATACCGAAATATTTATAGTCTTTTAATGTGTCTGCGTCTCGAACGCCTATTCTCTCGAATATCAAGAGGTGTCAGAAAAATTGCGAGAGAAAACTACTCCGATGAGAGTGTTTTCGGTACGGTGAAATTCTTTTCACATTTACGTACATCGCCAGAAAATTTTAAGAAATATATGAAATTGTAACTATGACTTTAAACACATGGTGTCAACGAATTCTGAAGTTGTGCAGCAGATTCGTATGACAAAAAACCTTACAATGTAAGGAAGCGAAGCGAAAGAGAGGAGGTATTATATATCGTAACTATGACTTTAAACACATGGTGTCAACGAATTTCGTTTTAGTTTTGGATGAAGAACGAAAGTTCGTATGGCAAAAAAAAAAGTTACGCATTGAAAATTTTTAATGTAACTATGACTCGAGGAGGTGGTGTGTAAAACGAGAGAAAAAGGTGGATTTGTAGGACACGATATGCCTAGCGTGATATGAGCTGTACGCGCTTCAAAAGTTTAATTCGTTGTCGACCGGCATGGAAC